>ML681994.1:32313264-32455248 GCA_007922195.1 Podocnemis expansa | reverse complement strand
CTACAAAAAATCCTGTTGAGAAACAGCTGGTGATTGCTGTGGTATGGGACTGGAAGTCCCTTATTCAGGGGCAGTCTAGAGGCTTAACATGCAGAAGGTCCTGGGTTCAATTCCCAGGGGGTTGGACTCGATGATCTCATGAGGTCCCTTCCAGCCCTATGACTTGACTTGACTTGACTTGACTAGCATTTTTTCAGCCGACAGAACTTTTGCTCTGTCACAGAGATAACAGGCCAGTTGATGCAGTGAGAAATATTGTTGTTAACTTTAAAAGCAGCTATTCTTCCTGGCCAAAGTGTATTTATAGCAGCCATGTTGGGGAGGCTGTGTTTAGTAACCAGGAGACCAGGGATTTGCCATTGGACCTGCTGCATGACCTTGGGAAAGACATTTCATAGCTCTGTGCCTTACTTTCCCCTTCTGAAAGAGGAAAATATTGATGGTAATAGTTCTTTGAGGTTGAATTGATGAAAAATATTATATAAGAGCTAAATGTTACTAGTTTTGTTACATACATCAATTTATCTCAAATACACACATAACGTGTGTATCTATATGATGCTTATTTTGTTTTATAGATGTCCTAGTTTCCAGGCTAAGATTTTGTATGTAAGTCATCCTTTTGAATCTGTCAAAATACATTGAAAGTACACTGCACTTCTATAAATGTCCAGTGTATTCAAAGCATTCTTCCATGAACCTTTTCAGTACAAATATATTTATAAAGTAGGCATGGTGATATGTCCTCTGGATTTTGAATGCCTATTTAAAATTTAAATGGTCTTTAGATATCTTCAAATAGCAGCAGGTTGCTGGATAATTTACATTTTACCTCAGTGAGGCAGATGTATTATCCCATAGCCTGCAGTTGTGTATGCCACACACTGAGTACTGAGAGGTTACTTGTGCTTATAGTATATTTGTGAGGAGAGCAGAGATGTGTAAGCTTATTGAGCAACAGTGTTTTTCTTGAAATTCAATTCATTCCATTTGAAGGATTTGGAGCACATGAAGCTGAGCTAATCATCAACAAGCTCTCTAATCTCTATCATTACTTGCATTTTCATGTTAGTGATTGTGACAGTTTTTCCCTCTTGTCATCAGGTATGGAAGGCAATGGTCGACGTTCTGTAATGAAACTGGAGGCATTTATGGCAAACTGCGAGCTCTACCAACTTAGTATTCTGGATTCATACACACTGAGTGAATGGAGAGACAATCGCAAAAAGGTGCTGGGCAAAATGGGACTTCCACTCTGTTCCTCTTTGCTGAACATCAAATAAAGGTAGAAGCAGCCATTAATGAAATAAATTAATTTGTGAGAAAAATATAAAAATAAGCCTATTGCTCAAGGCCATGACCATTATAGCTAAAGAAATAATACAGTAAGTCATTAGGAATGAAGAAATATAGCAAGAGGCACTGAAAACGAAGAGATGTTTTGTCACAAAATTGCAGCTTTAATGGGGTTTTGAAGCTTCACATTTAAATTGCATATTTCTGACACTCAAAATGCACACTGGGAAAATGATGCTTATTTTATAGTTACTCATTAAAGGGAAGGGAATAAATACGATGGAGTTTTAAGCCATAAATCTCTTTCATAACTAACAACCAATCTAGGAATATTGGGACAAGAAACAAACTGATAGTGAAAGGGTAATTTTTAAAATGCTTTTCTAATCTGTGGTATAAATAAAGAACCTGTCTCTTCTCTTCTACAAGGAGTTATTTTTAAAAGATCTAAATATGATCCTGAGTGCTGCTGATATTTCTAATTTATTCTATAATCAAGAAAAACTGGAAATAATAGAAAAGGTTATTTCTTTTTTATTTATAATAGCCTGGGTATTGTGCAATTATACTGTGTTCATCTGCTCTTTATATGATTGCAATTTTCTACATGTATTTCCCCACCTACAGAAGCATCAACTTTTCCCAGCTAATGAGCCACAAGTTGAATTTACCTCATACTTGCCATAATAAATTCAAGGAAAGAATCAGAAAGAATGTGTACATTACCTTGGCAGTCAGTCCTATAGGAAAGGCCTTTCATGAGCACCTGCATCAATTTCTGCTCTCGTTAACTGCTGCACAATAGATTGATTCCAGGTGACTATTTGCATATCATATGCATTTATTTAATCTTTATTTTTTAAAGAACTTGAAGTTATGGCTCATCTGCAGCACTTCAGAATCTGAGTATTAAACAAAAATGCAAATACAGCACTAAGCTGTTAATGAGATGTATGTAGCTTTTTTCTTTTTTCTTTTTTTCCCCATTAACTCCATTTCTTCTGTCCAATTACACCATCTATAGTATGTTGGATTCACCAGTTCCAAAACTATATTGTATTATTTCATGAGCTAGTGCCAAACATTTTAACAAATTTAAATTCTAATTTTACCTAAAAATAGCAATAATGTTTCAAACAGAGGCTGAGGGAAAGGAATTCAGAATTTTAGGGCTTATCTAGGTGAAGTTAGTGCACAGCAAGGTTGGTTGTTAATCTACAATGCACTGGCCTGCTGGGTCCAGGGGTCTGACTACAGCAGCATTAAAAACTTGTGACTGGCCCATGCCAGCTGGCCCAGGGTAAGGGGCTTGGGCTAAGAGTTTGTTTACTTGCAGCGTAGACATCCAGACTGGAGCTGGAGCCCAGGCTTTAGGACCCTGCAAGGTGGGAAAGTCCCAGAAGTTGAGGGGCAGGCAAAGCCTGAACATCTACACAGTAAACAATCTCTTAGCCCAGCCCAAGCCTCTTAGCCCAAGTCAACTGGCATGAGCCAATGGTGATTGTCTAACTGCAGTGCAGACATCCTCCACCTGCAGGTGTTAAAATAAGGGGGAGTGCACTGGAATGCTGTTCTGGGACCCACAATTTTAGGGTCCAGCATTGTGGGGCCCCTAAAAATAGAAGAATGAGGCAGAATACTGCATTTCACCATGTTCCACCCTGCCCTGGCTGCTGGCACCAGGGAGATGCTGAAGCCTGCTCTGCCTGGAAGAATGCCAGCTGGCTCCTGTGCACATGTGCAGGTCAGGTAGCACTCAAGGTAGGAGCCTGCAGCACAGCCTGGAGCAGAGTAAGGGGCGATTCTCCCCCAGTCTGGGGCTGTGCACCGCTGTAGGCCTGCGAGGGCTGCTACCACTGGTGAGCAAGCACAAGACCCAGCCTCCTCATGAGCAGCTACTGCTGGGAGGTGCAGGTGTGGGCCCATCCACACATGGGGCGGGAGGAGCCAGGCCAGGTAGCCTCTGACCTCAGCCCTTTGTAGCAGCCAGCAGCTTTGCCCTGTATGTGGCCAGGGCACTTTGAGCCACTGCTGGCTGCCTCGTGCAGCTCCAGAGAGCAGACAGATTTTGCAAGTTTGGTTCCTACAAGCCTCACCTTGTCTCACCAGCTGGTCACTTCAGTTATAGTAACCATGAACCAGGAATGGTTCTGCCCTTGCCTGTTCCTTCAGCTAGGTGAGGATCAGGCACTGGAGGTCCATCTCAGGTTGGACTGGGAAGAGGCAGCTCGGGGTGATGTCCCCCCTCCAAAGGGGACTGCTATTTTCTCCACCATAGGGCTCCTCCTCCTCCCCCTCAGTACTCCTGTCCAGGGCTGTATCTTTCAGTCACACTTGTTGGTACCCAGGGGCAGGCCTGGATCAAGGTTGGGGGCGAGGTAGGTGGTGGGAGGGCTTCCCACTCTTGTGCCTCCCCCCAGTGTCATCCAGCTTGGGGGCAGGGCACTTGTCATTGGAGGGAATCTCGGGGGGGGGTATGGTCTGCAGCATTCGTACCCAGGACATGGGCAGCATTCGGCTGGGACTGGGTCTTTTGGGGACCATGAAGCTTTGTTTAGGGTGGGGCCCAGGTCTGCAGCCCCTAAAGCCCTGCCTTAATCTGGCCCTGCCCAGGGACCCAGGCTGGATCTAAGGTTTTCCAAGGGTCACCCCAAGTCATGGGCTGTGCACTGGTAGCCTGCCTGTCAGCCCTACTTACCTGCATGCCTGAGAGCAGGGACCTACATAAATGCCATATTCAATTATAAATATTTTTATGGAGCACTAACTGATGCCTGTGGTACTGAGAAGTGGTTGGAAACACCTGCCTGGGCTGGGGCCCGCACATGCATGAAGGGGGCCTGGACAATATGGGAAGGAGGCTTGGAGATTAGGAGGGTTCCGAGGCCATCATATTATACTTTAACCACTGCCCACTGGTCTGTGTGGGTATGACTCCCTGCATTAGAGGGTCCCTACCACACTTTTACTTACTCAAGTTTGAAACAGGAGTAGGTCAGTAAGTTTGCAGGTGACACCTGTAGTGACATGCTTGTAGAAGGTTGTGAATTTAGAGACAGTCCCTAGCATGGGCCCAGTGTTGTGTGAATTGGGAGACGTGCCCCAGAGAAGATCTAACATGGCTGCTCCCAGGTACACACTTGGATATCTGTCTGTATGATTAAAGTTCTATTCCTTACTCATTCAGTAGTATTGTCTTTAATGAACCCTCAAGATCATTACATGGCGAATGAGTTTGGAAACTATAAAGACTCGGAGGAAAATTCCTGCATTTGCACCTGAAAACAGCAAAACATTAGGGATCTCTGAAAACAAAGAAAGCCTTCAGCAAGTAAGTGCAAGCTCTAAATATGGATGTTTTAAAGGCTCCTTCACCTCTCCAGATGTCTGGTAATGTTGCAGAAAACTGGCTAAAGTTTAAGCAGTGATTTCTGTTGTATTTGTCTGCCATTGGAGTGCAGAACAAAGGTGAAAACCAGAAATCATCTATATTTTTGCATGTTGTTGGGGAAGAGGCACTGGATGTATATAATAACTTTGAATTTCAAGATGGTGAAAGCATGAATTTAAACACTATACTGACTAAGTTTGAGGAATATTGCTTGCCAGAAATGAATGTGACTTACTCCTTGAAGAATATCAGGACCTGTTTCAGGGATTGGGTTGCTTGCGAGGTGAACATACAATCTGCATAAACAAGCAGATCGCTCCAGTTATTCATCCATGTAGAAAGGTGCCATTTGCACTCCGTGATAAACTTAAGGCTGAGCTTGAAAGGATGGAAGCAATGTAAGTAATACAAAAAATAGAGGAGCCAACAGAATGGGTGAGCTCCCTAGCTATAGTGCAAAAAAGTAATGGCCAATTACGCATATGCTTAGATTGAGGAGACCTCAACAGAGCTATACAAAGAGAACATTTCAGACTACCAACTAGAGAAGAGATTATGGCTCAGTTTGCAAATGCTCAATATTTCAGTAAATTGGATACATCCTCTGGATTTTGGCAGCTAAAATTAACAGAGGAAAGCTCAAAATTATGCACATTTAATACTCCTTTCAGAAGATACAGATGTTTACGCTTACCCTTCGGTATAGCTTCAGCACCAGAGCTGTATCACAAAACTGTACACATGATCTATGAACATATTAGTGGTGTAGACACCTCCATGAATGACATCATCATCTGGGGCTCTACAAAAGAAGAGCATGATCGTCGGCTTCAGCAAGTGTTGGATGCAAACTAGAGCCGCAAACCTCAAACTAAATAAGGACAAATGTGTGTTAGGAGTTAGAGAACTGACTTTTATACGAGACATTGTTTCCCATGAAGGTGTAAAACCGGAAAAGAGGAAGATTTCAGCCATTGAAATGATGCCACATCCCCAGTCAAAGAAAGATGTCCAATGGTTTCTGGGAATGGTTAACTATCTTGGAAAATTCATACCCAATCTTTCTGCCAAGGTGGCGCCATTGAGACAACTCCTACAGGACAAAAATGAATGGTGCTGGGATGCTGCACAGGAGGAATCATGGAGAAGTTTAAAACAAGACTTGATACAGGAACCAGTATTGAAATTTTTTGCTCCAGAGAAGCCCATTAAAATTTCAGTGGATGAATCACAGTCTGGGTTGGGCGCCGTGATTTTACAAAAACATGAAGATTGCTGGCAACCTATGGCATATGCATCCAAATCACTGACTGATGCAGACTAGATATGCACAGATTGAGAAGGAGCTTTTAGGAATCTTGTTTGCCTGTGAGAGATTCAATCAGTATATTTATGGACAGAGAGTGGAAGTTGAAACAGATCACAAGCCCTTGATTGCATTATTTAACAAACCACTAAATGACTATACCTTAAGGATTCAAAGAATGATGATCAAATTGCAGAAATACAATTTATTGGTGACCTACACACCAGGCAAATTTATGTTCACAGCAGATGCACTCTCCAGAGCAGCAGCACCCATGGTACCTGAGAAGACACTGGAAACAGAAGTGCAAGCCTATGTAGATATGATTATGAGCACAAATCCCATAACTAACAGAAGACTGCAATGCATAAGAGAAGAGACTGAGAAAGGTGAATCATTGGGACTTCTCAAAGAAATGATAATTAAAGGATGGCCTGAAATAATCAGTTGCTCTCTAAGTATAAGAGACTATTGGAACTGCAGACATGAACTGACTGTGGTAGATGGGGTGATTTTCAAAGGTGGTAAGGTTGTAATTCCACGGAGCCTCTGAAAAGAAATGTTACAGAAGATTCATGAAGGTCACTTAGGAATTGAGAAGTGCAAAGAACGAGCACGAGAGGTCATGTATTGACCACAGATGAATCATGACATTACCAATGTGGTAAAAAATTTCTTTTCATGCTTGAAATACAGACCATGCCAACAGGCAGAGACACTGAGACCCCATCCTGTCCGACAGAGGCCTTCTGAGAAGGTAGGTGTTGATTTATTTACCTGGAGTTGCAAGGATTACTTAATAATCACTGATTATTACTCTTTATATCCAGAAATTTGCACACTGAACAGTACTAATAGTAATTCAGTGATCATTGGCATGAAAGGATTTTTCTCCAGACATGGAATTCCTGATGAGGTCTTCAGCGACAATGGGCCACAATTTTCAAGTGCAGAATTCAGGCAATTTGCCTTAGATTGGGGTTTTCATCATGAAACCTCCAGTCCAAATTATCCCCAATCAAATGGACTGGTGGAAAGGTCTATGTAGACAGTAAAGAATCTGATGAAAAAGACTTTTGAAAGTGGAGGTGATCTGTATACAGCATTGCTGGTCTACCAAAGTACACCCTTGGAGAATGGCTTTTCTCCAGCTCAGCTGTTAATGGGAAGAAGGATCAGATCTAATTTACCTATTACTGATAAATTGCTGCAATCTAGGAACAATGCTAACATTTGGAAGATGAAAGAAAGCCAGAAGTGGAAGCAGAAATATTATTTTGATAGAAGGGCTCGTGATTTTCCATCCCTTAACCCAGGTGATAGAGTGTGCCTGAGGAATCACTCCTCTAATACCTGGGGACAAAGAGGTACTATTAAAAAACAGCTGCATCCATGGTCTTACATGGTCCACACTGATCAAGGGGACACATTTCGATGTAATCGATGGGATCTACAACTTATTCCAGAAAGTTCCAACACCGTGGAAGTTGAGATAGATTCTGGCATGCCTCCCCTGACTGATCCAATATCTTCAACACACGGTAATGAAACCATCAGGGAACAAGAGAATTCAGACCTGAATGAAGGACCAGTACTGAGAAGATCTAGTAGAGTCATCAAACGTCCAGAAAGACTCATAGAGAGTTGCTAGGATATGTAAGGGTAGTGGGTGGTAAAGACTCACTTGAGAGTGATGTGCTAGTAACCTCTCCTCTCTAGGTAGTTCATATCCTGGGTTTATGGACTGTTCTTCTGCATGTTTTTTTTTTGATAGCTGTTATGTGTTGTTAGATGTTAGTGCATGTATTATTAGCTAGCTTTTATATGTATCTAACTGTTTACTTCTTTTCCTTAGGAGGGAAGATGTAGTGACATGCTTGTAGAAGGTTGTGAATTTAGAGACACTCCCTAGCATGGGCCAGTAGCATGGGCCAGTGTTGTGTGAATTGGGAGATGTGCCCCAGAGAAGATCTAACATGGCTGCTCCCAAGTACACACCTGGATATCTGTCTGTATGATTAAAGTTCTATTCCTTACTCATTCAGTAGTATCGTCTTTAATGAACCCTCAAGATCATTACAACACCAAGCTGGGGAGAATGGTTGACACACTGGAGGACAGGGACAGGATTCAGGGAAACTTAGACAAATTGGAGCAGTGGACCAAAAGAAACCTCATGCGGTTCAATAAGGACAAGTGCAAAGTCCTTCACTTAAGACAGAAAAACCCCATGCACTGCTACAGGCTGGGGACTGATCAGCTAAGTAGCAGTACTGTAGAAAAGGACGTTGGGGTTATGGTGAACGGGAAGCTGGATATGAGTCAACAGTGAGCTATTATAGTCAAAAAGGCTAATGGGATATTGGGCTGTATCAGTAGGAGAGTTGCCAGCAGACTGAGAGATGTGATTATTCCTCGCTATTCGGCACTGGTGAGGCCCCATCTGGAATACTGTGTCCAGTTTTGGGTTCCCCACTGCAAAGAGGATGTAGACAAATTAGAAAGAGTCCAGCGGAGGGCAATGAAAATGATTATGGGGCTGGGGCACATGAGTTATGCGGAGAGACTGAAGAAACTAGGCTTATTTAGTCTGCAGAGGAGAAGACTGGAGGGGGACTGGATAGCAGCCTTCAACTACTTGAAGGGGTGCTCCAAAGAGGTGGGAGCTAGGCTGTTCTCAGTAGTAACAGAGGACAGAACAAGGAGCAATGGTTTCAAGTTGCAGCTGGGGAGGTCTAAGTTGGATATTAGGAAAAACTTTTTCACTAGGCAAGTGGTGAAGCATTGGAATGGGTTGCCTAGGGAGGTGGTAGAATCTTCATCTTTGGAGATATTTAAGGTCTGGTTAGACAATAACCTGGCTGGAATGATTTAGTGAGAGTGGTTCTGCTTTTAGCAGGGGGTTGGACTAGATGGTCTCATGAGGTCCCTTCCAAACCTATGGTTGTATGATTCTATAAAAGTGCTCAATAGCAGAAACCAAATGGCTAACTAGTGTGTGGCTTACTAGTGCATTGTAGATTTACACCCTGGCTTGCTATGAACAGATAGTTCACCTAGACAAGCCCTTAAAATCTCTGGGCTTCATTCTCTGTATCTAGTAAAGACACCAAGATAAAATTAGTGCACTATGGATGTACTATACCCCCTCTTCTGATTTGGTGGCCCTTTGCACCCACTTTGTGCTAGTGTAAATGACTACATGAGGTGCAGGGCAATGGAGGATCAGGCCCTGTTTATCATAGTCACCAAGAGGATTTGTAACCACATAGTTTTAAAAATGCCATTAGGGCTTGGCCCCACAGTAAATTTACATTTCTGTGATGGACCTTATTCTGTCTCCACTGAGTCTTATCTTCCAGAGGCTGTTACCTAATTGTCCAGAATATGTTAGGGTTTAAAGTCTCACAGTCTAGCCTTCTGTTACACTTTGGAAGCTAATTAAGTTAGACCACTAAAAAGAACTCTCAAAGGCTATGTCTACACGATAGGGCTCAGTTAAGTCGACTTACTAAGGTCTACTTAAAGCTGACTTTATTAAGTCGACTTAGTGAGGCCACATTTGTTTAAGTCGACTTTATGGAGTTAATTTAAAAGGCTCTACCGCACAAAGTCAACTTTATTAAGTCGACTTTAATGGGCACATTGCATTAAGTTGACTTAATAAACTTGACTTAACCCTTAAAGTAGACTTTAGGCAGAAGTTATGATGTTGACTTATGCAAATACTTAAGTTGACCTAATGAACTCCAAATGTGCCCAGAGAGTTGCTTAAGTCAGCTTAAGCCTTCATAAGTTGACTTAAGCCCCTAGCGTAGACGTACCCAAAAAGAGATTCTGCAACTGAGGATGGGCAGCAGGCACTGCAACATCATGAATGGGAGCACAACACCACGTGTCTCTATATACCATGTTGCAACACCCAGAATTGGGAGCTGGTCCAGTCCTGCAGAAGAGGAGTTGCTGCTGCTGGATAAGCACAGTGTGGGCTCACTTTCTAGAGTTGTGACAATTCATGTCATACATATTCTTTTATCAGTTGCATAATATGCTTGAAAAGCCACCCCACATACACCTAAAGGCCACTGGAATAGGAGAGATGGTTGGTCTCTTTGATTAGCTCTGCCATTGATGAGGATCTGTCTACACAGTGAAAAGTATGCCAGTATACCCATAGTCCAGACACCACCTGCACCAATAGAAGGGATTTTTCTATTGGTGTAGGAATACCACCTCCCCAAACAGAGTCAACTATGTTGACATAAGCCCTGTTCCATTCACATAGGTGTGCTTACACTGGTGATTATGACCACATAGTAATGGCAGTCAGAGGTGTCTTTTTTCAAACATTCGTGCACCCCCTAGGTTATGGTTTATGTAACTTTCCTGTTCACTTTTGCAGTGTAATTGTATTGTGTGATGCCAGTTATGCTATGCAAGGTTACCTTTTGAATGGTCTACTGTATTGTTATATCATGTTTCCTGAAGTATCATGTATGTGTACAGATATGAAGCATGTTACATAGCACAGACCATCAGAACTACATCTAGCATAGAGGCTAAAGAATTACATGATACAAGCAATGCAAATTGACCTCCCTGGCTCACATAGAAGTCAGGAAATCACCACAGCCCAAAATGAAGGGGAGCGGAGGGGTCTGGGAAGAGGTATGCAGATACTTATGGGGTGGGGAAGCTGCTGGCTATTGCCAGCGAAACGGCATCTTATAATCAGTTGCAAGATACTGAACATATCCACATGGCCAGGAGGGCCTAGACTGGCTGAACACCACCAAACAGTCAGTCTCATGGGTAAGAACAATGAAAACAAGCTGAAGTGTTAATCTAGATAGTGTCATTAGATTAGCATGTGTTTTATATTTTTTTATTTGATTGTGATAACTGCTGACTCCTTTATTAAATGATTGTACAGTGATTTGCTATATACTCACTTAAAATCATATTCTAATCAATAAACTAGCATTTGTTTTATCTAAAGCTCTGTGGACTTTAGAGGGTGTGACTGAGGAAGGCTGGGTACATCCATTTCTTTGTTAAATGGATGGACATAAGTCTATGGTAATTGGGGAGAAGTCCAAGTCCCTGTAGGATGGAAGTTCCCTGTATGGTATCTGGGGCTCTGAGATCATTCTCTGAATGGCCAGAGGGCAAACCCACTTCCTGGGACCAGTTACACACAGGAGACTGGTATGGACTGACTCAGGAGTGAGTGGTCACCTGGCACAGTGGAGCAAGTTGGGGTTCAGGAGTAAAGAACAGTGGGGGGGGGGTCACAACAGCACGCTGGACCAGATTCTGAGAGTGGTTTGTCACAACCTCTAACAAAGATAGCTATGCTGATGTAAGTTTTCAGCATAGACGAAGGTCTTTGAGTGCATAAGCATGTCTAAACAGAGGATTATTGCAGAGTAGCTATTACCTTTTAAGTGTGCACCCTAGATTATTTTGCAATAGATCCTTGTGGAGACAAGCCGTAAGGTTTATTGTCTAATCCTTGAATTATTTTTTACAGTTCTTATGTTGAAAGGAATACACAAAATGTTGGTTGTATATTGCCCACAGTCCTCATATATAACTTCCTTTCACATTCACCACAGGTTGAGGCCAGGCGGTATAAATTCTGAACTTTGAAACTTTTAACACCTGCATTTGAGCCAATACGCTTTTTGCTGAGTTTGACGTTTATTCTTACTGTGTATATTTGAAGAACCGTGACTAAAACCATGGTTTTAGCAACATGGTGCATGGGTCACAGTGTCACATGATCCCACTTGCCATGTTCCAATGCCCAGAATTGAGAGCAAGACCCAGCCCTGAATGACAGCTGCCGCTTCTAGGCAAGCACAGTCTTAGTGACTTGTGTTGTATGCTGTGTGGCATTTAAAAAGCAGGATGGTTTAAATAAATCTCTGGCTTTTTGAATGGTTTACATTTGATTTTGATGCTGCAAGATTTCTAACTTTTCTTGATTTGGAAGTTGTTTAAATGGCTGATGTTCTCTATTGTTGGCTCAGTGGCGCTAATGAATTATCAGCTTCACAAACTTCTCTGTTGTTCCCTGAGGAACTGTAGCAATTAAAAAGTTGTGCCAATTTGGCTTCTTAGTATAAGGTAACTATTGGAAGAAAACAAGTCTCTGCATTAGATTCCATCATGAACAAACAAATCACTTTAATTGGCTGCATAATGAGATGGCCCTTTTGTAGCATATGCACTTGGAGAGTTCACTATTGAATTGGATCTTCAAGTTTTGCAGAGACTGAATATGTCAACAAAACTAATTAAATAAGACAAGACTGACAGGTTTGTTTCAGTTTTTCAAATACAGATCAATAATGTTTTAGGTAATGTATTTATTGTTATTTTAATTGTGTCTGTTTACATGTTTTTATTAATCCAACTGGCTCCCAAGTTTCACTGTCCTATGATGTGAAGTATTTTCCCATTATTTTTTAGAAACTATATTTTGTACCAGTCAATGATCATATTCAGTTTAAAAGAACAGTCTATTTTGTTGAACCCTAAGAAAATGTTCTTTTGAATAATTTGTGTCAGATGTTGCAAGACATAAAGGATTGCTTCATGCAAGATATAATGGGTTGCTTCATGCTGTTCCAACTTTTTCTTCTGTAACTTAGTCTTACTAATTATATGAATTAAGCCCTGACTTTCTTTAGGCTAAACATACTGTATTCTTAATAGACTTTGCCTGGAAACTGTCTTGAGATGGTGGCAATGTAGAAATGTCACAACCAGCTGGAAATGAAGCCATGTTTATGTGCAAGACCTTCCATCAGAGTTTTTTAAGCCTTTCCTTAAAATACTTGAAGCATATCACACCCATCCTTTCAGTTATCATAAGTTTATCCTAACCTTTTAGAAATCTTGCTCTATTTTAGTATTGATTTTTCATGCTTAGTGAAATTAAACTCTCTGTCTTTTGGTTTTTAGTTTTATTTCCTAAGAGGTGCTGAATATCCCAGAGCACATAACCAGCACACAAGAAAACTGTATTTGGGAACAAGGTGATTTAATGATTGGTGATGTAAGTCCCAGTCCATCAAAATACATAAACACATGCTTAATATAAAGCACATGAGCAGTCCTATTGAATTCAATGGGATTATTTGTATCTTTAAAGTTAAGTACATGCTCAGTGCATTGCTCTATACAGCCTTCCATCTACTGGGCTCAAATGGATGGTGATGAAAAGTTGCAACGCTGTGAAGGCAATTCAGTGGCCTGTGTGAAATGGGTTTGATTGTCTCACTCCATTTTACAATGAACAGGAGTTTGCCTCACAAGAAAGGTTGCCACAATCATCGTTAATTAGCCATTGTCAGTGGAACAACAAAGGAGTCAATGGACCAAGGAGAATGAACAGCCCTTCCTGCCTATAGGAGGCCACCCCAGGTCCAGGCTGAGGCATGTTGGTTGGGTAGTTTGGGACGCTTGCTTCATTGCCACACTTGATGCACCTGTTCTGTCGGAAACTAAGGATTTCAATCTTCAGAGTATTCAGTCCAGTTCTTTTCAAAAAGTACCGTGTTATTCAGAAAAATGTGTTCCTCTTTTCTCCTTCAGTGCACCTGAATCACTTGTATAAAGTTTCAGATAAACTTTATATGTCTCTCCTGGCAAACATTCCTTCTTTCATTTTAATGGATTTGCAATACAGGTATGAACTTTCCAGTCTACAGAGAAAATTAATTAAAATAGAAAGATTTGTTTTAAGCATACTAAAAAGTTCATTTTCCATACATTGCTGTTAACCAAATTGTGTCATTCCCTCAGTGGATATGCAAGTGGCTGAAAGAATGAGCCCTCCCTGTTTGCACACTCATGAAGGAACCAAGTGTAGATGCAATTCTTTTTGCTCTCCTGAGTGCAGGGACTTTGCAAGGCTAGGAATATAAGTAGCAGTAACCAGTGGCAGCCAACTATAAACCTCAGGAAGCTCCTGCTTGGTTGTATGACACCACACTGATTCTAGCAAAGGGAAATGTCTGTAAAGTACTATCCAGCTCAATATTTGTTTTTAAATGTTTTCTGCGTGTTTGGGAACGTATGTGTGTGTCTGTGTGTGGAGGCATCTAATATATTTGAATTATTAAAAAATTAGCTGGTTAAAAAAGTATTACACATATATATGGATTGTATAAGAATAGAATAGAGACTGGATCTGCAAATTCTATGGTTGAAAGTAATTGTTACCTACATGAATTGTCCCATTGAAATCAATGGAGCTGCATACAGGAATAAGAATATTCAAAGACTAAGACTTTGTAAGATTGGGTCATACATCATTAAAAAAGTCTAGCTATGCTGTAGCTGGGGAGAACAATTCCCAGCTTGGGAAGATGTAGATGTACTAGCTCTGACTGAGGTAACATACCTAAAAGAGTACAGTGCCTATGGCAGAATGGGCAGCATCTTGGGCTAACCGCCCAAGGATTTCAGATGGGACTGGACACAGAAGCTAGTCTGATCTGCCACCCATGTCACTGCTGGTTTTTTAGCATGTGAGCTCAATCAGAGCTAGTACATGCACATCTGACTGAGCTAGGAATTAAACCTTTCAGCTATAGTGCAGATGTATCCAAACTTTTCAGTGCGAGGACTCCACCAATGTCTATGGAATGCCCTAATTAATTAATGAATATTAATAACAATAAATAATAGTTTGA
The DNA here is from genome assembly GCA_007922195.1 of Podocnemis expansa. Taxonomy (NCBI): domain Eukaryota; kingdom Metazoa; phylum Chordata; order Testudines; family Podocnemididae; genus Podocnemis; species Podocnemis expansa. The sequence continues at coordinate 32,440,547 of ML681994.1, read as the reverse complement.
GATAATATGTATGCTATGAAGGATCAAACAGGTAAGTAAGATGGAACTATATTATTTTTTCAGTCTGAATGATAAAAAAAAGTCAATAATTACTCACATTGTCAGTAGAATTCTGTACCACATATGACATGGTGTTTCCATAAAAAAATTATTTGGATTTTGTGTCAAAAGTTAGTCTTAAAAAAAAAAAAAAAAAAAAAAGCAGTTATGTCTGTGCTCAAATGCTGCCTTCATGTGAGCAGTTACAGGCTCCATACTAAACTATAAAAAGTAATTATGAGCTCAGTTATCATCAAAAAAGCCTTTTTAAAAATGACATCCATGTGTTTCCTATTCCATACTAGTTTTCAAGTTTTTGCTCAGTTTTCAAGTCAATTCAAGATTTTTCTGTCAACTGTGCACACTCATCCTGGTGCCTGAAAGTTAAACTGTGTTATTTCTGTACTTTATATATCATCACCAACTATAAAGATCGTAGAATAAGAATTTAACTGGAAATTCTCTTGATAGTTTTTGAGAGAGACTAGAATGCAGTTTGTCCACATGTAGCAATATTGGCTCTGCTCTGCTGACAGAAAGAAAAATATGTTTTTGTCAGTAAACACAGCACATATCCCTCAAAGCCACATAGGGAACAGATATTTACAACACCAATGTACCATTTGTGCACAGGCACTTTTGTGCCAGTGACCAAATAATATTATTGCTGCAACTCCATTAAATGGAACTGCAGATCAGGTGAGGGGAACCCTTAAAAAGAATTTCTTTGACCACTAATACCAATAAGGATTCTAAGCAGTGAATCTAATTTCTTAATGATTGTCTTATTCCTTCCTTCTTGTCAATGATTTCTAACTACTCAAAACAAACAAGGAGTCCAGTGGCACTTAAAGACCAACAAATTTATTTATTGCATGAGCTTTTGTGGGAGAACTTCCAAGTGTCTGATGAAGTGGGATTTCAGCCCACGAAAGCTTGTGCAATAAATTAGGGGTCTCAAACTCAAATCACCACAAGGGCTGCATGAGGACTAGTACAGGGCTGCACAAGGACTGGTACTTTAGCCCACGGGCCATACCACTGAAACCTTTTCATATAATTATATTGGAAACATTGGGAACAATAGTGTCAGACCGCAGGAAATAGCTTTAGGGGCCGCATGCGGCCCATGGGCTGTGTGTTTGAGACCCCTGCAATAAATAAATTTGTTTTACTGACCTAGACTGACACAGGCGCTGCTTCTTTGGAACCTAATTTCTCAAGAGACATAAAATGGAGATTCTGATAATTTATGTCAATTTCAAAAGGATAGCCGTGTTAGTCTAGTACAGTAAAAAAACAAGGAGTTGTGTGGCACTTTAAGACTAACAGATTTATTTTTTGCATGAGCTTTCGTGGGCGAAGATCCCACTTCCTCGGATGCTTCAAAGATGGGTGAACTTACAGAAAGGAATGAAACTAAATGCAAGGGGGTGTAAAACATAGGATCAGGTCATATCATCTGGACACATGGCAGGGATGCTCTTGAAGTTTTTCACAGAGATTTCAATAATTTCCACAACACCATCAAATTGAGCCTGGAACACTCCACACAGGAGATCCACTTTCTTGACACTACAGTACAAATCAGGGATAGACGCATCACGACCACCCTATACCAAAAACCTACTGATCGGTATAGTTACCTACATCCTTCAAGCTTCCATCCTAAACGTACCACACGATCCATTGTCTACAGCTAAGTCCTAAGATATAACCGCATCTGCTCTGATCCCTCAGACAGGGACAGACATCTTCAGGATCTCTATCAAACATTCTTGAAACTACAGTACCCACATGGGGAAGTAAGAAAACAAAATTGACAGAGCTAGACGGGTTCCCCGAAGTCATCTACTACAGGAGAGACCCAAGAAAGAATGCAACAGAACACCACTAGTCACCACATACAGCCCCCAAGTCAGACCTCTGCAACAGATCATTAAGGACCTACAGCCTATTCTAAAAGATGATCTCTCTCTTTCTCAAGCATTAGGAGACAGACTCCTTCTTGCTTATAAGCAGCCCCCTAATCTTAGACAGATTCTCACCAGCAACTACAGATCTAACAACAGGAACATTGAAGCAGGCACACACCCCTGCAACAAACCACGCTGCCAAGTCTGCCCACATATCTGCACAACAGATACCATCATAGGTCCTAATCAAGCCTGCTACTCCATCAAAGGCTCATTTACCTGCTCATCTACTAATGTGGTCTATGCCATCATGTGCAAGAAATGCCCCACACCTTATATATTGGACAAACAGGATGATCACCGCACAAAAGAATAAATGAACATAGAGCTGATATCAGAAATCAAAGAACAAAGAAACCAGTTGCTGAGCACTTCCATCTTCCTAATCACTCAATGACTGATTTGTTAACGACTCGTTAGAGATGTAGCTGGGATGTCAAGACTTCAAAGAGAAACAGCTGAACTCGAATTAATATGCAAGCTAAACTCTGTGAAAGCAGGACTTAATCGAGACTATTGGTTCTTTTCCCATTACAAAAAGTCATTTGACTTCAGGCCTCCCATGGTTTGAACCTGAAAACTGCTCCGATTTGCTGTTACTGTATGACCTGAGCCTATGTTTTACACCCCCTTGCATTTAGTTTCATTCCTTTCTGTAAGTTCACCCATCTTTGAAGCATGTGAGGAAGTGGAATCTTCTCCCACGAAAGCTCATGCAAAAAATAAATCTGTTAGTCTTAAAGTGCCACACAACTCCTGATAATTTATGATCATTCAAAATCCCATGGTGCTTTGTGTAGCAGGGTTGTATGCCCTTAAACTATTGTCATATTCAAAATTAAAGACAGATGGATTTTAGGGGCTAAGAGAACGTATCCCCATAAGTTCTTTTATATATTTATTAAAGGATGAAATGTGAAGTATAAGTTTCAAATATTACTATTTACTTTTATTTATCTTAGGCAGACCTGATTTAAACTCTAGCATTTTAGTTTTGATTATGTCATGCACTATTCATTAAACACAGAGAACAATGATCTCATATGCACCAAGATGAAATCAAACATCTTCTAGGTGTCAGAGATACCCAGTTATTAAAGGGTGGCATAGGGTCTTTTATTTCCACCTTCCTTCTCAAGGAAGAAAAAGGTATGTGTCAGTAAAAGGAATTCTTCAGTTATCTGGATTTTTTTAAGGGCAATGTGAGCCCTTTGTATCTTTTCTGATTTTAACTGTAATGCAGGCTTAGAAGCTGTGCCTAACAGCTTCTGAAGGGAAGCAGCTAATCTGCATGGGTCCTGTATTACCATGAATACAAAGAGCACAATTAGCTGATTAGCATACTGAGTGCAGGGCATAGTGGGTAATGGTATTTGGGGTTAATCTGGTCACAAATCTGTCAATATCTGTAATTCTACTAAAGGGAAATATAAAATACTATCTTTTTGTGAATTGCTACTCTCTGTTTCAAATCTGTCTGAATTAGTTAAAGGGTAAAAACTAGCCTTAGTTAAGAAGAGGCTTGTAGGAAAGGTGACTGCATATTTCAACCTGAAAGAATTTGAAAGAGACAGGGGTGGGGGTTTGAGGTTTTTCTGATCTCTCCCTCTACTGCTTTCTCTGTCTTTTGATAGCTATGGCTATGTCTCTTGTGAGGTCTTTGTCATTTAGACAGAGACAGAGATAATTGTTCACAGCTACTTAAGAGCTGGAATCACCAGGGAGAAAAGCAAACTCTCTCTCTGACCCAAAAACACTAGAGAGATATTTCTCTCTCTGAGCCAAATGACTGGAGGGACAGAGCTAGTGGATGGTGAGAGCGGCCAGCAGTGAGCTAGGTGGCATGAGTACTGGAGGGTGGACCAGCAGACAATGGGCAGAGCTAAGGAACAGTTCTAGAGGATGAAGTAAGTGATCAATAGATGGTGTTGGCAGACAGCTGGTATGAAAGACACTCCCTACGTACCCTAGGGTTGGTTGGGAACCTAGTTAGCACTGATTTTCCAGATCAGTGCCAGTTTTGCCATTAAAGTTGTATGGTCTGTTACACGGTGTGGGTTGTTGGGAACTTCGCTCTATACTAATTTTTCTAGATTAGTGCTGATCTCTGTTATTTGGCCTTTTGCATTTTGTTTTACTACTATTAAAAGTTGTGTTTACTACACTCAGACTTGTGGTTGTGAGTGGGGAAGCCTTACTCCTTTGGGGTGCCCAGGGAACAATGCAGGATTCCCAGAAATCTGGGTGGGGGCTTGAGCCAGCTGGCGGTGTTACACTATTGGGAAACCCCTAGATATAGAACCTGGCCCTTGTTCTGCCAGCTTGCCTTGGCAGAAGGGTTACATAACAACAAACAGAGTTGGCTATAAATAGAGAAGGGAGTTGCTTGACGACAGGCCAAATCCTGCAGATTCTATTCAGACAAACCCCCTACTGACTTTATCAAGAATGGGATTTCAAAGTGTGTTGTTACAAAGTATTAGCTAACACTTTCTACCTTATTTGAAAAGGGTAGTGCATACAGGATAGAATGCCTATAACAAATACTAATCAGGTCTGATTAAAGCCTACCAGGACTTGTCCATCCAGACTTCAATTCCACCAGCTTAAAATGTGATAAATGTCTACATTGCCTCATCTATACTAGCATTTTTGCCCTTGTTAGTCAATATAGTCTACCAACACACTTTTTATCTCAGGGCATGACTGCACTGCAATTTGGAACTGTGACTGCACCTTCTATAGACATATACCATCCTGCTTTGTCTAGCTTGACTAACAATAGCAGGGAGGCTGTGGCAGCAAGTGGTGGGTTTGACTATGTATACAGAGTCCTGTGAGGATGGGACTAGTCTTGAAATCATACTTCCCTATTGCAGCATAGACGTATTTTCAGTCAAGATAAACCCAAAATGTCTAGCCTAAACTTTAGCATATTCTAACAACAGAACTTTGAATCCTAGTTTAGACACAGCCATTGACTTCATGGGGAATTTTGTCAGAGTAAGGACTTCAAATCAGGAAAGACTTAGTAGCCTCAAAGCACATTTAGGAATATATTTCCTCCTCAGAAAGTGTAAGGATATACTCACAGAAAGAACATGTAGTTTATTCCCTATTGCAATGTGCACAACAGTTAGGGATTCAGCTAAGCAGTCCTCATGCATAGCCAGGCTGTGGAACCTGCATAGTTTATATATGCCTCCATGCCCTTTTCACTGCATGAAAAGAAAACCTATTCACTAGGGATGAATGTTTGCCACAATAATTATCACAGTGCTCCATTTCTAATAAAAGAAATGCCAGAACACACAGTAAATGATGCTACTGGAAGTAACAGAACACCATTTTTGCTCCACCCAAAAGTACTGGGGTAGCGTGCTGGAGCATTCCAGCATGACTCAAGTCCTGGTTTATCGATAAAAAATGATGGGATATTCACAATCTCCCTCCCCTGCCATTTCCCTTGAGAAACCAATTTCTAGAACCATATTTTCAGAGGCTGTAGTATGTACTAACTGTTTTATCTTATGAAGAACACTATTTACAATGGGGAGGACTGATATAGAGAGATTTTATCCTAGTGCAGCATTCTTTCTGCTAATGTGAAAATTGTTTACTGTTTGCAAAGATAGAAGAATGAAGGAAATTAAATGTGTTTGTACAGCACCTAGCACACTGGGGTTTTGGTCCATAACTAAGACTTCAAGGGGCTATGATATTAATAATAATAATGTGGAGCAGTGAACTAAAAGAGTGGAAAGAACCAAAACAAATTTGTTTATTTTTTTTTTCCATTCTGACAGATCCACTTTATACACATTAAGTAAGGGGGACCTTTTTGATCTACACAGTGGTGTAGTGACAGGATGGGGGCGGGGGGCCAAGCCTCCAGGCCCTGGGCTGCAGATGGATGCTGAGCTAGCCCTGCACCAGGGCTGGATTAGAGGGGCCCTGGCCCAGGTTCGGGTGCCACCCCATGCCTCCACCCTCCCAATGCATAGGCCACACCAGCAGCAGGGTGGTCACAGCCCCCGGCACTGGAGGAGGGCCTATTCAGTACTGGGGGTTTGAACCAGAGGCCTTCATCCCACCGCTGCTCTGCAACATTCCTGCTGCCCTGCTTCACCTCATCCCTGGCCAGCTGCAGGACCACCCCATGGAGTGGGGTGAACCAGTGTGTAACTGCTGCTTTCTGAGGTTGGTGTTGGCCATCGTGAGGGGTGCCAGAAGGTTGCCCTGCCCCCAGGCTTTGGAGAACAGCAGCTACACCAGTCAGCCAGGGCAAGCCAGACTGGAAAGCTGCAGAGCAATGGAGGGAGGGTGGCCTCTGCCCTCTTCCAACTCCACCCTGTCCCAGCACTGAACAGGCTCCCCTCCAGTGCCTGGGACAGTGGCCAGCCCAGCACCAGTCCAGCCCACATGTTAGGAGGACAGACGTGCCAGGGGCCACACCAAAACTGGGGAGCCTGAATCAGGGCCCCTCTAATCCAGCCATGGTGTGGGGACAGCCAGGCGCCCCCCTGAAGCTCAGCAGAGGGGTCCAAGAGCCTGGCCCCTAAAGGTTCCTTCCTCCCTGGGACAGCTGTCCAGGTGGGGCTGGGACTCCTTCTGCCCTGTACAGGGAGCTGCACAGGGTAGAGGAGACATGAATCCCAGGGGGGTGGCAAATTTGATTTGACCCCCAGCCACCAAAAAGCCTGGCTGTGTCACTGGATCAACATTTCATTATTTTTAAAATACAACTTTCATTACCTGTCAGAGCTCCTACAATATTCATAACAATAGCCATACTAGGTCACCCTAACAGTCCACATCACCCAGAAAAGAATCCCTTCTTTCTAGAGTAGCCAATGCCAGCTGCTTCAGAGGGAATGAACTGAACAGGTAATCATGAAGTGATCCATTCCCTCTTGCCCATTCCCAGCTTCTGGCAAACAGAGGCCAGGGACACCTAAGAACATATTCTTATAGCTCTGTCCATTCCAACTAATCAATGATGGACCTCCATAAACTTTTCTAGTTCTTTTTTGAATCCTATTATAGTCTTGGCCTTCACAGCTTCATTGGGCAAAGTGTTCCTGGGAGGTAGCCATGCTAGTCTGTTTACAGCAAAAACAGAGAGAGACCTGTGGCACATCAAAGACTGACACATTTCTTTGGGCATAAGCATTTGTGGGCTGCAACCCACTTCATCTGATGCAATCTTTGCAGATTGCAAAAGCTTACAGTATGCTCAAAGAAATTTTTAGTCCTTAAGGTGCCACGGGACTCTTGTTGCTCTTGGGCAAAGAGTTTCACAGGTTGACTGTGCATTGTGTGAATATTTCCCTTTTGTTTACTTTAGATCTGCTGCTTATTAGTTCATTTGGTGCCCCCCTCCCCAGTTCTCCTGTTATGAGAAAGACTGAATAACACTTCCTTATTTATTTTTTCCACACCAGTCACAGTCTTACAGACCTCTGTCATATCCCCCTTAGTCATCTCTTTTCCAAACTGAAAAATCTCAGTCTTATTAATCTTTCCACATACAGAAGAGGTTCCATACCCCTGAACATTTTTGTTGCCATTTTTTTCTGTACCTTTTCCACTTCCAAAATATCTTTTTTGAGATGGGGCAACAGAGATGTCCACACAATATTCAAGATATGGCTGTACCATTGATTTATAAAGAGGCAACATGATATTTCTGTCTTATCTCTTCCTTTCCTAATGATTCCCAGCATTCTGATAGCTTTTTCTGATTGTCACTGCATATTAAGTGGACGTTTTCAGAGAAGTATTCAAAGAACTATCCTCAATGATTTGAAGACCTCTTTCTTAAGTGACAACAGCTAATTCAGACTCCATCATTTTATATGTATAGCTAAGATTGTTTTCCAGTGTGCATTATTTGCATTTATCAACATTAAATTTCATCTGCATATTTGTTGTCCAGTCACCCAGTTTTGTGAGCTTCCCTTGTAACTCTTCACAGTTTGCTTTGAACTTAATTATCTTGAGTAATTTTGTATCATCTGTAAATGTTGCACTTCACTGTTTATCTCTTTTTCTGGATCATTCATGAATATGTTGAAAAGTTTTGGTCCCAGTACAGATCCCTGGGAACACCAATATTTATCTCTCCATATTCTGGAGAAAACTGACCATTTATTTCTACTTTTTGTTTCTAGCTTTTAATCAGTTACTGATCAGGAGAGAATCTTCATCTTAGCCCATGACAGCTTACTTTTCTTAAGAGCCTTTGGTGAGAGACCTTATCAAAGGCTTTCTGAAAATCTACCTACACTGTTTCCACTAGACCACCTTTGTCCACATGTTTGTTGACCACCTCAAAATTCATAAGCACAAACATCTGCATTTTTTTCCTCCTGACCCTAACATTCAAGTTGTTGAAGTGGAAATTAATTATTTTGTTCACTTTGTGGTTCTGTTTACACTTTGCTGGATTTTCTGAGAAGAAAAAAAAATAATTCTATGGCATTAATAATGTCAGTGTGCATCCTTACCACAAAACAGAATGAATGGGCTGCAACCAAATGAGGGAATCAAGAGTTTCTCTATTGGCGTTAACTGTCATTCAACCACAAAGTTATATTCCATACTGTGAATTGTTGGACAGGTTCTTTGAGTCCTTGAAAGTAAGGATTTATTTCAATTCTACAGCTTACTTTGAATTACCTTGTGAGTTTTAGGACTTTGTTGGACTGTAAAAGAATTGAACTGTTAGTTAGCAAGAAACAGATATGTGCTTGGACTTGACTCAAGTTAGTCAGAAATTTTAGCACCCAGTAAACCACATAAAACAGTTTAAAAAAAAAACATACCACCTGCAACAGATGACAGCCATAAACACCTTGGGCGAAGTTCAGACCTGGGGTGTAAGCAGGTGCAGCTTCCCCATTGCCAGGATGTATTTTGCCATAAACTGCTGCCTAGAGTTATCAAAATCTCAAAGCAGATGGAACAAATTTATCCTGTTTTAATTGGATTATAATATTCTCTCATTAGAAAACAAAGCAGCCAGCTTGACATCACATGTACAGAAGGCATCACAACTTTCTGTTGACAAAGGCTTGAAGAGCTTTTTTGTGCTATCAGGAATTGATTAGATCAGTGTGGCTTACTCAGAGCTGGTCTACACTACAAAATTAGGTTGGCATAGCTACATCACTACAGGCTGTGAAAACTGTCATGCCTTGCATGATAAAATTAAGCCAAACTTAGACTCAGAGTGGTGGACTTCATCTATCCACCTAGCTAGTGCCTTTTGGAGAGGTGGCTTTACTACAGCAGGGGTGGCCAATGTTATGGAATGCAAGAGCCATACAAGTTGATTATTAAACCTTTGAGAGCCACAATGAGGCAAATAGCCATGTACTTTTACCTACTCCAAGCTTACGGAGTTTAAAATTCATTGCACGCTTTCATTTTATCATAAAAAGAGAGCAAATACTGATCCTGCTAATGTCGGATTCTAATAATTACTTAAGGTTACCATGAAAACTAAGCCTATACAGTAAAAACTTAGTTGTTGTTCGATGTAGAAGACTTCAGGCTAGTGGCAAGTTTTTTTAAAATCCCGACTACACTGCCACTTCTCCCTGCTGTCCCTGACCATGCCGCCACTTCTCCCCACCATTCACAATGCCCTCCTGACCCCCCAGGCCCTGACACTAGCTCCCCTGGGCCAACCCTCCCAAAGGCCCCTTACCTGGCTGCTTGGGCAGCTACGCACAGTCTGGGGCACAGTGTGGGAGATTTAAAACTTGTAGGCTGGGGCTGCTATCCTAAACTGATTTGCTGACATTCTTCAGGGAGCCGCACTTTTTCATTCAAGAGGCAGATGCGGCTCCTGAGCCGCAGTTTGGCCACGCCTGTACTACAGTGATGAAAGGAGTTCTTCCCTTCTATCCCTCTAGTGTCTATTCTGTAGTAGCTCAGCTGCCATACTGCCCTTGCCCTTTTATAGTATTTCTACAGTAGGCATACCCCCAGATATATATTTCTTCCTGTCCCAGGCACAGATTTTTCTGTAATAACATTCATACCAATGACTGTTTATGTAGTTTTATAGGTAAAATGAGACTGCAGTTTTATTCCAATTGAGTACTAGGTCAACTGTTCCTCTCAGAATATTAAAGATATAAGCACAAAAGCCCACATAAAATCTTATCATAGGTGTGAAGTACTGTATTCTATCCTTTAGAACTAAAACTTTGAAGTGGTTTTTGTTCAATTACACATATTTAAGCTACTTATTTTTGCACATTGTTGATATTGGAGAGGAAAGATCATCCCAAGGTGAAGGCACTAGACTGAGACTCAGGAGAGCTAGGAAGCTCTCCCACTGACTTCCTTTGACTCTGGGCAAGTCATTTAATCTCTCTGTCCCTCAGCTACCCCATTTAATAACAACAATACTTCTGTTCTCATATCTTTTGTTGGTGTTGTGAGCAGGGACTGTCTCCCCCTGTGTTTGTATATAGGCCACACATAATGGGCCTCTGTTCTTTCTTGGGGCCTCTAGAAAATTTGAACAGAAATTATTAATAATAATTTTATTTGACTGAAACATTTGTCAGGATCCTGGGATTATTTTTGCAGTTTGGCCAAGACAGAAGTAGTGAGACATCTAACTATTGTTGCTGTTTTAATATCATTTCACTACATCATTTCTCAGACCCTACCCTGGTGTCCATCTCTCTCCCCCAAGAAAGTGGGAAAAGCAGCACTTCTCAGTCCTCAGGGATTGTAGGCCAGGGACTCAATCCAGTGTGCCTCCTGTTTCCATTCCACACCATATCTAATAAATAAATCAATTTTCTCCAGGGTCTAGACCTTGTAAGGTGCTTCACTGCAGCAAAAGAGAAGGGCATTCAGTTTTTCTTAGGAGGCATTCTGCTCCAAGCAGGTTCAATCTCCTTAAAATTAATGGAAAGTGTAAAGCTTGTTTGGAAATGTGGGTCTCTACCACTGTGGTGTGTCTTCATGCCGTACTTTTCAAGTGAGTTGTAAAAATTTGCCCTGGAGATAAGGAAATGCAAATATAAATTAGATGGAGCACTAATAGCATAACATTATGGAACAATGCAAACCACTTTGGGCCTCCCATGGAGAAGTAATCCATGCATTCTATTCTGAATCATCTTTATGGAAATTTCTATAAACTTGCCATTATTAAAAGTGAGTAGCAATTATTTCTTTCTTTGGTTCATCAGTTGTGAAAAAAATGATTTTGTTTTCTTCACTTTTCTCTTTTTCTTTTTTCTTCCTTATGCTCATCAGACAGCTCTCACACAACAGGAACTGACAGAACTAAAGCCTCTGTGATAGAGCAGGGCAGGGGAGACAAGAAAACCAGCGAACATCATTGCAGATGAGACTCTGGAGGCTGAAGTAGTTAAAAGAGTAGTAGAAGCAGAAGAGGCCACAGTTAGCAAGTCTGCTGAGGAAGCCAAAGCTATTAAGGTATGTTGACATAACATTTGCAAGCTTCACAGGGGCCATCATTGTAAATTAGATTTAATATTGATCAGGCATTTCACCATCAGGACCAGTGGAAAATTGGACACACAGTTCTTTGGAAAATTGGCACTTACAATTCTGCTTTCTAATTAAAATAGAAGAACAGAAAACCTAGATCTGCTTACTGACCTCACATGGTATGACTGCTGTCCTGTTCCCATGGGCAGCTAAGAAGTTACTATAATTTCTGTTCTGCATCATTTTTCAAAACTACTGCAGTAGTCAAAACATGGACATTAAAAATAGGCCTCTGAGAGAAAAGTTAAATTCAGCACAAGTCTGCAAATGCTAGGAGCTTCTTGTTAAGAAAGTCTACAGAAAACTTTGCAGGTACTGGTGTATTATGTAGAATTAAAAGCCAAGTAACTATGTATTACCTGTGTTCCTTTAGGGGGTTCTGGTCATTGGCTATACAGTGAAAATGAAGATTGTAGGATTTATACAGTCATTAGATACCAGTCTCTGCCATGGAATTATAGTTTATAATTCCAGCTATCCTCCCATCTTCTGGTAACCTCCTTTTCCCCACCAGAGAAGTCCATGTCTCCAATTCCACTGACTTTCCTTTCGCTGCTGGAGTGGCATTGTCTTACCATTTTGATTGTTCTACAGCCAATGCCACCAGAGCAGATGACACATTGGTTAACTCATTCTCATATATGCCATTCTCATATGTGACATGAAATGTCAAGTTGTGTGAATGTCAACCTTGGTAGTCAGAATGTTTGTGGGCTCTAGGTCAGGAGTTCTCAAATTCTTTTTGCTGTGGCTCCCTTTAAAAATATTTCAGACTGTGATAACCCCACTCTGCCCCTCCATGCCATGCCAATCTTATTTTTGTGCTGCTGCTAAATTTGGCACTGCCTTCAGTATCCATCCAGCATTCCCTGCCATCCAGATTTGAAAGGCTTGGCTGTCAGTCCCAGCATGCATGGCCCCCAATAATAAACTCATGAGCCCAGTTTGAGAACCTCTGCTGTAGGTGATGCTTATGGTCCCTTTGGAAATGCTGATTCAGGCAGGTTTACTGCTGAATCTTCCATACAGCTCACTCATCTTCCTTCTTAAGCGGGCCACTGCTGCCTCTCTTGAAAAAATGCACGTTTTGAGATGCACCGTGCACACTTACAATCCTGTATAAATATGTGCTCATAAATAACAGAGAATGGCCTTTGGGAACTGGAAAGAGCTGCTCTTAAAGAAAGAAAAGCCTTAGGTGCATGGTCAGCTCTTAATAAATATTAGGTGATAAACAGTGACCTCCATTCCATGCAAGCTAGCCAGACACAAAGTAGTAGAGGCAATAACATTCTATTAGTCTTAGCACAGGCTTCTACAGAGCTTGGTGGGTCTGTTCTGGCAGTGTTTCTCCATCTCCCATTACCTGGCAAAGAGAATGTCCCATCATTTTTCAAGCCCTCCCCACATCCTCCTAAAAACCCAAAACACCTTTTAGACTCAAGAGAAGAATGACCCTACCTGACACCCTTCACCCCAGAATAAGGAAGGTCGTGTGCACCTCCAAAAGCTGACAACAAGGGTATATCAGGGGTGTTCCTAGCATTCAGGGGAAGTGGATGAGAGTAAATTAAACCAGTGAAACCAGGAGGTACTGTCCCCTTGCCCATTTCTGCACAGTCTAGCTTATGTATTTTGGGGTACAATCCAGACCTGTAGGGGGCTTGTAGCCTGGGGTGCCTCACAATGCTGTGGTGCTGTAGCTCCCAATCCAGCTGAGTGTCTTCGTATAGCCACAGCTCTGGTCCTGCAACTCTGACCCCACAGCCTGTCACCAGCAATCCAGTCACACACTGGCTTTTGGCAGTCTTGATTCTTATTTACAGGGTGACCCTCAAAACATTTCAGTCTTGAATCCCCCTACCCTACTCCAAAACATGTATTCTGCACTGTCCAACTCTGCCCCCCCAGACAGTTCAGATGTTAAAGGTCTATTGCCCTTCTAAAGGCATCAATATAGGAATGTTTGTTACCTTAAATGAAGTTATTCACACAGTCAATAACATTGGGTTAGTTCTGGTTAAAGAATAAAGCAAGTTTATTTAACTACAAGGAGATAGGTTTTAAGGGAATATAAGTATTAAAGACAGAACTAATTGAGAGAAATAAAGATTAAAATGCTTCCTAGTGCCAAAACTTAACAAATTAGACTTAGTTCAAGGGGCAATCCCTTACCATATGTTCCCAGTAACATTGCTGACCAAACTGTCAGTCCAGGATCTATTCCCAAAGTCCAAAGGTTGTTTCTTTTGTCTTAGGTGAAGGAAAGTGAGGTGAATACGAAACAATAACTTGGGGTATTTTTACCACTCTTGAAAATGCATTTTTCTGAAGATTACCCCTAGATAAAGCAGTTTTGTGAGGTTCCATTCTGTTGTTTGCTAAGATGTAGATCTGTTTGTTCCTGCCCAAATTCCTGGCCAAAGAATGGCCACTTGACAGGTGATCGCACATCAGCTTGGCTAGAGGTATCATCAGGCCCCTTTGTCTTTGAGAAACCAGTTTACCCAGATTGTCTGGTAAACACACTTCAGTTGTGATTTCAGTTTATGCTTATACATTTAAATGTAATTTAGCTAAATTTGTCATGATATTATATACCAGTGACCTACTAGTTTTCAAATGATACTTCTCAAGGCATATTTTGTACCAAGACAATCACCATGATGTGTAAAGTGTGAATGAACAGGCATTCAGTCACAATAACTCATATGACTCAAACCTCAAAGGATTTGTTACACATTACCCCAACTTTGGCAAAAAAATTCTGATTATGCCCTGTTGAAGACATTCTCCTATTTCTCTACTGTCCCCACAATGTCGTTGCTGGTAATCAGGAGACTGAGTAGCCAAGAACAAAGTCTGTACTGGTAAAAGGTGAAGAGTGGGCTGCCTGGTGTGGTTGTTCATAGCCTCTGAACATTTAAAGGACTTGTACAATTTTTCTGGAGAGAACAAGATTAGCTTCTCCACCTGTGAGCCATAGAAATTAATTGATGTCGAGCTGAGCCTTGAGTCAGCAGACTGGGCAGTGGACAATGGCTGAAGTTAGGGCTGATTGCTGCAGGAAGTCTCCTGGAGGCAGCAAGCCCTAACTGTGACAGTGTGAACAGCAGTGCTGAGATTACATCATTTAAGGAAGCATTTGAAGAAATGGGCTCCTTGAGTGAGACAGCTGAAGAAGTTGTCTTTTCCTCTTCATATGAGGGGCTAGGACAGAAAAAGAAACTGTCCATAAATAGTGTTTAAATCTGTAATACCCTTTAGCTAAACTGTCATCAAATGGTTACAGGGAGACAAAAATCAAGTCTCGAAAAAGATTTTTATAGTTCTTTAAAGGTCTTTCACACAAGATGCTTGTCTTTTATTTCAAAGACAGCACTGTGCACTGATTGAAAGTGTTATGAAGGCAGTAGCTAAATAAAACCCCTCATTTTAAAACAGGCAGAAACAAACCTTTAATCACCATCATTATTTACTAAGTAATGTCTCTTTCATTTTATTTAAGGATGTTTTGTTCTGTATTTGCTTCATAACTATCTCTCATTTAACTTACTGGAAGATTATACTAAATGTCAAACAATCTCACCAGACTCATAAAGGCTGCCAAAGGAAGCAACATTTTTAGTTCTGAGTGAGTAAAACAATAAATAAAATAAAACTGAGCATTTTGACATTAATTGAAAAAGATGCCTGCTTTTCTAGTGTCAGCTTCACGTCTGTTAAAAAAAATAGATTCGGTTACAATTCATTACCCCATGTGATGACCTTTAAGTAATTTTATAATATTTTACAGCTTTGTTAGACTCATAATCAGCATTTTGTCTCAAGAAAATTACAAGTAAAGTGCTACTGTGTATATGCTCTGAAGTTATGTTAATTTTGATTCTTATGGAATGGGGCTGGGTTGGTGATGGGTTCAGAAGAGTGGAGTATTTACGAGCATCAAGTCATTTGAGAGTGATCTTCTCTCCCTCTTCCATCCCCCAGCATTTTTAAGGCATCTGGTTATATTTGAGAATTCTAGTGCAAATTATAAATTTTCCTTAAACAAAGTTTTACTGTATGTGAATATTTCCCTGATGAGGTTAAAGGTCAGTTTGCTAGTACTTTCTGTGCTTCATTAAAATTCTGTGTCTGTGCTGTGTAATGTGGGTAATATTAATTTTCTAAACATTGATGTACAGCAGCTGCTAGCTAATTTCCATAATGGTGCTTCTATTCTAAACCTGAAAAGAAAAAGGTGGATCCAAATGGAAAATGTGTCAATGATTATTGGCCACCTGCCAAAAAGATGTTTGGGGATGTGAAGTTCCTGAAATCATTGAAGGTATGTTTTTGATTGAATATTCATATTCTGAGCCACATTATCTGAACTGGAACATGCAGAAGAAGATTGTCATTTAGACCAGTGGCTAACTACTACTCCCTTCCCCAGAGCAAGGGGAGGGGGCAGGGAAAGAATTATGACTATCTTAATAAAAAATCTCTCTTTAGGCATCCTTGCTAAGGTCTGTGTCTAGGGGACACGATTTAGCTCTTGGCTGCCTGTGTGGTGCCTTAGAAATACCCAGTTCAGATCTTAAAGAGTACTTTGACTCTGATTCAGCAAAGCACTTAAGCATGTGCTTAAGTCCCATTAAAGTCATTCAAATGTAGGTCAACAGATTTTAGTTTAAATCTATCCAAAATGATTCATTTCTGGAAGTGGATTAAGCATCAGGATTTCAGTCCAAAAGATGCTATTTTAAGAAAGTTAGAAGTGACTTTAAATGAGGTCTTAGAATAAAAATGCCTTTGCAGCTGTAAATTGCTACTGGGACACTATAACGTATGAAATTCATTATTTCATTTCATCAAGGTGAGCTGCATTTCTCTCTGTGCCCCTAGAGCATTCACTTGATTTTAACCCTGCCAACAGCACCACATAAATAATTAAACTTGCATAGTAGAAAGGATCCTTAAGAAGCTGACGGTGGAAAGACTCGCATGCTAAAAGCATATGTTACTGTGCTGTAATACTTATGTGGCACTTCATCTTGCAAGCGCTTTACATATAAAGTAAATAGGCCTCAATGCTGCTATTCACTGTACCTGAGGTACACCACTACACCCACACAAAGCTCCATTGACTTCCTTGGGACACCGTGTCAGTCTCCATGGAGCAATTTGTAAGATCATGGCCTTAATTCTCACAACACTCTTGTGAGTCAAGTTGGTAAATGATACCCCCATTTTACAGATCTCTCTGTGAGCTCATCTCCTCAGTGAGTAACATGGGGAGGAAATGGGTCCTACAGGAATTATTTGTGCTAAGAATTAATGAGCTGGCCATGTCTTGGCATTCATTGTGTAAGTCGTGCTCATGATCTGTTAAAAATAGGCAATATGAAAGAAGAGGGAGAACATGTTTTTGTGTTCCCCATTAAGAAATGTTGTTATGGTGCTCTGTGTTCTGTTGCACATTTTATTACGATAATAATTTCAGTAAACTACATCTGGCTTTCCTGAAGGCTGTCCCCTCAGGTTAAGCAGGCTGTCTAAAAATATCTCCTTTATATTTTTTTAATGTTCCTCTTTTTTATCTTCCTTTTGATGGCTTTTTATTTGAATTATTTCTCTTTTTTAAGATCACATTAACACATTTTGTTCTTAATTCTCTAATCTTTTCGACTCTGGGCTTCTTTGAACTATGTGCTTTTGTACACTTTTCTTTTCAAGTCCTTTTCATCTCGCCTCCTTCTTGTCCCCTCCCCCCCCCCCAGCCTTTATTGTCATTTTATTCTTTATTTTTTAAACTTAAGCACTACAGTAGGAACTAATGCTAAGGAAAGGAAAAGGAAAAGGAAAAGAGCTGCATAAGCCCATGTAGTGAATAGCAGTATATTGTGCTGTAGCGGAATATAGGGGAAGAAAGCATGGTGTTGAGGTCTGAATATTTCTGGTCTCCAAGGTGCAATATGCTTGCAAAAGAAAACAGTGACATTTCATAAAATAAATAAAATCACTGGGTATGTCTACACTTAGAATTGAATTCAAACTGATGACAATGCATGGCACCCTGGGAGGAAGACCAGCCCTTCAGCACCTGGGGCCAGCAGCCCCAAAGGTGCCTCCACCACCACCCCCAGCCAGATCTGGCTGGGGAGCAATGGAGTTCCTGTCCCCTGGCTGGAGACAGGGACCCCCATGGGTGGCTCCATCCCCACTTGCCAGCTGGGGAAGGGATCCCTGCCAGGCTGGAGCCCCATGCTCTGGGCTGAGGAAGGAACCCCTGCACATGGCTACAGCTCCTCCCGCCATGTGCGGGGATGAGACGCCCCCGTGCATGGCCAGTAGGGCTCCATGCATGGGGGTCCTGTCCCTGCGTGCAAACAGTGGGGCTCCAGCCACACACGGGGGTTCCTGTCTCCAGCCTAGGGAGCGTGGCTCCAGCCCAGCATGGAGATTCCTTCCCCACACTGGCAAGCTGGTTTTCAGCTCTGCACTGGGGTCCCTTCCCTGTGCACGGGCAACCCTGCTAGAGCTGGGCAGTGGGAATCCCTTCTCCCCCAACCTAGCCAGGGGAAAACTTCCCCTGTCAGGCACTAGCCTTCTGAGTGTGGCATGGGGAAAAGCATCTCCTGACCAGTTCTGGCTGCCCTGCAGCTAGAGCGAGGCAAGAGATGCTTTTCCCTGTGCCAGGTTCACAGTGCTGGAGCCCAGCAGGGGATTGGGTGGTGGCATGGCCCTTCTAGGGAGCCATGTTGCCACACTTCCCATGGTGCCTCTCCTCCAATTTGAATTAGCAAATCCAGTCAATGGACATGCTAGTTTGAATTGGAGTTTCTAGTGTGGCCATGTCAATTTGAATTGACTGAATTCAAACTAATAATTATTAATTCGAACTGACTAGTTTGAATTCAGTCAATTCAAATTTGCACTCTAAGTGTAGACATAGCCACTGTGTATAACTATTACTTTGGAATTATAAAAATGCACCAAAATTAGTTGTTGCAATGTGCTAAATTCTCCATGCACTGAGTCAAATTTACTTTTAAGGCACAGATCAGAAAGCTTGCCTGAAGGGTCCCATGGAGAGAGGCATATATTGACAGTGACTAATTCTTATCTGTGCTGGAAGCTAACTCTTTGCTACTGAAGTTCATATATTATTGTTTACATGTGTTAATGCTGATTTAAACAAAGATTGTCTGTTTGGTGTAGTTGTACAACACTAGCTATCTTTTACATACATCAGCATTTTCCAATAAAGCCTGTGTTTTATAGGGGAGACAAATGTGGCCAAGTATTAGGAATTTGACAGATTGTTGGCTCTTGCCACCATTAAATAGAACTATCTCTACACATGGTAAATCTATTTCTCTGATTTTTTTCCCCTTGCTGCAACTAAGGATCAGAATAGAGGCTTTAAATTACTGAATTGATCTTTCCTGCGTGAGAACGATTTGTTTTCTAAGGGGCTGATTCTGGAAGGTTCTGAGCATTTTTGATAGATACTGTGTGCCTTCAACTCCCTTTGACTTGGATGGAGATTTAGGGCACTCAGCACCTTGCAGGATTGAGTACTTTATATATGACCAGCTCTACAATCAATCATGCTAACAAGAGACATCATTCAGTCTTTTCTGTAAATTCTTCTTTCAGTAAGCACCATTCTGTTCTTACCCTATATTCCTATATTTTCTAGAGGGCTAAATCTGCACTTTGATTGCCAGAGACGGAGACCATAGGAGGAAGCCGCTTCATCTCCTTATTTTTCAGGTTGTATCTGCACTTGCCCAGACATTGGGTAGATTACAGCAGAAGGCAACAGCTCCCAAGGGACCATATGACAGCTGGGAATAGCCAAAGAGAAGTGCATTCTGGCTACAGCCCCAAGCTCTGACACCACCACATAATCTGCTTGGGCTTGGTAGGGGGTACCACATGAGATGGGTATTCAAGCTCTGGACCAGCAGATGCCAGGGGAATTATCACCTGCTCAGATCTTAGTTGTGCAAAGGGGCCAGAACACACAGGAGAATCTTCTGCTTGTGTTCATCCTCATATGCAATATTCATATATTTTCCAGTTTTATGTTGATTGCTCCAGCTGTTTTGTCTTCCTATAACTGTCTTGAAATGTCCTTTACATCTGTGTAGCATACATTATCATTTCTGATTCACCTAAGAATCCACATACACAATCTTATTCTATTTGTATCCACTCCTCCAAACCAGCTGTTTTCTTTCCTTTTCTCCTGTATTTCTGCTCAAGGTCTTGTTCCAGAGCTTCTTTATGTCCTTGCCAGCAGTGCCTGTCATAAAGATCTTTAACAGCATATTCACATCTTCCCTAGTAGTATTGTTAAAAACAAACTGTTAACTCATTGAAAGATGATAGTTGAATAGTATTGTGGGACAGTGATTAAAATCTTGTTAATTAACTGTATCCAACTCCTATGAGTGCACTATCCACAACACCCACATAACCAACAACAATCAATATCAAGCTATCTTAAAGCATTTTTGTATTTATTTCTATTTTCTGCCTTCCACCCTACACAAATCAGAGTTTGAGGACTGGAATTCAAGGCTCTGGTAAAGGTAATGGAATGAAATTTAGCACCCAGTGCTTGGAAATAGTCACACCTTTATGCAAACATGTGGAACTAGCAGATTCAGGTCAATGCAAACCTAGTGGCCTGTTCCGAGCCTCACTCCCTGCTGCCTCATCTACATATGCCAATTTGGGGCTACCCAGTGACAATGGAGGCCTAGTTTTGTTCCTGCTTTACTGTTCTTCCTGCCTCACACTAGGCTATTGTGGCAGTCAAGTGGCATGGGGGATCCAAAATAAATATCTTCAGCTATTGACATGACGGGTTGATTTGATCAACTAGTGTTGTGGCAACATGTTCTGTGCCTGTAACTTTACAAAAAGTACACCCATCCCACTAGAAAAAAGTAAAATTACCACCTACGTTACAATCTTCATTTTGGAGTCCTGGCAAAATGATGCTATTATAAACTTTATGGAGACAGTCAAGAATTCTAAGTTCTTGAGTTTTGATATTTATTAAAGTGCTTATTTGAAATCCTGTGGGTTAGTAACAAATATCATAAAATAAATTGGGTTATTTCTAATAAACAGACCAACACAAAGGGGGATATTTGAACAGACTTGTTTCTTTTTTAAGTTTTCATTTCATGAAAAGTACAAATAACATATGGAAACCTTTCTCCATGGTATTGAAATGAAAGATGTGTTTTAGGAGAAACACAAAATACTCTGCATGGAACTGTGTGGGTGGATATCTTTCTGCTTTATAGTTCTAGTTAATTTGCCAGCTATTCCAAAATCATGTAGCTCTATTCAAAAGTATAGCATCCTTTAGAGCAAAATATTTTTTAGCTATTTAAATATTCCCCAATGTAGGGTAAAATTCCACCCTTTTAAGACCCCCCTGTGAAATTTCTGTCTCATCTGAGTATCTCCTCCTGTATACAATTCTTTTAGAAATGCAGGTGAACATTAACACCTTTACTTCTGGAGATATTTTCAGATGTAGTCTGTGTGGTGTGTTATTTCACACATTTCTATGCTTCTGGTTCCCAGGTCACCCACTGTCTGTCTATGTTGTTTTTAGTATGTGCTTACCCTATGATAATGGAGTATCATTGCAGTCTGGGTAGACATACCTAGCATAGTTTTTATCTGTCTAGCTTGGCTCCCAAAGTAGCACATTGACAGCAGTGGCTGTACAAACCAGGAACTCTTAATAATCGCTGGGTTAGCCTCACTGTCATGGCTTCACTGCTCTGGGACCCAAGCCCATTACAATAAAGCTTGCCCAGGTATATCTGCATAAGATGCAATCATGCCCCATTTTTCAGTGTAGCCATTTCCTGGGACTGTAAATTCTTTGGAGCAGTGACTAGCTCTTAGTTTGTTTTTAGACAGAGCCTAACACAATGTGCCTCTGATACTAGCTGGAGTCTCTAGGAGTTACAGTAATAGAAATAAGAATTTGTAGATGAAATACCAGTATGACACTAAGAAATAGCCTCCTATATAAAGTTATGCCTTAAAAACCATTGGTCTGTTTCAAGGTGCATTGTTACATTTCTCTAACATATAACAGACTTCTTGCCTAAGATTGAACC
The DNA here is from genome assembly GCA_007922195.1 of Podocnemis expansa. NCBI lineage: Eukaryota > Metazoa > Chordata > Testudines > Podocnemididae > Podocnemis > Podocnemis expansa. The sequence goes on along the minus strand of ML681994.1, from coordinate 32,418,838 downwards.
CAGTTCCACTTAAAGACAAAAAAAGTCTGATCATGTGATCAGCAAGAGTTCTATAGCACCTCTCATCAGTAAATCTCAAACTACTTTTCAAAGGAAGGTAAGATTTATTATCACCATTTTATAGATGTGGAAACTGAGGCACTGAGCTGTGACTTGCCCAAGATCACTTAGCAAGCCAGTGGCAGAGCTAAGACAAGTATGCAGGTCTTTTGAGTCCCCATCTACTGCATTGTCCTATATGCCATGTTGAGTGGTCCTTTTAACAGTGCAATACAAAGTCCTACCTTGTCCAGACAGGGAATAATATCTGAAGCACATTATATTGTTTGAGGAAACAGCTCAGTAATACATATAATCCAAACTTTTTTCCTCTTTTTATTATCCCAAAAAGTGTTTTCCAGAAATATCACACAGAGGAAAGATATTGATTCGTGTATTGGGCTTTGTCGTCAAGAAGTTAGGTCCTAAAATGGGGGTTGAAGGAAGGCTTGCTGCATTTTGTGGCCTGGTACATGTACAGCAATCAATTAAATGAGAGGTGTACCATATGCTTTCCAGTCTGTTGTGATGTGTCTCGTGGGATGTGCCTGGGTTGATGGCATGTCACAGCTGATGAACAGGTTTATGTCCTGACTTTGATTTTTTTTTATATGGATGTATTATGCTACAGTTTGTTACAAGTTCTCACACAATGTGAATAAACAGTTTCTTTTCTATTGTGTTCACTGACATTTAGGGATATAATACAGAAATCTCTACCCATATAGCTAAGCTTACATTTAGAAGATAAAACAGAATGCAACTATACTCACATATACTATTTCTTCAAGTACTCATGATAAGTGGCATCTCTAATCTTTAAAACTGCAGAATGATTTCAGGAGAATTGATAGTTTCACTCCAAATAGTATGATATGTGGAAGCATTTATTTGATCTATTTATTACTATCTAATCTCTACCTCTTTATATCTTTTTTCCAAATGGGTAAAGATTCGAAGTTGTGGATGTATGTGAAGAAGTTATGCATTTGTCCTAAAATATCTCTTTTTTCCCATTACCAGACCCTCTTTTTGAGCTGAAGCACAGACCTATGAAAATGGAAATTCATTTTCACTGCAGCATGAAAAAATACAGAGTATGCTGTATGCTGTCAAGTGTACAACCAGATGAGCAGTTTCGCTTTTCAACCACAACTTTTAAAATTCCATATATACTATGAATTTGAAAGAAACGTGTTATGTCACACAGAAACAGAACTTCCTCTTACACAAAATTTTGTTAACTTAAAACTTAAGGTTTCTTAAGTATGTTCTCTGACAATAATGTAAACACTAAGCAAGGACACCATAACTTAAAGTAGCATGTATACCCAATGCAATACCAATTTTCAAGCATTGGCCTACTGCCATGACACTACTCAATGACATCAGCCTTCTATGACCCTTTCCAATTTGCTCGCTTTCAGTTCAGTAATGAGGAAAACCAAGTTGGTGTTTCTGGCAGAATAGAGGAGAGGGCAGGATTCATTGTAAGTGTCTAAGCAAAGTTGTGGCTGGACTTGAAGGTTGAACAAAAAACTTGAATTGGATGAGGTGAAGCAGGGGAGGACAGTAGGATTCAAAGAGGATTCAAAGAGGAATCTTAATATTGTGTTTTATATGGCCCAGAGAGGAAAGGGTATAATCAGTGTTAGTTAATTATGTTGTCTTTATTTTTATTCTGTTTTTTTATTGCCTCAGGTATTTTAGTTGGTGCAGAGAGAAGGCAATATAATAATAAAATTATCAGTAGTAGTTTTAGGATTACTGTATACTGATTTATGGTGGCAATTTGTTTCCTTTTTTACTTTTTTTAAAGGAAGTCAATAAAGATAATATTGCCCAAAGGAAGAAAGATAAGACAACAGTTTATCAGCAATCCTGGATTTCAGCCATCTGTCATTAAGAATGTCAATTCAGCCTATGAAGGGCTTTGCAGCTGGGTCAGGGCCACTGAAGCCGGTGACAAGGTTGCCAAGGTAACCACTATGTCCTAAGATTCTTCTTATGCATCAAACTTTCATCTTGCTAAATTTCTATAGGCAAAGCACTGTGAGATGAATAATAATATTTTGTACAGCTGAAACAAGTGGGCTAAGGAGTCTTTTAATGACTTATTCACAATTGTTTGATATAGTTGATTGTGGACATAAATATAAATAAATACACATGTATAGAAATTTATACACGTTGTTTGAACTATGCTACACTGCTTTGTTTGTTAGTAGTATTTTCCAGCTCGGTACCTTTCTTTACAAAAGCTCCAAAGGTGCTTTGCCAATTAAGGGCCTGATGTAAAGGCCATTGGTGTCAATGGAAAGACTCCCATTGACTTCACTGGGCTTTGGACAAGGTCCTAGGTATATGCACAATATTGAAATGCAACCATCTCTATGATGGAGGGCAGCAGCCAAATCAAGAATTTGAAAGCAAAACTCTGCTGTTAAGAAAAGGGCAGTAAGTTTTTCCACATTCTCACATACCTCTTTTTTTAAGGTCTCATCATATCCCACAGACAGTAAAGTGCGCTGAACTCCATTTATCCAGCTCAAAACATTGAAAGGTTGACTCAACTCTGCTGGGAGTGGAACCTTTGTTTCCAGGGAACATAGGTAGTTCAAAGCTGCTGCTTTGACTACTAAACCATGCCCTCTGGCTGACTTCATTACATAGGAGAACTGCTTATAGTGAACTCTGACCTGGAATGCAACTGTTATAATGAAGTAGGATGAAATCCCTTGAACTTTTTCAATGCAGGTGCAGATTGTTAGTTAAAGTGTAATTGTTCTGCAAAAAATAATTCACAGTATTTCTTATGTTGATTATAGACACTTGTGGAATTAACTATTTTATTTGCATTGCCCAACCTTTTTGCCTGACTCACAGATTGGGCCAAGGAGAAGATAGCTGTCAGGATAATCTGCATAAAGGAGACTGAAAAAAAATTATCATTATAACACTATGACAGAATACATGGAAAGGCTATTCTTCACTACAGAATTAACTGAGACTATAATCTATGGGTTACCTCTAACTTCATGCTGTGAACAAAGAAAAACTGTTGAGCCAGGTTTGAGGATCCTTGAAGAATGGCCTAGCACGGTTGACTTGATCTGAGGTTTCACCTCAATCTACCCTGGCAATCAGCATAAATAGCATTAAGGACACAACCCACGTATTGACAATCCTTCAGTTCCTTCCCACAATTCCAACTAGACTGTATTTTTTGTATCTCTGACTACACCTGTCTTGCACCAGAAGTCACCTGTATTGGCTTAGCTTTTAAACCTCACGTTTGCCTGCTACAGTTCTGCTGCACTGCCACAGCATCTGAACCAACATAGAGTCTGAGAAATCCTCCTCCCAGTGTGCTGCCAGTTGACCAGAAACTGATACCAAAGTTCTGGTGACTTGGGCAGATATACCCAAAAGATAGGAGTACTATGAGGAAATCTCCCAGAAGCTAGCAGAGAAGGGGATTGAGGAGATAACAGAATCTCAGTGCAGGGAGAAAATCAAAATCCTGCACACTGTACACCAGGAGACTAAGAATTGCAATGCCATGTCCAGTAAATCACTTAAAATGTGCCCATTCTGTGATGGGTTTGACTCTGCTTTCCTGCAGGACAGCCTTTTGGAGTAGGAAGAGGTAGCACACAGAGTGAAGCAACTGCAACAGGCTGGGTTGTAAGGCTGTGTTCACACACAGGCATTATTTCGACACAAGTTGTGTCGAAACAACTTGTATCGAAATAATGCCTTATTTCGAAATAACTTAATTCGAATTAACAGTTTGTTAATTCGAATTAAGGAAAAAAGCTCAAAGCGAAATAGCAGTTTCAGGCAACAGTTATTTTGAAACAAGTCACTGTTGTTTTGAAACAACATGTTCAGACGGCATTGTTTCGTCCCCACATGGGGTTTAAGTTGTTTCAAAACAACACCATTGTTTCAAAACAACGGAACCCGTTGTTTCGAAACAACAGTGCATCATGTGAACGTGGCCTTTCTTATTTCGAAACAACCTCTGTTGTTTCAAAATAAGAGTGCTGTGTGAACACAGCCTAAGGGACATTGGAACAAACGCAACAGAGGTTGTAAGGGACATGGAAGTGATGCCAACTTCTACCCTGCTAAATGATCTGAGAGACAGCTAGGGCTTTCTCAGACTGATCTCCCAAAAGCTCTTCAACAGTAACACACAAGATGGGACAGGTGAAGGAAGCAGTATCACTGTGGATAAGAAGTAGGTAGACATATCAGTTATTGCTGTTGATATTACAACAAAAAAGGGATTGGCCTTGCCAGTTTATGAGCCAACAAATTAACTAGGGGATGGGCTTTGCCTGTTAAACTTCTGTTGAGGATAGAAGAAGTTTAATTTGCCTTCATCCCACTTCTTCTCCATTCCTCCACTCTCTTTACCTGCCACATGTTATACAAAGTGCATTCCAAGGGGATAGGGAATAAACTTTCGACATTCAGACAGTGAGGTGTTATGGCACAATGTACAGTGCTGTGTGTATGCAAAACAGGGGTGATTGGTACAAGCAGAGCAATGCTCACAAGTGGTGGGATGTGGGTGGCACAAGTGTTTTTTCTCACACTGATATCAGCATTAGAGCATAAAGGCAGTACAGATATTAAATCCACTGCATGACCTGTGTTGATACAGAATCCACAGTGCTTGCAAAGTGTCTCAGTACTACCCATTTGATGAAGAGCTGCCCTTGGAGGAGGGTGGGAGGGGTAGATTGTTCTAAACAGTTCAGCATCCTATTCATGTTTGCCCATATTTTAGACCATTTTTGTGTTACAATGCATCTTTTGTAATAACAAATTGCTAATGATCAGTGACATTGCTCAGCAGAACAAAATTGCCACAACCCCTTTCATATGTCACTAGATGCTCCTACCTCAGGAATTAATTGCCATATCAGTCATCAGTATGTGAAATACTTCCCTTGCTAACCTTTCCAATTGCTTTTGTACCCCACATATTAAAGCTGAGGCTATTTTTCTAGTTGCATGTATAACTGATTTCTTCATTTCATTTTAACTCTGTTTTATACATAGTATCAACCTTACACCAGTGGATAACTGTAAACTGATGTTCTGTTTCCACTGTTTTAGGATCCTGAATGGACTGAATTCTACCAATCAGATGTAACACTAAACATGTTTCTAAACTTAATATAGAAATACCTTGTCACTTAACTATTACAAATCTTATGATTTCTAAATTAGCTTTAATAATGACCTATAAAACTGTATATAAATACCCAAAATGATTTTTCACCACTGAAAGATTTTAAATTAATGTGCATTCGTTCACTTTCTGTGGGTTCTACTTTTAGTCACCTAATATCTTAACTTGTGCATCTGTATCTATTACTTACAAAACAAATGTCCCTTTAATAGACAGTGTAACTATCCAATCTTTCTTATAGTTCACAGAATGACTCTGTTTCAAAATACCTAGAACCAAATTTTCTCCACTTGCAAATGTGAGCTTTATATTCTTGACTCAGTATCTTCTCTGAAAATTTTGAATATTGAACTATATATATAATTCTAAGTTCTTTCAGAGTTCTCTGTTTACAATTTTTTGTGAAATGGTTCTGGTTTTTTGCAGGTATGACAGTTCAAACATATGCTGGATGTTGTCTAGGCAGACATCTCCTTCCACATTTAGAACACTCTTTCCTATGGTCATATGTCTTAACTTTATACTTGCATCCTGTTGTCTGCCACAGACTTGTTTTTTACTTTCTCTTATTGTTCTATAGTCACATCAGTTGTTTTTTCCTCTGAAATGTGCAGTCACTGTTGATTAAGTTCATCAATTTAGCAGATTTTCACTGCTTTTGCTAAATTTAGATCTGTCTCTTCTAACAGTCTTTTTCTTACACTGATATCTATTATACTCATCACAATAAGACCTCTCATCATTGACTCAGAGTCTGGAAATTACAGGTCTGATTTCTTATCTCTAGATCAGTTAAAAATGATTCAAAAGTCTCTTTCCCAATTTGATTATATGAGTGAAACTGAAATCTTTCAAATGTTTTATTTCTTATTGCTAAACGTATTCCTCAGTTTTTTAAGACAAACTCATAGCTTGTTCCATGACATTACACTTAAATAAATTGTAAAATGAAATTGCTTCAGTACCTGTAATATTAAAAAAAGATGGCAATCTTTTTTTCATCATCCTTTTAAGTAGATCTAGATGCAGTGAAAATTAAATCAAATTCTTTTTTAAACCTTTTCCAATTTTCTGCAGCATTTCTTGACATTTTGAGAAATCTGGGAATTCTTAATTTATCCATCTTATTTCATTTAAACCTGTTTTTCACTTTTGAGTAACCTTTATCTCATGGGTTTGGTTGGTTTTTTTTTTTTCTTGATAGTTTTGTTTTTTAACTTCTTCCTGTTAGTTTTCATCATTTCCTTCTCTCCTGGTACCATGTGTTAATTGTTTATATTGAAGTAACCCACTAATCTTAAAAATAATTCGTACTTCATAATATAACAGAAGTCTATATTAGATCTTCTTCTGGGCCATCTATCAATCTAGCCTAAAATCAAATGTGTTCTCTAACTCTCAGCTGTCATGGAGAGTCTATTTGTTCTGTTAATGCTATAGTAATAACGTATTTGCTTGAAATAATGTTAAGAACATTGTTGGCACAACGCTCTTTTGTCTATGTAAAAAAACAAACATAAATTATTTGTCATTCTTTTGGGGTGGTGGAGATCCTTGCAGAGTACCCTAAGAGCAGAGAAATGCAGACAAACAGAGGCATTCACAGGCTTATGAGATAAAAGTTGCAATCTTTCGCATGCTATGACCCAAAAGTTAAAGGGTAATTAGGTTTTTATTCCACTGGACAGAATAATGTACAGTTCAGGTGAGCCATGCCCTTAAGATACCCCTGACTGTCAGCAAAAGATGCAAGAACCTTAGCCAAGGGAACAAGAGGAAAAGGCCTTTGCCAACAGATGACAAGGAAAAGTAAGGTCAAGTGTGACGGGACCCAACATACAACCTGGAATTGTGAGATTTCTGTGCTCAGTGTGTAATTAAACCTTCATCTGTCACATGCTCTCACATCAGAGTAAGGTTTCATGAGCCACATGAGTAGAGGACAGACTGGTCTTTTACATTAACAGTGGCCACAAACACTATTCATATCCATAGTATTGGGAAGATAAAGTCCCAGGATAGCCCAGTGTGAACACCGGGATCTCAGAAATACCCTGGTGTCACATATTCTGCTAGTATTTCTCTTGCTATTGATAATAGACTTCCTTATGTGGTCAGCTGAAGCCCACATAATGAACAAATGGTATCTTCTGAACCAAACAAGGTGTCTAGTGGTACTTTTAAAGGGTAACAAATTTATTTATCTCATGAGCTTTCATGGAAGAAAATCCCACTGCATCAGATGCTTGAAGATGGAGAACCAAAGATGAATGGCAGTAAAATAAATGCAGGAAAGTGTAAGTCATAGGATCAGGTCAAACTGTTATTGCAAGTCAATGCAATTGTTTAGATTCAGTGGACAACAGCATATAGGCAGGAGGTGAAGGAAAAAGGAAAGCAGAATTACGTGTTGTAATGGGGAAAAAAAGAAAGCATACTCTCTATTTAACTCTAAGTTCATGGTTTCAAATCTGTATATGACAGAGCTGGCTCAAGCCATAAGCCAATAAGGCCAGCCCTCCCTGCCCCCAGGGTGGAACCCTTGGCCCAGGGGAGGAGTGAGAGAGTGGAGCCCACCCCATGGGCAGGCTCGCTCCATGCCTGGGCCAATTGTTTTGCCTTATGGGTGGGGAGGGCCAGCTCAGAGGTGGGGCAAGAGACTGAGGTCTACCCTATGGGCTGGCCTGCTCTGCCCCCATGCCAGTTGTTCCCCACCCCCAGCCCGGAGTGAAGGCCAGGTTCCGCCCCTTGGGAGGTGGCACAAAAGCAAAACCCAGCTCGGGGTGCCAGAGCACCTTGAGCTGGCCCTGGGATACAAATTCCAATTCTGCAATTTCCCTCTGAAGTTTTGATTTGTTGTCCATTTCCATCAGTACAGCTATTAACAGATGATTGATGGAGTGACCAGGAAGATTGAAGTGTTCCCCTATTTGTTTTTGAATGTTGTTATTTCTGATGTCAGATTTGTATCCATTTATATTTTTGTGCAGAGACTGTCCTGTTTGTCCAATGTATAAGGTGGGGGGGAGCATTTCTGGAACATGATGGCATAAGTCACATTGGTGGATTTCTGCTCTACTCCATTCTGATTAGTCCTTAATTGAACTATTGTGTCTAGTCCTGGGTGCCTCAGTTCAGGAAAGATGTGGACAAATTGGAAAAAATCTAGAGAAGAGCATCATGAATGATTAGAGGTCTGGAACACTTGAATTATGACAGAAGATTGAAAGAGCTGGGTTTGTTTAGTCTGGAAAAGAAGAGACTAAGAGGAGACATGATAACAGTTTTCAAGTATCTAAGGCTACATCTACACTAGCAAATTAGTCCAGATTAAGAAGGCTTAATCTGAACTAATTTGATCCCTGTCTACAGCATGCTTTGTCAAGTTCGAACTAAAAAACTGAGCAAAGCCTAGTTCAAACTAACTTTAATTTGAACTTATTTCAAACTTTAGTTCAAACTAGCATGATGTAGTCATGCTAGTTCAAGCTAAATAAGTTTAAACTAGTGGTTACTTCAAACTAACAGTGTTTTTTTAGTTCAAACTAACTTTTAGTTCGAACTAACCACACTTTTTTAGTTTGAATTAAAAGTAGATGTAGACATAGCCTAAGAGGCTGTCAAAAGGAGGAGGGAGAAAAACTGTTCATCTTAACTGCCATTGACAGGACAAGAAGCAGTGGATTTAAATTACAGCAAGGGAGGTTTAGGTTGGACATTAGGAAGGAATGCCTAACTGTCAGAGTGATTAATCACTGGAATAAGTTGCCTAGGGAGGTTGTGGAATCTCCATCACTGGAAGTGTTTAAGAGCAGGTTAGAGAACCACCTGTGAGGGATAGTTTAAGTGGGTATTTGGTCCTACCATGACTGCAGGGGACTGGACTTGATGACCTCTCGTGGTCCCTTTTTTCAGTTTTTGTGATTCTATGATCTAACTTCTATGAGCAGTTGAATGAGTCCTTGATGGAGTAGCTGTTTTGATTAGGTTCTGTGATGGTGTCTTTTGTGCAGATATGTTGGGCAAAGTTGCCAGCGTGGTCATGTATATAACTGGAGGAGAGAGCAGAGGGAGGACAAACTATGGCAACATGTGCCATTGATAGCAGCAGTACATTTCAAGAAGTTATTCGCTCAAAGTCAGCAATTATTTGGGGGACAGTAGCAATCTTCATCACTGATGGATAAACCACAGCAATAACTACTGTGCAAGCCTCCATTAGCACAGCACCAACCAACCAACATCAAACTGATTAGCAATCTGGGGTAGCCAGCTTCCAGAAGGTAATAGCAACTCACTTTTAGACTGATAGGGCCTCTCTCATCTGCATATTCTGGCACTGGATGGGAAGATGCTCAAAAAAACTTCACAAATGTGATCTTCTTTGTGAAAAAATTCTTGGCCCACTGCTGGTCATTCCAGGTCAACATGATGATGTGGTCCCACCACTTCATGGTGTTCTGTTTCAGAACCACTCATCACCAAAGGAGGGTTCCACAGCTATCAAAGCTGCATCAACAGTCTCCACTGCTCCATGTCTGCATGCATTCTCTCCAATCTCTTAGCAAGGCACAACATTGCCTTCCCAAGGCAACAAGTCATAACCAAAGTGGGCTTTTCTTTCCTTTTTTTGCAATGACTAAGATTACTATGGAATCAGACCTCTCTACTGTTCTGTTGCTGAACTAAAGCCATCGACTTGCATTAACAACAGCTGGAAGCATTCATCATGCTGATTAGAATCCATGCTTAGTCACCAGTGACTTAATTTATTAAGCTGATGAGCAAAGAGCATTTCTTCACTAGAGAAGAGGAACACAGCTGGCTCTAGAGCACATGGTGCTCCAAGGGAGAAAAGTCTTTGGCATTCCACCCTCCATTTGTTACATTTTTAATAGCATTCTTCTTTTCATAGAACTTTTAGCCCATCTCATGACTTTGATGCATGATCCCTCTTATATAAGGCAATATAGTTTCATACAAGGATCTCTAAATCTGTATTTATTCATGGCATATATAAGCAAATTAAAAAAATTATTTCTGTGTAGCTTATAGAAACTTTTAAATTTAAAAATAACTGAAATGTACTAACATCAAAAAATTGAACTGCACACCAACACTGGGTAGACCAGTCCTAGATGACAGGCTTATAATGTTAACCCTTTGGTTCAAAACATCTTTTTCTCACTTTTAGTCTTACAAACTGAAGTACAGCATCAGAGACATCCAAAGACTCACCCATGATATTTTCAAGCAATAAAATAGCAAGCAATATCAGCCTGTCATTGACCATTCTATATTCCCTTTTATTGCTAACAACAAAAACAGCATTCCAAGTCTGGTGCTCACCTCCTCCCAATCTGGTCCTGCTGAGGAAGAATGAACAAGTTCTCCCACACTATACTGCAAATGACTTCATACAGCGGCATTGCTTAATACAACACTAAGAACTGTAGGATACTCTGCCAAAAGTCCATCCCAGAACATAGGCTAGCACAGCAGCACTGTGGATGCAACTAATTAGGTATGGCTTGGTAGGGTTTTGCAGTGGGGTTGCTATGCTCAGGTTAAATCTGCAGTGAAGACATATACCAACAAGGAAAACTTCCTTTAGCCCAACAATAGCAACATAAGTTACTAACTCCTTCCCTGCCTCCTTCAGACATGAACATTATTGCCTAATTGGGACCATTTAAATGCTAACATTATCAAGCAAAGACAATTGCTTTTCTTCCCTCATTTCATTTTAAACAATACAAGTAAATTCAATGAAAAGGAAAAACTGTTTTGTGGAATATAAGACTGCCCAATTAAAATCCTCCAAAAGCATGGGACTGCAGAAGTTAAATTCCAAATTAACTCTACCCTATTTCAGATCCATATTTTTGTTTCTTCTAGTTAATTGTATAGTCAATATTTTATTGTTTGCTGTACAAAATGACCCATAAAATATACAAGATTTTCAACACAGCTGAGATTATGTTGCTATTAAAAGCCTAACCTCTTCATTTCCTGTCTTTCTGATACGTCAACTACGAAGCCTTAATGTTGCAGTAGTATAGAATTTTTCATGCAGGGATAGCTCCTTATGTGTTATAAATCACTGATTGTGATTCACCATAGCCAAGATCTAGCCTATAATACAGATATCCTAAAACTGCATATACATACACACACAATTGTGCATCATAGTACCCCAACTGATAATACATGTCTACATCTGTGATGCTGAATGCACCCATAAATCAGTCATGTTAATAAATGAACCATGGTATTGTGATGCAGGTACCTCATCTTCACACTCTTTCTTATTGCAAATGTATAAATTTATTTAATTCTTTAATCATGCCTTTTATACATTTCTGTTGATAACCTAAAGCAATTGTAGAAATCACAGTGCAAAGTGTAATTTGTTTCAATATACAATTTGTTTCTCTATCAGCACACAAACAAGGCAAACAAAAGGGGAATGATGTTCAAACACTAGAAACAATGCCTGCAGACAGGTAGAGTACATTAAAAATTTGATAGATATAATAACTGATGGACAGAAATGAATCCCAAACACAGAACAATATGGTTAACATGAACATTTTCTGAAAATATAATTAAAATTATTTTTAAGTTCTCTTCCTTTAAAAAATAAAGGCATATATTAAAATTATTATTTTTAATATTTAATTATTTTCATTGTTATTAAATGTTAGCATTTCCATTTTCCCTTAGATTTAAACTCTTTTGTACCCCTTCTTCTGTTACTGTCTCTGCCTTTTTCTGTGGCAGACAATATGGGTATTTAGAAAACGTAGCAAACAGCTATCTTTTATCCATACTGCCAGACTGAAGTCATTGTTTGTGTCTGCTATTGTCTGCTGATGGAAAGTCCATTCAATTGCTCCATATTTAAAAACTAATTAAAATGGGCCAGATTTTTAAGCCCTTTATACAGTTTTCACTACATAGGTTTGTCATGACTAAGTTAAAAAAATGTGTTTTTAAATTGTAGACTTCAGAGACTGAAAAAATGATACTTTGATTCATAAAAGTTGCATGATATAAATTCAGTACTGAAGATGAATGTTTTGAATAATAAACAATTTATTTACAAATTCAGTTTCGAGACTGACAAAAAACAGAGAGTGGAAGCTGCCAAACCTGACCTAAAAAGTTGGGGGAGGAGGGAGAGAGAAAATCCAAAAAGTGGTCAGAGCTCAAAGAATTGAGCACTAAACTATTAGTCCTACGGGACCAGCTGTCTCAGACACTCTCTGGGAGAAGACCACTGGACGAAAGCATTGAACTGACAAAGTGTGTGATTCATAATCTCTCATTCTCATAAAATGACTGTCGTTATTCTTGTGAGCTAAGAACCTAGAGCAAGATGCAATGAGCCACTGGGCTAAAAATGTAGTTCAGATTTATTTCCATAATTACAGCCAGCAAAACTTCAAGAGGGGACAACTAAGGTGGCTCTGAGAAGTATAAGGATACTTTTAAAGTAGGTAGGATTTATCTGCTGAGGAAGTGTGTGCTGCTTTGAGAATTTCTAAAATTTGGGGAAAATAAATGGCAAGATCAGTAGATAGGAGAAAACACAAGAAAAAATATCTGCAACCTCTCTTCCCTCTCCCCTTTTCCTCTCTCTTTATTTGCACTTTCCTTGCCATTGTTCTTCTATATTATTTGTGCACCATAATACATCAGAATCTAGTAGTAAAGGCTACATTGGTTTTACTTAAAAGAATGATTCATAACACTTTTTCTTCCTAAATGCAACATCTTTTTCTTTCCCTTGAGGTGTTCATTACCTCTCTGATTTGGTATAGTTTAAAAAATCCACTTCAATATTCCTTTATAATATGCTATATTTCTCATTTCAACAGGGCTTATAAAATTGCCAGTGGTTGAATGGCTGAGGTTGGCTTGGGAAAAGAGATAAGAGCAATTAAAGTGTGGTGCATAAAATGAAACATCAGTGACAACCAGGTAAAATACACGTGACTCCCAGTATTCTTAAAATATGCAGAATATAACTTCAGCTCCTGAGGCTTTACCAGAGACTCTTTTGAAACTATCCCGTTTTGCAGAAGTTGCTACCTATAGTATATCATAGTTCACTGTTTCAATTCTTTCATGCAGCTCAACTATCCACATTGTCTCAAATCCTATTGATTACTTACTGCAGCATCTGCAAAGCTTTAAATCAGCCATGGCTGATGCCCAGTAACTGATTGCTTTGCAGACTGAGGGGCAAATTTTTAAAGATACTTAGTTATCTAAATAAGCAGATCAGTGCATAGTGGGATTTTCAAAAGTCTCATGGCATTTAATTCCCATTGATTACTTATTGAAAATAGTAGCTTTTATCATTTCTTTTAGCTTTTCAGGAGACAATGCTATCAGTGACATCAACTTAGTGATGGCATCTTGTGCTAGACCCTCAAGGACAAGCTGATAAATGCATTAAAAACATTAGGGCAAATAAATAAACTTAATATCTCCTAAGAAGCTGAGGCTGACTGTGTTTGAACTTTGCACAATTGTTTCCAGGCATAAAATTATACAGCTAAAAATGACAGTGATCTCTGAAGGTATCTAGCCATTGTTATCAGCTGTTTCAAATGTTTAAAATAAAGTATCTAGTGTTGTACTTTCTCTTGGCATATGTAACAACCCCTGGAAGGGCTGTAGCACTGAACAGCCAAATTTGAGACAAATATAATGCAGAAAAATCTCTTGTATAAACTGGTCAAAAACAGACCTTATCCTCATTAAATTACCTTAACCTAGAAATGACCAATGTAGTGTTATAACAGAAGCTAATACTTTAATGCAGAATGACTAAGGCCTTTACACAAATACAGCATTAGACTCTTAATTCATAAAAATACTTCTAGAAATAGCCATGTCATTCCAATATAGCCCGCATACTCAATTTTATTATATTATCAATACACATGGAACATGATGTGAAGTAACAAATCAAAATTTTAACAAAATCTCTTTTTTTAATGGGTCAGCATTTCAAAGTGGCAAGTCAGTTGATTACCAAATATAATTATCAGTGGGAAGGAAAAACAGAAATTGAGAAAATGAGCAAAGCTTCATCATACTTAGCTCTTATGCCTTACTCATGTGCTTAATTTTAATATTGGGAGCAGTCCTTGAATTAGTGTTTGCACAATCAGGGGCCTAATTTTGTAAATATATGGGTCTCAGTCCTACAAAGACTTATGCATGCTTAATTTTAAATAATGAGTTGCCCAAATAACTTTAATCAGATTTCTTCCTGCATGTAAAGTTAAGAATGTACACAAGTTCTTGCAGTAATAAAGTCATAAACTTCAAGATCTTTGTGGTAGGAATCTGTCTTTCCTTATTTTAAATAGGTCAGAGCAGTGCCTCGATTACTTTTTAATACTTATTTAGTAAAGAATAATAATTTATATGATTTTGCATATGATTCCTGGAACCAGAAACAAAAGTGTCATATTAGATCCTGCCCTGATTTTAACTTACAGTTCCTCAAAACTTTTTCAGTGACAATTCTTTCTCTCTTTTTACTTCATCAGTGCACATACTACATGGGGTGTGGTAGTAACAGAACACAGAAGCACACATATGAATACAACCAACTCTTGCCCCCCCACCCCCCACCCCAAAAAAATGCAGCAGAGCAGTCCAATCATCCTTCTGCTTTCAAATACAGTGGATGTTTGTCCCCCTCTAATATTTAGGACTGTAATTGGGATGAGAGGGGTTAGGTGGCACTTATATTGTTTGATATAAAATATTGTCCTCATTTGTTTGGTTGATAAAGGATAAAGTAATTATATTCTTTCTTCTAATACATGCATTAATAATAATCAAAGACTGGTATCTTACCTGTAACCTCACACAGTAGATTTTTCTTGGTACCTTTTATAACTCTATTCTAAAATCAGAAAACAATGCTGAAATCTTGAGCCACTGAAGTCAATAGAGGTTTTGCCAGGAATTCAATCAATGTTTTTGGCAATCTGTGATGTGAATCCTTTTTCTCTAACTGCTGATGCTTCATTTGATCTCTGGTAGAGGTTTCCCATCTTCCTGCATTCCTCTCAATTTTATAGGAGTACCTCAAGATTCCATATTGCTCTTTTCAGGGGTTAAAATAAGGGGGAATGCACCAGAATGCCATTCTGGGTGTTTCAGGGGCCAGTGTCCTGGGGCCCCTAAAAGTAGAATAATGGAGCTAAACACAGCGTTCTGGTGTGTTCCCACTTACTTCAACCCCCACCACCTTGTGATTTCTCCTTCAGGCTCTCAGACTCCCCAAGTGCTGGGGCAACCAGCAGCATGGCCAGGAGCAGTGACTGTGAGGCGGTGATAGGCGGAGAGTGCATGATGTGGGGCTGCTGGGCTGGCTGGGAGCAGAGTGAGTGGGGGGGATCACATGTGGCAGATGTGATCCCCCTGCTCGCTCTGCTCCCAGCTAATCTGACAGCCCCACTCCATACGCTCTCTACCCACCACTGCCTCGTAGTCACTGCACCTGGCCACACTGGTGCTTGCCCCACCACTCAGGGAGTGTGAGAGCCTGAGGGGAATCACAAGATGCTGCGCCAGCAGGAGGTGGTGAATGTGGTGAACTGTAGTAGGGGGTGGGAATGGAGAGGTCCAGATCAGCGCAAGTTGCTGGAGCAACTGGTCGGGATGGGGGGCTAGGGAGGGATGAAGGGATTTGGGGGTGTAGGAAGGGGTGGAGGGGGGGCATGGGGATGAGAAGCCTTGGTAGGGGCTGGTGGGGGCTCTGTAGTGGTGGAGAGGACTATGAAGGGCTGAAGTGGGGATTGGGTGGGGGTCTAGGGAGTGATGGAGGAGGTTTGGGGGGCTGGAGTGGGGTTAGGGACAGAGAGGGCTGTGAAGGTATGGAGGGGGTTGGGGGGCTGAAGGCGGATGGAGTGAGGGAATGGGGACAAGGGGACTGAAGGAGGCTAGGGAGGCGTGGAGGTCATTGAGAGGCTGAAGGGGGGTGGAGTGAAGACTGGGGGTGGGGGCTAGGAGGGCTGGTGTGGGGGCTTGGGACATAAAACTTAGGGAGTGGGGATGGGGGCCAAGGAGGACATAGGGAAAGAGGGGTCTGATGTGGGCACAGTTGGGGTGATATCGTGGATTTGAGGCTGTGCTTCATTTGTGAGGAAAGAGCTGGTGGAACTCAAGCAGCTTGTTTTGCACTCATATTATAACTGGGGCCTGCACATGCATAAAGGGGGCCCAGACAATACAGGAAGGGCTCCCAGAGATTAGAAGGGTTGCAGGGCCCATCAGATGATACTTTAACCACTGGCTCTTTCTCACTTAATGTGAATGGTATGGACAGAATGTGCTGAGAAGAGTTAGGAGTTCGGCCAGATGATGACATAAAGATCCAAATCTCTGAATGATTGTTCAAAAAAAAATTCATTATCTGGCAAATAACCTAGAGATCACTGGAATGCTACAGATACTCTTACAGCTTATTTGTAAAATTGTCCCTAGAAGCATCTTTGAAATATTGGCTACTACATATAAAATTTGGCTGAGACTTTTCCCAAGAGATCCGCTTGATCACCAACCAAGTTTGGGAAGGCCCATACCAACTGGACAGTTTATTTTCTGGAAGTTGTGAGCATGTGAAAACAAACTGGAGCAACAGAAGTCATTTTGCAATCTTCACTTTAGCATTTGCTACCAATGGAAAGCTACAATAAGAGTGAAAGTACATTAGATATGAAAAATGATGCTGCTTTAGACATATTGTATCCAGCTCTCCTGGCATCTGATTTTTTTAATGGTCATTCAACAATAATACTGCCTGAAGTCTAGCCTAGACCTTCACCTTGGGTTTGGCTGCTTCTAGGATTCTTTCCTTAAGGCCTTGACTCTCTCAGTCCCAAACTCCCCCTCCTCTACACTCAAGGTAGAGTCTAACAAATGGCATCTGGTGCAAAGAGTCAACAGTTACTCATATACAGTTCCATATGGCGTTGTAACCGCTATTTCTACCCAGGAGACTAATTGCTTTTGGGGAGCAGGAGAATCTAGTTCTGCCACACACTACCAAGGGTCTGATGATGACTTCCCACCTATCCCCACAGAGTATTACTGCTCAGACTTTGTAGGAGATAGGGTGAATGAATTTCTTCCTCAGAAAGTAGCATATTACTTATAGTAAAAGGTGCATTGAGATAGTACTTAAAATGTTACTATGCTCTTGCTGTGTAGTTCAAAGACTATGAAATATGACAATTTTTATATTGTCACAGGTATTTAAAACACATTTCTGATATTTGAAAACATACAGCTTCAGTGTATGGAAAATATCTGGAGTTTCTGTATGAAAAGTCAGTCTCTGTGTTTATTAAAACTCAGTTTGTTGTCAAGGATATTTATCTGGAGGAAGCTTACTGCTAAAAGTCACTGTAAATCTGCTGGCTGTTTCCTGAGACTTCAAGATGGAGAAAACAGAGGCAGTTATTACTGCAAGTGTCCATTGACAATAAGAAATCTTTCTCTTACAACATTTGTTTAAGTAAGAGACGTTTACCCAATCTATGGAGAGTTATGTCGTGGGAAATTAAAGGGCTGGATCAAACTGCATCTTCTCTATATACATGTCAGCACTTCTTTCTCCCACTCTTTCTTTCCAGAGATTGCAAGCATTTTCAGGCTGGGATCATGTCGTCTTTGTGTTTGCACAACAGCTAGCATATCCCGAGAAGAACCAGACACAAATAATGATAAAAAATTGACCTCAAAAATAACTCTTACAGTCAGAAAAAAAATTAAAATCTGTTTTCCTTGCTACAACTGAATATTTGTGACACTGTCCTCAGAGACCCAGAACAGTAAAGCACTGTTATTTCTGTGGAATTCCTCAAAGGGGGAGTATTGCAGACATGGATAGCAGGTATGAGAGGGTTGGGGTAGGCTAAGCCTCCATGAACAGTGGCAGTTGGAAGCTCGTGCTTGTCCTTTGCCTCGTGTTTCCCCACCTGTGCTGTTCCTCTTCCCATCCCCACCCTACCTCTTTCCCTGAGACCCTCCCACCACCTCTGGTTTATGCCTCTCAGCCCCCAGACCTCTTCTATGCCACTCTTGCCTCTTCCCTTCCCAGGCCCTCTACCTGCTGTTCGTGCCTCTCACCCCTCCCAAAGCCTCCCTTGGCACTCCCACCTCTCACCCCCCCGAGGGTCCTCCTGCCACTCATTCGTCTCCTTGAAGGTAGACAGGTGTCAGTGGTGGGCAGAGGATCCTCAGGAAAGGGGATCTTGGGCAGAGCAGAAGAGCAGCATAAGCTGGGCCCCACATGGAAAAAGCCAAGCGGAGACAGGGCCTCAGGTTGCAGCCAGTCTTCCCAGATGCAAGAAGCATGTGCCACCTGTGGTTGCTGGAGTCTGAACTGTGACAGCTCCCTGCCACAACAATTTGCCTGTCTTACCAGCAAACTGCTCACGATTCCATCAGTTTAAACCTTGGCTTGCAGGTAACATTGAGTGAATCCCAATTCCTGGGTTCTCCAGAAACATCTCACTGTAGGGTCCATTCTCTCACCCAACACTCACAGAAAACTATTAAGTCACTGTAAGAGCCCAAAGCCCTTGTACTTCTGAGTCGGCCTGAGTGGCCCCAAGACACACAGAGGCAGAGGAGGCCACACAAGCATATGCTTTTATTTTCCTACCAGATCTGGTGGAGCAGTTCCCTAAGGAAGCTGGCTCCCCAAGTAACAATAACATGGGTTATATAGTACAGTTTAGAGGAAGGGGGTCAGGTCAGAGGGATGCTGGCACTGAGCCAATTTCAACCTGGATTTTGGGTTGTTTACCTTACATGGCTTATCACCCCACCTGGGCTAAGTGTGAGCTGTTTCCTTATATGGGGCATTACTTTATCTGCTGATCCATGGCCCATGTGACTGACCTCAGGGAGGGGGACAGGTGAGATGTGACCACCCTGGATCCCTGAAATGGTGTCTTAAGGCCCAAGATGGAGTTTGCTGACTTATGCCATCCCCTTCATCACTCTATCCAACATAAAAAAAAAAAAACAGGACAGACACATCAGTCTATCAGTGCAGTGGAAGACATGCTCTTTACCTTAATATACAGCACTAAGACAGTTTATAGTAAGACTAAGTGTAAAGGTATTAATAAAGACCATAGACTTCAGCAATACTGAGCAAGAGTAAAAGAAACAAGTTTGTTCATAAACGAAACAAAACACTTTAATGACTAAATTAGCTAGCAAGTTACAATCTTTGCATAAGCAGCTTTTCTCACTTACATCAAGTTACCGGCATCTCCAGCCCTCCTGGAAGGAGAATCCACCATTCACAGACTCAAAGGATACTGATCCTTTTGCCCTCAAAGTGATGGATAACTAAGGCATTCTCTCCAATTCTTTTTATAGTGCAGTAAACCTTTAAAATGTATGCGTTTGAATAGTATGCTCAAAACAGAGTTCTTCTGCATGGCTGGGGTGCAGATGATGTGCTGTCTTCCTTACCATACCCTCAGTTTGCTTTCTCTGTAGACTTACATACAAACAAAGCTTTCATTGTCTCTGCTCTCACATTGCTCAGTTTACATTGGAGACACAGGCAAAACAATATCCCTTTATCTAGAACAGCCTGGTTTATCCTCTGTACTCAGATTGCTTGGTCTGAACACATTTTCAGCACACGTACCTACATTTTTATAAACCACCCATATACACATTACATAATGATATTCATGACTAGCATGTCACTAGTTTACATAAGACACCTCATAAGACACTGTTTAGCTAAATATTATGACAAGTGTGTTGAGTGTACCCTTTGCCAGTTGGCATGAAAGGGCTGTTAGGGTCACAGTTTATTATTACCATATCCATTTTTAATGGAGTGCACTATAAATATCACTTAGATACAAATTTGTTCCCCTTAATTTTTCTAGCAGGCTGAGCAGCAGCTAATCCCTCAGGAATACTAGGGTTTTGTTCATGTGCAAATAAAATGTTGAAAAGTGTTCCTTAAACATTTTAAGGTAACCCTTTTGTTCAGTGACAAATATTATCCCCTAATGGTCTCTGTCCCACTTTTCCTTCTACATTAAATGAAGTGATTGCAGCCAGGAAAGGCATTCCTCTGCCATTTCCCATGATTTACATTGGATCTTCCAGAGGCAATTTTTCCTGTCACTGCTGACAAAATGTGATGCTTTTGACAGGCAGGAGAATATCCATCTCTTCACTTTCAGTTTGCTAGCTCTCTTTTGTTTTCTCTTTTTGTTTTCCTCTCATTACCTCTATTTTTGTATTTACCTCCTCTGTCTCTCTTCCTTTGTCACCATTTCCTCTGCCCTTCAGCCTCTTTGATCTTTCATTTTCTTTTCCCTTCTTTCTATTTTCAGTTTCTCTCAAGCTTTGTCTCTGTGCAATTCATTTTTTTAAAACTAAAACTGCTAGTACTGCTGTGTTGGAGTGCTGCTAATGCCCCTCTGATGCTCTTCTCTCCAATCTGTGCAAGTTACATGCAACACCGAGAGGAATGCTGATCAGCATAGGCTGTACAGCAGTGTATCACCAGGGGGGAAAATGAACAATTTCAATCCATCAATTTTAAAAGTCAGCTAGGTAACAAACCTTGCCCAAATCTCAGACCTAAGTGTCAGTGTGATGTACTTTGATCTTTCATTCAGCATAGTTTGCTGAACAGATTAATTGAATACCAGGTAGTGTCTTGGGAACAAAGGCTGCCATCTCACCTGCCTTAAGAGTTTGGACAACTAAAACAAAAGCCGAAGCTCTCATGGATGCCTGCACCCTTGCTTGTGAACCAGGATCCCTGCCAACTGTGACTGCTGAAATTGACTGAAGAAAATAAGACTATTGACCAAAACTATGGCTCTTTTCAGTGAAGGCAATCCACCCACAAACCTGAAGCGTGAGACTGTCTGAGGAGCGCCCAAGAAACAATATCTCAAATTACCACCCACCCCCCATCTCCAGTTTCTCTTCTACATGAAAGCTCAATGAAAACATGGTGATGATAACCAGGAGTACCTAGTCTTTGCAGCATTCCAAACCCAGCATTGGGATTAGCTTTGTCAGGTGCTCTCCTTACAACTCAGGGCCATCTTTTTGGCCCTCCGATCCCAGACTCAGTTCTGGACCAGACTGGTTCCAGGCTCATCCCTTTGTTGTTTATGCTAAACATTTTGACCATTTAGATGCTGTGGTGATTGCTGCTCTCTCTGTACAGCTCAGACAGATGGATTTTAGTACTGCTATACAGAGTATGTATATAATGCAGTCTTTGAACTAAAACAATGTAGCCACCTCTTCCAATAAAACAGCTGCATTTTAAATGTACCTTTTCTCTCCTTTTCTTTTTTTTCCCCAAAATCATACAATGTCATACCTATATGGCCATTCCTCATTGGAGAGAGGCAGCAATAATAATAAAATCTACCTGTTCTAGAAGACAAATGGTTTTCACCAACGCCATGTTATAACTGGTGTGAAGTGAAATCTCAGAGCCTCTCCTTTCAGTAATGCAACACCTGTTCACACTTGCATCTGACAGCAGACTATACTCTGATATTGGACACAAACATAATCTTGTCTCCAAAAGAGCTACAGCTTTACTCCTGGGACACTAGGAGTGCCAGTCTACTAAAGGAGTTGAAATCCAGAGGTCACTATGGAGGCCAGTCTCCTATATGGCAGTTATTGTAGCACCATCAAAGTAATCAAGGTGCCCCATGGTTGCCTTTTCAAAAGAAGTTAAACTTCCAAGTCTGGCAAAAATCACTTCTATAGCTCTGTTAACAGTTGCAACATACTGAAACTGCGGAAGTAAAACTAACCCACAGTCTAATAAAAGAGAGGAGATCTTATTATCTGCTGAAGTGAGAAAAATGTTGTTTGCTTCTTTTTTTTTTTTTTTTGGTGCCAATCCTGACTAGATGAGCCGGGTTTTTCAATTAAAATGTTTTGCTTATTTCAGCTCACTACTTAGAAACAAAAGGAACATGTTGTATTGATTAAAAAAAATGCTTGACGTGCACAGGATTGTCAAAATTAGTTCATTAGGATCCATTCAAATTGTGCTTCCTGCCATGCTGTACAACCAAAATAATTTAAAGCTTCTGAAATAGAAATTGTAAATTGTTTGCCTTCTTTCGTACATTTTTGCTTTGATAGTTTGGGCACATGATATTAATTGGAAACCTTTCAGGGGCACTTAATCCCATTCTATAGCCCAAGAAGCTGAGATAGACATTTAAACAAAGTGGAATGGAATACATCCAGTTTGGAAGAGGCTGTTATTTATTACAGCAGGGATTTCAAGCTCTACATAACCAACCATCTCCGAAATCCTCATTATCTGCATGAAGTATCTGTCAAAGTATGTTTTCTCTATTCAAGTCACTAGAAGAGGAAATCACAATGACTAATCAGATGATGTTGTTGTAGTAAATACCTGTTGTAGGAGATAGAAAACTGGAGATGTGAAATTGGCCAGGAACAAATAAAGGGAATGAGCAACAGAAGCAAAGAATAGTCTTCAGGACGCACATGGAGACCTGACTACGTATGCTCACAGAGAGCACTGAAGTTGTAGGACTTCACTGCCACTATGTTTATTTCGGGAAATTACTCAGAAAATATGTAAAACTCCAATATGGAGTGATTTCCTGCAGTGGGGGAAAAAAATAAATTGTATTATGAAAAGTGTTACAGTTCTTAAGAACCTGGGTATATTTTCCCTCTCCCAGAGTTAAATTTAAGGGCCATTTATCTGCAGTTTAATTCCAATGTTTATTTTTGGTATAAATAAGAGGTTTTTCAAAAACTAGTGGGCAATTTTTTCAGTTTGGTGACAACAGTACCACGGCATCCATTACAACTTTAAAATACTAATAACTTAATATCTAATTTAGTGTAAAACTACCTAGAGAGCAAATGCAGACATCTAGAGTTTGCACGTTTTGTGGAAGCACCCATCACACCATGACTGAAAAATTACTCTAAACTGAATAAGAAAGGTTCTGTGAAATACTTTAGAACATGTTTAATTAAACCATGATGATTGTGTAAAGTAGAGGTGGAGGCTGCCTAGTATTAAAGTGCTCACTTCTTACCCACCCACACTCATTTCATTTCAGAACTTGAGTAAAAAATATGATGCTATCGTACAGCTTGAGGAGGACCAGAAAAAGTGCCACTAGACTCCTTATCATTTTTTAACTGTTTCAGTTTTATGTATTTTAAGTCAGTACTAAAGCAATTTTAAAATATGTTTCCCTTTAATACAATTTTTAATTTTAATCTGCTATTCTTCATCGAGTACTGTCCCCATGTGCTCCACGCCAGGTGCATTAGCGCACCCTGAATCCTCAACTGGAGATTTGTCAGCAGAATCCACATGGGTCGTGTGCGGACTGCAGAGAGCTCACAGCTGCTTTGGTGCCATTTTTCTCATGCACAACCCCCATCCCCACCCTCCAGTTCCTTCTCAACTGCCTCCAATCAGAGGTGGAGCCCTCAGGAGTTCTGAGCAGTACACTCAGATTTTGTCTTCACATTACTTTTAATTAGTTTTTCCAAGTTCTTAGTTAGCTTCCCTGTTAATAGTTACCTTCCGCTTACCAAAACAAAAACAAAAACAAAAAAAAATAAGAATGAATAAATCTTTCTCTTCACCTTTCCTCAGAAGCCTCAATATGCCCTCTCCACTGGGCTTTAAACACTGCATCTCACGTAAATACTCTATGCTGGCTTCAGATGGCCATAAGCAATGCATCTCGTGTTTGGGCATGTAGCTCCTTCATACATACCCACATTATAAAAATTTAAAATCAAGAGCTCGGCAGGGAGATGAGACATGAGCTTGAAACTTATCCTCATAGAAGGATCGTTGGGACCCACCTCAGACCCCAGTCTTTCTCTGCATACAAAAGAGAGACCAAAAAAGACACATTCTGCTGCCATGTTGCCTGCGCTATCTAAAAGGAGAAAACCTGAGGAAAAGGGAGCTGGTACCAAAGAGGCTTCAGGATGCTCTGGTATACATACCCCAAAAAAGGGTGTTGCCCTCCAAGCTCTGATGCTGAGCACGGGATAAAGAAAAGAGCAAACAGCTCCAGATGATGCTGGCACTGTCAACTGCCGTGGCTGCAGCTCACTTGACGGCCATAACAGCCACAGCAATTGCGATATTGGCACTGGCTATGACCCCAGTGTCAAATGCTGTTCCGATGCCACTGCCATTAGCACCGCAAGCCCCAACTATGACAACTCCTACCACGGCAAAGCAACTGGTACCACTTACACTCTCGGTGCTGCAGGAATCACTTGTACCACAAGCTCAGGTAGTGACACTAAAGGGAGCACAAACAGGACAAACAGTCCCCAGAAAACATAGGAAAAAACACATTCCTGTGAACAAGAGGAAAGATCATTGACTGCCTGCCCTATTTCACCACTATACACATTGATTTCTCACCAGGACAGTATGGTACAACATCTTTTTCCTCAGAAGAAGACCTTAATACTGAGGATAGTGAATCTCTATCTCCAGAAATGACACCTGCAAAACAAGATCCACAGATATTGACTTAACCTCCTAACCCAGGACAGGTATGTCCCCCCCCCAGCCTTGACAGTCAACTGTACCATACACTATACCCTGGATGGGGTGGGGAAATTGGACACAATATGGTGTGCAACAAAATATGCCCTCAACATCACAAGTGCCAACAATTCATCAACCTGTCATGACTTTGATGCCATAGCAAGGACAGCAAGTGTTGATTCCTGCTATGTCTCAACAACAAACAATGGATCAAGAAATGGCATCAGCTATACCAAATGACACAATTGTTGAGGCCCCACACATGAACACTGATGACACTGAGCAATTTCAAGATCTATTCAAAAGAGTGGCAGACAGTATGGACATCTCCTTACAAGAAACTACAACATCACAGCATAAGCTCTGTAGAATACTGCAATCTTCCACCTCCTCAAAGATTGCTCTGCCTGTGGATGAAGGAATAGTGGAACTAGCTAACACCATATGGCAAACACCAGCTTCAGCTACACCAATGTGTAAGAGAGCTGATAAAAAGTATTCCATAGCTCCAAAAAATAATGAGTTTCTTTTTACAAACCCACAATCTAACTCATTGGTTATAGAGGTGGCCAATCAGAGGTCAAAACAAACCCATAAAAAATCAACTCCAAGTGACAAAGATGTCAAAAAACTCAGTCTCCTGGGTAGGAAGGTGTATACCTTGGCTACACTTCAATTACCTATGGCAAACTATACAGCTATACTGTCAAATTATGATCATGACAATTATACAAAAATCTCTTGAGTTTATTGATTGCATTCCAGAAGATGAAAACAATAATTTAATTCTTTAATAAAGGAAGGCCAACTAACAGTAGAACTATGCTTCAGGCTTCACTGGACGTCACAGATACTGTAGCATGAACCATTGGAACCACCATAGTTATGCATTGATCATCCTAACTGCACTCAGCTGGACTGCCCAAATAGCTGCAGGCCACCATTGAAGACTTGCCATTTAATAGTAAAAAGCTGTCTGGAGAAAAAAACAAAGTAATGCATACAATGAAGGACTCAAGAGTGACCCTACATACACTGGATATCTACTCTCCCACAATGAGAAGAAGGAATTATAGATACCAGAATTACAACACGAGGGACCTTCCATTCCAACAGAACAGGAGTTTTGATAACTACTACTCCAGGCCTAGACATCAACAACAATGGCACAGATAAGTGAACCAACCATCCTTGAGCAATCAACCAGCTTCTCCTAAACAACAATTTTGAGGAGGTGGTCAAGGGTTCGTCGGACCATCTCAAATTAGTGCAGGATGTTACCAACTTAGAGCCCCAATTATTCAACAACAAAATGTTCCCCTTCCTCTATTGATCGAAGAACATCGCATCGGGCATTAGAGTATTAGAGATTATCAGTACTGGATGTTTAATCCCTTTCATATTGAAACCGACTCTTCATCCCCTTTCCCCATCCCTCTTCAGGGACCTAGCTCATGTACACCTTCTACAGGAGGCGATAAAGAACCTATTACTCCTTAGAGCAATACAGGACATTCCAAAGGAGTATACAGAAAAGGGATTCTATGCCCAGTATTTTCTCACCCAGAAGAAAACAGGGGAATGGAGACACATTCTAATCTCAGGAAGCTGAACAGGTTCTTCAAAATCCAAAGATTCAAAATGGTAACACTCTCCATAATACTTCCTACATTAAACCAAGAGGACTGGTTAGTTTCCCTCAACCTGAAAGATGCATATGTTGATATTACACTCCATCTGGCACACAGGAGGTTCCTACAATTTGTATTGCAGGGCAAACATTACCAATACAAGGTATTACCATGTGGTCTGTGCACAGCCCCAAGGGTGTTCTCAAAATTGATGGCCACAGTTACTGCACATCTCTAAAATGTGGGAATTACAATCTTTCCATACCTTGATGATTGTTTAATAAAGGCACGATCAAGCCAGGCAGCCCAACAAGCAATAGATACAACACAGAAGCTTTTTAATTCACTCGGCCTCAAAATAAATTACAAAAAGATCCATCCTATCTTCTTTCCAGGAGATTCATTTCATAGAGGCTTGAATACACAAGACTGTAAGAAAGCATATCTCTCAGAAGAAACATTCGAATCTATAAAAAATCTGGTGCACACTGCACAGATTTGCCCAACTGTAACTGCCCGCATATGCATGCAATTACTGGGACACATGGCAGCAATGACATATCTGGTTCACCATGCAAGACTGCACGTGCAACCCTTGCAAATTTGGTTCTTGAGAAACTACAAACCTCACAAAGATCCAATTTAGTGTGTTCTGTCCATACCAAAATTGATAAAAGGCACACTGTCTTGGCGGAGAAGTCAAGAAAACCTCTTGCAGGGCATTCTTTCACCTGCCAGAATCCATCTCTCCTCATAACCACAGATGCTTCTACAATAGGTTAGGGAGCTCACCTCCAAGAGTTCACAACACAAGGGAAGTGGTCAGTACAGGAGAGATTACTACACATAAACCTACTGGAATTACATGCGATTCAAAATACATGCTGTCAGTTCCTACCGATCATAGCAGGAAAAACTGTGAAAGTAAGAACGGACAACGTAGCGTGCACACATTATATCAACCAGCAGGGAGGGGCATGCTCCCAATCTCTATGCATGGAAGCAATAAAACTTTAGAATTGGTGTGTATCCCACAATATACAATTATCAGCCATAAACCTACCTGGCAAGGACAATATACCGTGGCAGACAGTGGATTTTCAAAGACGCTCATGATTGGGAAATCAGCACTGAAATTATGCACCAAGTATTCAGACATTGGGGCTATCCCACAAATGGACCTGTTTACCACACCTGCAAACAAAAAATGTAAAAGATTCTGCTCAAGGGCAGGAGTTGGAGAGGATTCAGAGGAAGATGCATTTCTCCTTAAATGGGACTGAACTCTTCTGTATGCCTCCAATACCCATGACTCCCAATACAATTCACAAAATAAACCAACACAAGGCCAAATTGATACTGTGAGCTCCAGCAGGGCCAAGACAGACCTGGTTCACTTACCTTCTGAGAATTTCCGAGGAGAAGCCAATCACCCTTCCAATGATCCCAAACCTCCTGTCGCAGAACAAAGAACATATTCTGTATACTCACCTGGACAGACTACATCTCACCACATGGCTCCTCGATGGTTCAATAAGATAGAACTACAGTGGTCAGATCCAGTCAGACATATTCTTTTGAACAGCAGGAAGCCTACGACAAGAGATACTCACCTGCAGAAGTGGCATAGATCTTCTATCTGGTGCAATCAACGAGACACACCTCCTTTTACAGCCCCTATCCCGACTGTTTTTGGCTACCTACTTCAATTAAAGGAAATGAATCTATCAATCAATACCATCAGAGTACATCTAGATGCAATATCTATTTTCCATGAACCCCTACAACTTCATCTTTATTTGTTCACCCAGTCATCAAAAGATTTGTGATTGGCATCCAGAATTTATACCCAGATACACAACCCTTGCAACACGATGGGACCCCACTCTGGTTCTCAAAGCAATAACAAGATCACCATTCAGACCCCTGGCAACACGTTCTTTGCTACACACGTCCATGAAAGTTGCCCTTCTGGTCACAATAACATCAGCTAAACATGTCAGTGAGCTCGTGGCCCTTATGGCACATCCACCATACACTGTCTTCTATAAGGATATAGTCTCTCTCTGGCCACATTTTAAATTCCTCCCCAAGATAACCTCATCTTTCCACATTAACGAGATGCTACGTCTACCCACTTTTTTCCCAAAACCACAATCTAATACACAACACTTCGTGTTACACATGCTTGATGGGAGACGAGCTCTTGCATTTTACTTGGATAGAACCAAGTCATTCAGAAAAATACTTAAACATTTGTTTCCATTACTAAACGATTGAAAGGGAACCCAATCTCTTAACAAAGACTATCCAAATGGATCTCTACATATATTCATACTTCATCTGTATGATGTGGAATAGAACCACCTAAGACCATTAGGACACGTTCCACCAGATCCATGGCCACATCCACAGCCTTTCTATATAATGAGCCAATAGCAGACATTTGTAAGGCCGCTACATGGTCCTCAGTGAACACTTTTATAAAACACTATGCCATTGAAGAAGAGTCCAACTCAGATACCTCAGTTGGACTTGCAGTGTTAAGATCCGTAGATGATAAAATGCTGAAGTTCCTCCCTCCACTTGAGGGAACTTCATGGTAATCACCTGGAGTGAAGTACACGGGGACACTACTCGAAGAAGAAGTGAGGGTTACTCACCCTTGTCCAGTAGCCAAGATTCTTCGAGAAGTGTGTCCCGTGCTGCTTCCCTTCCCACTATTGCCCCCGCCTCACTTTGGAGTGTAGGTACCTAGTTCAAAAGGGGTACCTGTGTTAGTCTAGGTCAGCAAAACAAACAAGGAGTTCTGTGGAACTTTTAAAGACTAACAGATTAGAGCTGTAACACTCTGTTTTGCCTCCTGGGGTGCGTTCCGATTGGAACGCGCCCCTTCCCATTAGTGGCACTTAGAGCCGGTGCCGCAAAGCCGCCCCTTTAATACAGTGGCTCCATTGAGCCACTCGGGGCTGCCCAGGGCTTTGCCCTGCCCGCCCTGCCGTAGTTAAGGCTGTGTAACAGATTATTTATCACATGAGCTTTTATGGGAGAAAATCCCACTTTGTCAGATGCTCAATTCACTTGCTCTGCAGTAGAGAAGGAACTGGAGGGTTGCAGGGGGGGTGTGGATGAGATAAATGGTGCCAAAGCAGCTGTGAGCTTTCTGCAGTCCATGCATGACTCACATGAGCACTGCTGACAAATCTCTGATTGAGGATTCGGCATGCGTCGACACACCTGGAGTGGAGCAGTACAGGGACACACATCTCAAAGAACTTCGGCTACTGCACAAAGGTGAGCAACCCTCACTTCTCTTCACTGTACATTTTTAGTGGGCATACCATCTAGTTATTCTAGTGTGTTTTATGGTACATTTAAGCAAGACAACTGAAGAAATATCTATCGCAGGACTTATCTCTTACACTATTGTAAAAACAGACCATAAAATGAAAATAAATAAAAATGGTTATAATGTGTATTCTGACAAGAAATGCAGACAGCACCTTTTGACCTATATATGGATCGACTACTATAATTTCTCACCTGATTTCCCATGGTTTTCTTAACTACAATATATCATGCAGTAATTTTACTAATATGGGGGTTAAGTCCCCCCCCTTCTAAATATGCATCCATAATTTCCATTGATTCATGCTAACAAAAGGAGAATGAAAGATAGCAGAAGACAAAGGTTCAGGTATTATGCAGGTCCTACATATATGTACAGATGTGGGCTGTGGGGCCACAAACTCAGCTGGTATACATCAGTGTAACCCTATACATCAGATGAGATGTATACATTTCTTAAAGTACTGTTGATCTAAAGTCCATTTTTGTTCTGGACAGCTCCAAACAATCTGTTGGTGCTAAGCAAATTCTGGTAACAATAAAAATCTGGCCATGGCCTGAGTGCCAAATACAAGTATTTTATACTTATTATGCAGATAACTCTCCTTATTTTAATGATTCTCCAACAGGACTAGAGGATCCACTATTAAGTATTCCTGCTAAAAAAGAAAAGCCTAACCTAGAAGACAGAAAGAATCAGCTTTACTTAGAAGATGCAAAGTGTGGGGGGGGTCCTTCCACATACCAAATGTAAATATCCATTAAAGAGTTAAAAGAAAAAAATTCAAGTGCATCAAGCGAGTCAATGTCTAGTTTTCATCTGAAATATAATGATTGTTCTCAGAAAAACACACAAGCTTTCCAAAATAAGTATTCTAGAACAATAGCCTAAATTTATACATGTTGTAATTAGGGATTTATTAAATATATAGTTGTGTTTCCCCCCAAAAAAATATCCATTGGAGAACCTTGTCTAGCATCTTCTCAGTTGAAATTTAGGACAAAAACGTAAAAAAAAACAGTCCTGAATTGCAGTGACAGATTTGTGAAGTCCTAGAGAAATGCTGATGAATTATTTCTCTCTTCCTCTCTCTCTCTCTTTTTTTTTAAAGCCTGTTTTATACCAGCCAGGCAAAAACAGATTGTTATTAGACCAGAGCACTGCTTAGATGATTTTCATGTTTCTATAAATAACTTTTTTTTTTTATTTTGCAGAAAGAGGGTTTTTTTAAAAAAAAAGCTTGGATTTGAGAAATTTTGTCATTGTCACAGGGAAACATCCTGGAGGACAAAAGAGCTATTGACATTCTCTCCTCAAGCAAGGAGCTGTCCCTGGAGATCCATGAGAAACAAGAAATAACAACAAAGACTGAAAAACAAATTGATGAAACCAGAGATGGCTACAGACCTGTAAATAGCTTTTCACACTGTCACGGTTACAGTTTGAATTGAATAGTTTAGTTTTGCAAATTGATGGAGAAATCTACTTATTTCTTTCACAAAAAAATCCTGCTAAAGAACAGATTTTAGAATAAATCCGATTTAAAAATAAATACACATGGTAACATTTAACAAAACATCAAAAATCATATGCATTGTCATATTATGAGCACTGATGGGGGAGCAGGGCATAATTTGGAGCATTACACTTAATATTTCAATTGGGACCCATTGTTTCATTATTCACAAGTGTGACTTTCATTGTTTTTTATTGGATTAGGCTGCAAATCACTGAAGCATGTTGTTCTTTGTCATCTCTAACCTGGTTTGCATTAATTTCATGTATCAATAATCTTTGGCTTGGTTTATTAATCAACACATCGGTTCTAACTGTGGACTCTAATTTATTATCAGAAGGGTTCAGCAACTTTAATGATCATTTTGCATACAGGTAGATTTAAACATCTACACTGTTATTACAGATTAGGGAGATCCTAAAGCTTATGACTATAGGAGCCTCCAGGTGCTATTATAATACAAATATCTAATGATAATTATTATTATTAAATGCTTCCTAAAAGAGTTGTTATGGCCAGGGTAGTATTGGGAGTGAGCTCCCAACTCCTCTGTATTGCCCCAAATGGCTAACAAATCAAATCACCTCTGACAGCCAAATTCTCAATCACTTTTCTTCATGTGAATGTTTTGTATCTTAGAAGAAACCAAACTGTTCTGGACAGGTGGGGCTCTTCAACATTGGTTGGCGGACATCTAGGAGAAGGAATCCTGAATTCTAAGATGGATGTCATGCGCCTCAAGGTGGATGGTCATTCTTGGATGACAGTGGTAGTGGATGCTTGAGAGGACATGGAGGCCACCAGTATCACTGTCCATAATCACTCAGGATGATATGACGGCTCTTCAGCATAAAAGCAATACACTGGCTACTGCATTTGGAGGGGGGATTAATTTGTTCATACAGGGCAAGTAAAGTGTGTGAGGGATGTCAGGTCTCAAACCTCACCTTTCCCCCCCTCAGCCCCCATTCCCAAAGCAGTGCCTAGACTACAACCATCACCAAATACCTCTCTCAAACCTACAGAGGAGAGAGGTTGGTGGTGCTCTGACCCAGAAGAGGTTCTGCTCACGAAGCTCCTGAATGGAACAGACATTCAGCACCACTGATTCCCCTGGATCCAGTACATAAGCCAGGAGGCACTGGAAGTGACAGAGTAGCTGTGTGAACTTCTCATCTGCTGCTGTACTGAAGCCTGACGCAGGTTTGCCCCTTGATATTACTATTTGACTTTAGCTTGATCCTGCACTGTTCCCTGACTCTGGTTTTACCTTTGGCACTATTCCCTGACTACCACAGCCCTCAGCACATCTGTCATACTCTGACTCCAGTCCAACCTTTAGCACGACTCCTGCCACAGAGTCTGAATCAACCTATGGCATGATTTCTGATGCTGGCATTTGGTGTGATCCAGACACTAGCTCTAGTTACTGGCTTCTGATCCTGGCTCTAATCACCCACCCCGTGGTCTCTACGCAGTGGTGCATTTGAGATGCAGCAACTGGACTCCAAGTTGACTGGACAGGCTGCACTATGGAGCACTTCCAAAGGCTATGTGAAGGCTACTGACCGATGATTCATGAATGTTGCATTTTACTGAGCATTATAATGTGACACTCAGGTGTTTTGCCCTATGAGAGAATGAATTTATGTAACTATTAAATAACAGATATCGGTGGAATTATACTGTGGTTTGCCCATGGTGAATCCTGTTCTCATAAAAAGGAGTTGTCTTTTTCTCTTCAGTTGGTGATGTACTAGTCCAGATTCAGAACCTCCAGAGCCACTATGAATAGTTCCCTTCTCTCCCATGGGCTCCTTACCTACCACGATGTCACAAAAAGGAAGGAATTCCCTCTACTTGCTAACTGATCATTCCCTGTACACTTCCAGTGAGTCACATTTTCATAAGGATGAACAGCAGAAATCTGCATAAAAGAAGCTTAAACTATTCACTTAAAACATTGCGACATCAGCATTTTTAAGAACACAAGAAACTAGTTGCCTTTAAACTACATACAACTTTCCACATCAGTATTTCTATATTTTTAGGTCTCATAAAGGTGCTGGACTAATAGGGGTGGAAATGGAACTCCTCTTTATACACAAAGAAGAAGAACAACCTGCCCAGTGGTGCTGAAGCTGCCCAACATCACACTATTAACATCCACCAATAATTGGCAGGAGCATATTACAGCTGCCTAGTGCCAAGCACATAGCACTTTCAACATTTTGGGTCCCATTCTTTCAAACGACACTGCCTTTGCATGCTGTCTGTCCAACCCCATCTCTTCATGCAGATTGTTGCTTCCACCAATTGGATCCTTTCTCACTCTCTAGAACATCATTTCTTCCCTAAAACATTCCTCCTACTAATCCCTTCATGGCTCTCAATAAGAACCCCATCCCATCTTCTCTTTCCTTCCACAACTTCAAACAGGAGCTGCTTCTCCAAATCCTCTAACCTAGATCCAAGCAAAGACTTTTTTCCTTCTCCATCAACAGTTTTATTATCTTCTGTCTCCTGGAAGCATTTTTTTTTCCAAAACCACCCAGCTTCAAGCTTTTTCACTTCTCCCTGACGAAGTATGGAGGTAGTAGCCCTTGCTTCCTAAATGGGTTGCTCTGTTGTCACCTCCTCCTGACCGGATTTTCCTCAGCTGAGCCATTGCAAGTCTATTAGAATAACCCGCCTGCTGCATTGCTCTTACTTTTTGTGGTTTGTTGAGTTTCATTCATAACTTGAAGAGACAAGGCACTCCATGGGTCTCTTCCTTTTGAGCTGGCTCTTCTGCTCAAGTTTTACAGAAAGCAAGGAATTGGTAGAGGGGATAGTATCAGATGAGAGGCAGCTGGAACCACAGAAGTCCCAAAAAGCAAACAGCTGTGCAAAGTGTTTGCATGATGGAGTGGATATCCCATCCCTACTTCTGTGGCTCCATTGTTTGAGCATCTTACACTGCCTCACAACCCAGAGCCAGGAGCTGCAGATCCAGAATCCTCCTTTACCTCACCATAAAAAAGGACTGGGACAAAAGCTCCTCTGTAGCCTTCAAAGGGTAAAAATGAACTTTGACCACTTCTGAACTGGGCCAGATTTGCAATGGTGACCAAAAATGAAAATCTGTCATTGGTTATCCCTTCAGTCAAGGATAATCTCTTCATGGGTTTCATTTTATTTGGGTCCTTTGTTGAGCGAGGGTTCCAATCCTTGATCCACAGACTCACGGGTAGATGTTGCAGGGAGGCTTAGCCCATGACTACTGCATGACAGTTGTCTGAGCTATCTTTTCTGGCATTTTTTCTGTGACCAGGCTAAGATAATTTTCCTTAAAAATGTTGTTCCTTCTCTAACAAGTCTTGGTCAGTTAGCTTTGTCTTGGGGCTACTGTCTCCCAGTGTGTGATATGAATGCCTTATCCCTTCATACTTGTTTTGAGGGTGTCTTTGAAGTGTATCTTTTGCCCTCCCCATTTCCTTTCTCTTTTGGTAAGTTGAGCATAAAACAGTTATTTTGTTAGAAATGCACATGCAGTGCTCACTCCACATCAGCTGGTGCTGAATAATCAGGGCCTCAGCACTGAAGATGCTGGCCTCCATGAGGACACTCACATTAGTGCAGTCATCCTCCCATTTTGTGTTGCCAAACTTTTGAAGAAAGTGCTGGTGCTGAAGTTCCAAAGTTTTTCAGGTATTTTATGGAGATCATCCAAGTCTCACAGCCATAGATTTGGGATTACTACCAGTTTATAACTAGAAATCTAGTGCAATGTTTCCCAAGCTTTCCCAGGCTGGAGGCCCCTTTTTAAAATGAAAAAGTTTTGCGGTGGCACCACCACAGGGCAGAATGCAGCCCCCAGTGGCAGAATTCAGCTCCTGCTAGTGGGATTCAGCCCCCGCTGCTCAGGCAGAGCCCCTGCTGGCAGAATGCAACCCCCAGTGCTCCTGCCTGGGAGCAGAGCCGCCGTGGCCATGATCCCCACTGCCCCTGCCCCCCCCAGTCTTCCCCACCTGCTGGCCTGTTCTCCAACCTCCCTCCCAGGGCCCCTTCTCCCATCCCCTTACCTGCCCAGAGCTGCTGCCACCTGCCTCCCCCACAAGTGACTGTCCCTGAGCATGCTCTGAGCATGCTCAGGGAGGGAGTTTTAAAAACTACCTTTCTGAGAGAAGCTCCCTGTCAACCAGAAGCGGGTGTCCCTACAGCAATCTGAGACCTTGGTGGCATCCTGCCCCAGCTCCCAAGGTGTCTGCAGCCCCACTATAGTGATGCTGTGGCCCCCCAGGGGTCTGTGGACCCCAGGTGGGAACCACTGGTCTAGTGTGTATTCTGATATAATGATGTTGAACACCAGCAAGGCAGTCTGCCAAACATAAGACTGGCACAACAGATTCTGTAGCAACTCTTGAAATCTATGTTTGCTCTCTGTGAAAGATGGCTGCCACGGCCAGCAAAGTGTTCTACGTTTTCCAGTTCCTCGCTGTCTAATCTTCCTTGATGGGTCTGATGATTGATCAGGAAAACCTCTGTATTCCATTATCAATCACCTGAGTCACTGAGTCCCTCCTAATATTGTTTTTTAAATAGTCTGAGATATTAATTTCACTCCCTTAGGAGGAGGCTAATATTAATTCTCAAAGTTGTCATGAAATCCTAAAATAAATAGCTCATGTCTATTTGATGTTTTTTGTTCTGGATGTTTGTCTACACACTGGACAAGGTTTTAATAAATTTATTTATAGGCACAGCAGGATCTCATGGCAGAAAGTTGGCATTAGAAAAATTCTGACTGAAAATAAGATGCAATTTTTTTAACAGTAAATGTAGTAAATCATTTGCCCAGTTTACTAAGGATCATAGACAGATGTACAGTCAGGGTGTTTTATCATAGCTCTGTTAACGTCAGTAACAAGCTATGACAATTTGCACCAAGTGAGAATCTGCCTCATTGTCCTTAAATCAAAATTGGATTTCTTTCTAAAATATAGTCTGTACCACAAGTTGTTGAGTAGAGTGCAGGAATTAATTGGTGAAATTCCATGGCCTGTATAATAGAGGAGGTCAGGCTAGATTATCATAATGGTCCCTTCTGGCCTTCATATCTTTGAATCTATACCTATTATTGCATGATTAAATACACATAAATTATGCTTTTAATACTTGGTTGAATTAAACACTCATTACAGCCTCCTATACTCAGTGTTGGAAATCGGAAAAGTGTTCCATTTAATCAATTTACTCCACCTCCTCTTCATTACCACTCAAGAACCAGAGCTAGCAGCACAAACTATATATTGAACATGTTTGATAATTTCACAGTCCAGATGTATTTTCCTAAAATAGATTTGCTTTTAGGACAGAAAGCACCTGAGTCTGATTTTATATTGATATTCTCTTTTGACTATCTGCACACATAATATTTCTGAATTTCTCCTCATTAGGTAGCCAGTAGGATTTAGGATTCATGTTTTCTTTATCCCACACAGATCAGGCATTGTTTCTTCCACACTGCAATCCACCATATACCAGTATAAGTAGCAATGATTTCTCTCTTTTTAACTATAGATAACCTTTCTTAAATTTTTCTGACTAATTGAAATTTCTGGGCTCTTTTAAGTTGTGTTTTGTCTGGAGTTTTAATTGGTTCTACATTTTAAAGGACTTTTATTCAAAATTTGATATTTGATAGATCCCAAGGGTCTTATTGCTGGCAGCTAGAACTGTCTCTATGGCTGGTTTATACTTGGGCTTAAATGTCTTCCTAATTGCTTTCTTTTTTTTCCCCTTTAAGTTAACCTGGGCCGGAAAAAATTCATTCTCTTCTGAAAAGTAATTTGGCAAATAAATTCCTATCCAACTTTCTTGCTGTATTCAGGTTAAAGATGCCTTGCTCTTTAAAAATACAGGCATTGGCCCATATTATTTAATTTGTACTTGGAACTCAGCATTGCCTAGGTCAGAAGACAAGGAAGTCTAGACTCTTTGGATCTGTTCCCAACTCACTGTCTGCTTGACTTGCAGCCTGGGCAACAAACTTAACTCTTGTTCACAACCCTCTAGGGTATGGTACTTACATGTTTCCTAAAGATAGTGTTAGTATTCTAAATGAGATTCTGTTTGATTAAAGGCATTATATAAATACTGTACAAGTAATAATAATAACCCACCAGTATTCTTTCGTACCATTCATTATGCACCTATTTTAGACGTGGTTAATAAATCCATCACCATACTACCTAATTACCAAAAACATAATCCCCCTACATATTTCATTGAGTTCTTTTTATAAGTCATATCCACATCCTCCAGGTCAAGTCACAACCCTGAAAAGACACATGTACCTTGCGCCTCTCGATCTGCTGCTCACAAATAGAGAAGAATTTATCAGGGAAGTAGAGGTCAATGGCAGCCTGGGTAGCAGTGACCATGAAATGATTGAGTTCAAGTTGATGATTAAAGGAAAGAAGGAAAGAAGCAAAACACAGACCCTGGACTTCAGAAAAGCAGATTTTGTCTCCCTCAGGGAACTGATGGGCAGGATCCCTTGGGAGGCTGATCTGAAGGGGAAAGGTGTCCAAGAGAGTTGGGTGCATTTTAAAGAAACCCTGCTAAGGGCACAGGAAGATACAATTCCGATAAGGAGAAAGCACAGCAAATGTGGAAGGCGCCCACTGTGGCTTAACAGAGAGCTCTGCACTGAGCTGAAGCATAAAAAGGACGCTTACAGGAAGTGGAAGCTAGGACAGATGACTAAGGAGGCATATAAAGACATTGCTCGGGACTGCAGGGATAAAATCAGAAAGGCCAAAGGACAAATGGAGTTGCGACTAGCAAGGGATGTGAAGGATAACAGGAAGGGGTTCTACAAGTATATCAATAACAAGAAGAGGATCAGGGATGGTGTAGGTCCCTTACTGAATGGGGCAGGCATCCTCGTGACAGAGGATGAGGAAAAAGCTGAAGTGCTCAATGCTTTTTTTAGTTCAGTTTTCACAAGCAAGGTCAGCTCCCAGCCCACTACACTAGGTACGGGGGACTGGGGAGAAGAAGAGAGGCCCTTGGTGACAGAAGGTCAGGTTAGGGACTGCTTAAAGAAACTAGATGTGCACAAGTCCATGGGGCCGGATGAACTGCATCCGAGGGTGCTGAGGGAGCTGGCTGATGAGATAGCAGTACCGTTGGCCATTATCTTTGAAAACTCGTGGCGAACGGGGGAGGTGCCAGAGGACTGGAAAAAAGCAAATATAGTACCTATCTTCAAGAAAGGCAAAAAGGAGGATCCAGGGAATTACAGACCTGTCAGCCTCACCTCAATCCCTGGAAAAATCATGGAGCAGCTTCTCAAAGAATCCATCCTGAAACACTTGGAGGAACGTAGAGTAATCAGGAACAGTCAGCATGGATTTACCAAGGGTAAATCATGCCTGACCAACCTCATCGCCTTCTATGATGAGATGACTGGATTTGTGGATGCAGGAAGAGCCGTTGATGTCATATACCTTGACTTTAGCAAGGCTTTTGATACGGTTTCCCACAGCATTCTCACTGGCAAATTAAGGAAGTATGGGTTAGATGCATGGACTGTAAGGTGGATAGAAAACTGGCTAGAACAACGGTTTCAGCGTGTAGGAATCAATGGCTCCATGTCAAGTTGGCAGGCAGTAACAAGTGGTGTGCCCCAGGGGTCGGTCCTGGGGCCAGTTCTGTTCAATGTTTTCATTAATGATCTGGATGATGGGATAGATTGCACACTTAGTAAGTTTGCAGATGATACCAAACTGGGGGGAACGGTAGACACCCTAGAGGGCAGAGACAGGATTCAGGGAGACCTAGACAAACTGGAGCAGTGGGCCAAGAGGAATCTCATGAGGTTCAACAAGGACAAGTGTAAAATCCTGCACTTGGGACGAAAAAACCCCATGTACTGCTACAGGCTGGGGAGTGATCAGCTAAATAGCAGCACTGGAGAAAAGGACCTGGGAGTCATGGTGGATGGGAAGCTGGATATGAGTCAGCAGTGTGCGCTCGCTGCCAAAAAGGCCAATGGCATACTGGGCTGCATCAGAAGAAGTGTTACCAGCAGATCGAGGGATGTGATCATTCCCCTCTATTCTGCACTAGTGAGGCCACATCTGGAATACTGTGTCCAGTTTTGGGCTCCCCACTACAAAAAGGACATGGACAAATTAGAGAGAGTCCAGAGGAGGGCAACAAAAATGATCAAAGGGCTGGAGCACAAGCCCTATGAAGAAAGACTGAAGGAACTAGGCTTATTTAGCCTGCAGAAGAGACGACTGAGGGGGGATTTGATAGCAACCTTCAACTACTTGAAGGGTTGCTCCAAGGAGGAGGGAGCTCGACTGTTCTCGGTAGTAACAGAGGGCAGAACGAGAAGCAATGGCTTCAAGTTACAGCTGGGGCGGTCCAGGCTGGATATTAGGAAAAACTTCCTTACTAGGCGAGTGGTGAAGCATTGGAATAAGTTGCCTAGGGAGGTGGTGGAATCTCCATCTCTGGAGGTGTTCAAGTCACAGCTGGACAAAACACTGACTGGGATGATCTAATGGGAGTGGTCCTGCTTTTTTTGGCAGGGGGTTGGACTAGATGACCTTGTGGGGTCCCTTCCAACCCTATGATTCTATGATTCTATGCTTATTAAGCACATCAGTACTTCATGTGCCCAAACACAGATGAATGTGGACACTTTAACCGAATCTTGAGCCCAGGTGAGATTTGCTTTGGCTCTCTGCAGATGGACGTGAGGCAACTAACTACCTCTGAGCAATATACTGTAGGTAACTAATTGCCTGACTGTTGACAACATCTGCTTTCATGATATTTTGCTTAATACTTTAATCTGATATCAGTTATGAAGTGATCTGTGTATTTTCAAGGTATCATATTTTTAACTGATGAGGCCATATGGCCCAGCAGAAGGGATTAATATCCCTTTCTTTGCACAGTAGAATAATATTTACATGAATAGCTCTTGCTTTAAAAAAAATATATTTGGCCCTTACAAAACAAAAGCATTTTTGCATTCAGAAGATCTGCATTAAGTAGAAAATTGAACTTGAGCTCATTGCATATAGGCAGGAAGGAAGTTAATTTTTTTGCTCTATTCCATGTGCCACTCAGTAGCTATTTCACATAGGATTTATTTTGTCATTCAAGTTTCAAGGTTAACTTTTGCACCTATTAATGACTGTGACTCTGAAGTCCTTCAAACCAGCAAACTATCACAGTAATTTCAGAAACAAAATATATGTATTAAAAAAGCCTGAACTGAGGATTGAGAATCCTGTGGGCCATCAAGAGTGGAATATATTAACATTCACCTCTAAATGCTTTTCTCCATTGTTTATATTTTTTTAGAAAAAAAAATTATTTCCCCTTGCAGCATGTATGAGAACATGTCTGTCTATTTTTCAGAAACCCAAATTACTCTTTTCATTTCTGTATAGATTTGCAGAAGAACAAAGGCCTGGCAAACA
The DNA here is from genome assembly GCA_007922195.1 of Podocnemis expansa. Lineage (NCBI taxonomy): Eukaryota > Metazoa > Chordata > Testudines > Podocnemididae > Podocnemis > Podocnemis expansa. Next base: position 32,377,958 of record ML681994.1, on the reverse strand, counting down.
GTGATGAGTGGCATTTCCCTCTCACTGGGAGAGTTGCTTTGGAGATTCTACATGTTAGTCCTGCCCTTACGTGGCTGAAGGATAAATCATGGGGTGAAATTCCTACCCTACCCTACCAGCCTCTTCTGATTTAAACAGCCACTTTTGTTCGCATGCAAGTTGTTAAAACATGATTGAGGTTTTTGTTTTCCCCTTTCATTTTCTGCCTTTGAAGTGGGAGTAAATTGCAACCACCAGTGCCTGTTATTAAGACCTGAAGAGAAAATGTTTAGATTAAAGATCGTACAAACATTCAAGTAGCATTGTAATAAGCTCCATTGAGAAGGCAATGTAGCAGGTTCTATATTTTTTATTTGCTTCATTACTTAAAACTAAATAGCAATTATTAATTCTATTGCTGTCATTTAAAGGTGCTGGGATTTTCACTGCTGGTGCTGGAATTTAGTATGATTTCAGATCATTTTCTCCTTGACATTTTACTCTCCTACTTTCATATTGATCAGCAGATACATATTGTGGTTTCTGCTTTCTACAAGCTATAACAAAAGAGGAAAACAAGAAAATTGCACAGTATAAAACCTAATCGCACTGCCCTTTATTGTAAAATAAGACCCACCTCTGAGACTACTATTTCCTTGAGGGTTTATTTTACTTGTTACTTACAGAGAAATACTTAATGTGGGAAGAAAATTTCAGCTGAAAGATACTTCGGTGATTAAACTGTTACACCAAAATCCTACCGTCTGGTTGGACCATTATCTTAGATACCTGCAATTTTAAAATATGTGAGGCCAGGTATGAATAAATGACCAGTTTTTTCATCTGTCTATACAGCTTTCTGTCAACCCATGAATTTCTAATGGCCCCATCACTATAGATTCTAATCCTCAAAAAGCAAGTTACCATTTATGCAGTACTTTTCAAGTTCAAAATGCTTATCTTATTAAAGTTTACAATATCCCTGTGAAGTATATGAATGTTTATACCCCTGGTTTCCAGGTGGAGATAAAGGACTGCCATTACTTATGGTATCTTCCAGGGCCACTTTCAGGAATAATTGTCATGGGGAGTATCACATGCAGCTCAGAAATTCTGTCACATGTGTGCGCTGTCCCTCTCCTATTCACACCACCAGGCACAATTCTCTTGCTTGCTGAACAAATCTCCTGCAATTCCTGTATGCTTGAACAACGTTACAGTAAACATTTGTTGCACATGCAGCAGGAAGGAGTTCACCATAGTCCTCTTCTCTCCACATAGTCTGAGGAGTCAAACAGGAGCAGTTTCACCCGTTTTATTATGAAGAACAAACAGAACAGATTAAACCCAGGTACAGGCCAAGGTAATGGGGGATGTGGATAGGAAAAGAAAGTACCTATCGCTTTTCCTCACAAGCCTTAGCCTGGCTGATGGTAAGACTTATGTGGCAGAAAGAGGTGAGAGGACTATTGGACAAGGGCTGGGATGTGTTTGGGGTGGAGTACTAGGAAAGGAACCTGCCTGAGGAAATTGGAAGAAAAGGACTGGTGCCCCGAGGGCATGAAGCTTTCCTAGGTGGGCAGAGGGAAGACAACTAGAAGACGACTAAGCTGAATGGCTCTGCAGTGCAAAAGATATCCTGACAAGGATTAGGTATATAAAAGTAAAGTCCATGACAAGAGGAAGAGATGGCTAGGAGGCATTTGTAGACAGTTCATCCTGAAATATGCATGCACACAAATGGGTGTCAGGGAGATTCAAACAGGTGCAAAGGCTTCAAAATCAAAAGTCAGATCCAAATGTTATGTGGCTTTGGCTGAAAAGTCAGGAAAGGTTGTTGGTAAAAAAAAAATGGTGTGGTATTTGAAGTCTTCATGTTGGCAATACAAGAAATACTAAGATAGACACAAGGACACAGGTACTGAAAGAGGCAGAATTAGAAAACAGGATTATCTGATTCTCAGTCCTATACTTCAAGGTGAAAGAGGCACAGAAAAAGACCCTAATTCTTCTTTGCCACAGAAACAGTGAAGTTACTCTTCACAGAACTTTTCTGGACTGTAAATCACTTCAGACAGCCAGACCACTTCAGCTCAAGCCCAGATAAAGCAAGTCTTGCTGGGAGCAGCTATCATCTCATTTTGAAAAGAACATGTAAATCAAATCTGTGGTAGTCTCATAAACATCAAAGGTCAGCAAGCCAAGAGCAGAACCAAAACTACAAACCATATCTAGAGTTGCCAACTTTCCCAGATTATCCTGGAGTTTCCAGAAATAAAGATTAATCTTTAATTAAAGATAATGTCATGTGATGACACTTTCAGGAATACATCCAACCAAAACTGGCATCCCTCCATACCATCCCAGAAAGTGCATGCTAGTGATAGAGCCCCAGACCCCTTGAGGCAAAGGAACAGAATAAAGAGATTATGCCCTTCTTCCTCTCTTTCTCTCTCTCTCTCTTTTTAAATCAATGCCAGTATTTTTCCTCTTTCCAGCTATTGCTGTATCTTCTCTAAGAGGTACCCCTTCATTTACTTCTGTGGTGTTGGTGTTGATGATGTTGTTGATAGTTTCTCACTATTCCTGTCTGTACTCCTTTGTCTTTCCAAATGTGCATTCCTATAAGCATGTTTGGAATGACAAAGAGATACAGACAATGAAAAGTGAGTTGTATAGCTGGGCAGGTGCAGAACTAATTTTCATAGGTTTGTGAGCTGAAAACTGGTTTATTCCCTGATTGAATTTATCATTCTTTAGCCTGAATATTTTAAAAACTGAGAAAATTTCTTCCCTTGGATTACTTCCCCTCTGACTTATTGCAGCTTCCTTTTCGCTCTGGAAGCCATACAGAAGAATATTATCATCAATTACAATGATCTATATTATTCTTTGATATGGTTGTCTCTGCTGCTTTCTCTGTCATTATAGCAATGTCCCCTTGCTTGTCACACCATGGCGTAGATGCTATTTAATATAATTTTATTATATAGAAAATTATATTTTAATTATTCTTTTACTACAAATATTTGAATAATATCTGCTAAGCTTCCTCCGTTCTCTGTTACTCTCACTTTCCACAGCTATGTACCCCAAAACCATTTTGCTGAAGTTAGAAGTCCAAGAGACCAAAATCCATTTATCACCTTCACCTGTGTTACCCTTTTTGCCTGAGAAATGATTGTTGTGCTTGATTGTCTCTCTTGCAGCAACTGCATTTCCTATGAGCAGAGTTTGATGCTAACCCTGCTCTTCCAGCTGTAGTATGGCAGTAGTTAACACACACAGTCTTGAAATCAGGCAATAGGATTATTAAAAAGGACTGGATTATTACAGGCCCTTTAAGGGCTTAAGCCCCAGGCCCTGGCTGAAAGGGGGGTCCAGGGGTCCCGCCCCTGAAACCCCTGCAATAATCTGGCCCCCACCCAGCTCAGCCCTGCTGGTGCTGTGGCTGGGAGACAGAGGGTGGGGCCCAGGCCAGAAGGTTGGCTCTGTGCTCCACTCCACCCCTGGGGCGAAGTGGACCAATGCCTCTTGCACCCAGCAGGTGGGCTGGCACTGGGGTTTCTGCCAGGGCCTTCCAAGGCCTGCCAACATACCACATGCTGCCTGCCGCTCCCCCACCCACCACCTCCCTAGCCAGAACATGGCCAGGGTGGGAGCACCTGTACAGTGAGGCCCACACTCATGGGCAACCGGCAGCCCCTGAGTTGGGGTAGGGGCCCAGGCAGGAAGAGCCGTGCAGTGGGGGGCAGCCATCCTGGGCCAGTTAATCTGGCCCTGTTCTTAAGCAACTGTCAACTTGAATAGAAGAAATGGGCAGTCAGTTCTTACTGCAGTGCCTAAGCGTGTCTGTCCTATGATTTATCACTCCTTGATCAATTTTTTCCATGCTCATCCAGTCCTTGGCTTGGCAGCTAATTGTGCCGACAATGGCACAATTGTGATGTGGGCACCATTCCACTAGGAAATTGTATGAGAGAGGAAATGCACAACAGGCACAGAATAATAGATACATGGTATTAGTAGTGAGAATCCTTATTTTTAATGGATAATATGGAACAATTTCAAATCATTGGGGGCATGTCTGAAAAGGAAAATCTTTTGTTATGTATTGTGACTTGTTCTGTGTTCTAACTACTGAGTCCTTCTTTTCCTCTAAGCAAAAGCAAACAGCCTGGGTGATGAACTAGGACCCAGAAGGCATAGGCCACAGAAGACATTTCCTGCCCAGCATGCATCCCTGTTTACAGACCCTGCTGCTGAGTACAGACACACCTCCCTACACGAGGTAAGGGCGGGTTTTTCATTGGCTGGACTGTTAGTTATTTATTTAAATCAGCATGTAGGAAATCTTGATTTCACAAGACAACTAGAGCCCAGAGAGCTACAAAGGGGTACTCCCCCTCCCCACCAACAATAACCAAATGCTCTTCAACATTCCTTCCCCTTACACTTCTTCATAATATTAAAAGAAAAATAACGTTCTCATAACACCACAATGCTCCAGGAAGCCAGTTTTCTCAGAGCTAAATAGGAATTTGTTAATTCTCCCTCCATTCTAATCTCCAGGAAGGGTCTCCTAAGACACACCCTCTGATCTTCCAACTGCAACCCGAGTTCTTATAACCAACCCTCTTCCTGCTGAGAATAAACCTTTGCCAAGAAGGGGTAATCAGAAGGTGCAGTTGATTCACATAGCATCTAATAGAATATCTTCATGGTGAGAGCTTACAGTATGAAGAAAACTTTTTCTTCTACTATAAAAGATGACAGTGCAGGATCCAGAAAGCTTGGCATGCTGTCACTTCTAGATTTTGTAACAAGATCTATCCTGATTGCGTATCAGCACCCTCAGCCTGTTATATATTTGGAATCATCTCTTTCCTTCTGTGATGGAGTGGGCTTACCCCACACTGAAAGAGTTCAGCCTACTCTATGGGCAGAAGTCTCACCTCCCAGAATCTGCTGTGCATGAGCCAACTGCTGCCCTAGTATAAAAGGGAGCAGCCCAAATCATTTGGGGCTGACCAGTGCAGAGGAAGGATGTCTTTTGGAGGCTTTGAGCTGTGTCAGTTGCTGATGTTGAGAGCCCAGAACCTGAAAGGCCCCACCAGGGAATGGCCACATTTTGTTAGCAGCCCAGAACTGGATGCCCAGGGAATCCCTTCTAACAACTGACCCCATGACTGCAAGGTATGTAGCAGATGACTGCTCTGACTGGGAAACTAGACCAACCTAGATACCTGCAGGAGACCCTAGCAATGAGTGGGTGGGAAGCTTCAAGGGGCTTGAAAGGTGTAATGAGAGGAGGCATTGAACAAGAGTTGAATGGAGCCCTCTGGCCAGGCATTGGATCCCCTGGCACAGGTAGGGCCCTAGGCCAGGGTCAGTGGAGCGGGATGGCCTGAGCCCCCCTGCCCTGGGTGCTGTGACCCCATAGCAGATGCTCTTTCATGCAGACTCCAGCCACTAGGCTGTGCTGCCCTGGACCCAAAGGTCAGCTAGCTGCATCATACTAATGCTAGGTCAGCCTGTGAAGATCTCAGGGGACTAACTGAAACCACACAAGTGCCTGTTTTCCTTGCACGCCCTTTGAATCTCCCTACCACAAGGTGATGGGGTGGGCTTACCTCACAACTCCTTCCCTCCATGATTTCACGTTTTTAAAGTGAAGACATGTAGCTAAACTAGCAGATGTTTTATCGTTGAGGACAAAATTTCTTTCCTATAAATACCTTTCAATGATGGGTGTCTCCACAAATATGTCCCCCTTTTTCTGACCATGCAGTTTGTTAAATAATTCCAGTTACACATTGTAACAAGATGGCACCCATCTCTCATGAGCACCCCTTCTGGTTGGGTGCGTCCACAATCTTTCAGTTCTAGTGATTCCTGTCAGTAGTTTCTCAGGCAGTGTTCAGTAAAAAAAAAAACAACAAGGAGTTGTGCGGCACTTTAAGACTAACAGATTTATTTTTATGCAAAAAATAAATCTGTTAGTCTGAAAGTGCCGCACAACTCCTTGTTGTTTTTTTACTGGACTAGACTAACACGGCTATCCCTTTTGAAAGTGTTCAGTAACTCAGCCCTCTGGCAAAGTCACGTACAGTCCTTGTGCAAACAAACCAACCTTTTTGGGTTACATTGTCCAAATGTCCTGCAGCCCTCCCTGTGCTCAGTCTTCTAACAGTCCAACAGGGCCCATAATGGTACCTCTTCTATTAACATCTTCCTGGAGGCTCCCTCCCGCAGGCTCAAGCTTTAGTCAATCCAACAAGGCTCATCATGGTATACTCAGTTGGTTTGGCTACATTGCAAGGTTTATTCAGATGTTGAGCAGCAACCCAAGGTCTTCTTCTCTTGGGACTCCTTGTCTGTCCTTGTGACCCCAGCCTTCCTGCTGAGTTGCCCTTCTTGGTCTCTCATGCCTGACCCCAGCTCCACACTGAGTCAGTTCCAACAGCACAGCTCCCTTCCCGCAGTACTGCAATTCTAATTTCCTTTTGGCTCAGGCCTAGCAGCCAGCCAGAAGTGCACTTAGAGCTCCACCAGTCCCTACCAGCTGCCTGTCCCTTCCTGCTTCATGCAATAACTAACTGCAGCACCGTTCTGCAGCTCCTTTTATATGGCCCTGCTGAGCCCTGTTTGACTGCTCCCTGCAGCCTCTCTCATTGCATGGCTCCCCACAACCACTCTAGGCCAGTTGGAGGACTTCTTCTGCTCTTTTACAAGCTAGGGCGTGGCAGGACCCTGAAGCCTCCAGCAGGGGACCTCTGAGCCTAGTCTGTTACATCATAGTTACAAATCTAAGGTATATAGCAGGGGTGCCAAACTTAAGGAACTCAAAAGCCACACAAGCTGATTATTAAACCTTCAGGAGCCTCATTGAAGCATATAGCCATATACTTTTACCTACTAAATTGATTTGCTGACGTTCTTTCGTGAGCCACACTTTTTCATTCAAGAGCCACATGTGGCTCCTGAGCCACATTTTGGCCATGCCTATCATATAGGGTATGTCTACACTTAGAGCAGAATTCGAATTAACTGTCACCAATTCGAATTCTATTAAGTACATGGACATACCTACCCGCTTTCATCAATTCGAACTGAGTACCTCCTCCGTTCAAATTGATGAAAGCTGATTTCAAATTAGTCAAACCTCATTTGACAACGCAGTCAGGGTCAATTTGAACCCAGTAGTTTGAATTGACCCAGTGTGGACATGTCAATTCAAACTCACTGAGTCCAAATTGGCAAGGGATGAACTTCCTCCCAGGGTGCCAAGCACCCTGGGAGGAAGGCCAGCCCTTCAGCACCTGGGGTCAGCAGCCCCAAAGGTGCCTTCACCCCCACCCCAGCCACATTGGGCTGGGGGAAAAAAATGGGGTTCCTATCCCCCAGCTGGGGATAGGGACCTCAGTCCCCCCTCCAGCCCAGCTGGCTGCTGGCCACCCTGACAGGCGGCTCCTTCACAGCTGGCCACATGCTGGCAAGACACCCTGGTGCACAGCTTCTCCTCAGGCAGCCCCTTCACAGTTGGCCTCCTGCCGGCAAGGCACCCCGGCGGGCAGCTTCTGTAGAGCTGGCCGCCCGCTGGGAAGTCACCCCAGCAGGCGGCTCCTTCACAACTGGCCACCCACCAGAAAGTCAGCCCAGCAGGTGGCTTCTGCAGCGCTGGCTGCCTGCCTGGAAGGCACCCCTGCAGGCGGCTCCATCCCTGAGTGTCCAGCACTTAGAGCAGAATTACAACTGTGAAGGAGCCACCCACTGGAGTGTCTTCCTGGTGGGCAGCCAGCTGTGAAGGAGCCGCGTGCCAGCATGCCTTCTCAGTGGGCGGCCAGCTGTGAAGGAGCCACCTACTAGGGTGCCTTCCCAGTGGGAGGCCAACTGTGCAGGAGTTGCGCACCCCAGTGTCTTGCTGGTACGTGGCTCCCAGGGGAGAAGCCTATCCCCCCCTTGCAGGGAAAACTTCCCCTGCCAGGCTCCAGCACTCTGAACCTGGCAAGGGGTAAAGCATCCGCTCCCCAGCTCTAGCCCCACTGCAGCTGGAGCTGGGCAGAGGATGCTTTTCGCTGTGTCCAACTCAGAGTGCCAGAGCCTGGCAGAGAATTGGCTGTGGCAGTGGCCGTTTTACACGGCCATCTTGCCACACTTCCCATGGTGCCCCCTCCCCCCATTTGAATTGGCAAGTCCAGTTCATGGACATGCCAATTCAATCTGGAGTTTCTGGTGTGGCCATGTCAATCTGAATTTACTGAATTTGAATTAATAATTAATTTAAACTGACTAATTTGAATTCAGAAATTCGAATTGAAATGCTGAGTGTAGACATAGCCATAGACTTACCCATAGAAAACAGCTTTTTTTGTGCATGTGCATGGGGGAGGCTGGAATATTTCTTCCATAATTCACTGTGGAGTCCAGTGTACAAATGAATGAAATAGGTAATCAAGTGGTCCCATCCTCCATTTCCAACCACTGGCAAACAGCAATCCCTGCCTATCTTGGCTAGTAATAGCCATTGATGGACCTATCCTCCATGAATTTACCTAGTTCTCTTTTGAACCTTGTTATCATCTTATCCATCATGGCATCTTTTGGTAAGGCATTCCAGAGGTTGCTTGTATGTTGTAAGGAGAAATAGTTCCTGTTGTTTTAAACCTGCTGCCTATTTAATGTCAGTTGTTGAAGCCCTGATTTTTGTGTTATGAGGAGTAAATACACTTCCCTATTTAAGGTTCCAGTCTTATTAACCTTTCCCCATATGGAAGTTTTTTCCATACCCCTAAGTCTTTTAGGCTATGGCTCCACTAGCCAAAGCTAGTTCAAACTTGTTAGTTCAAACTAACCTCATGCTTGTAAATTCGAATTAAGAATGTGTTCTAGTTCAAACTAACGCTTAGTTCGAACTAGAACATGTTTTTAGTTCAACCTAACTACCTTAATTTGAATTTAAGTTCGAACTAAATGTTAGTCCGAGTCCACTTCACAGTTAGTTTGAGCTAAGCATTGGTACTAACTAGTTCAAACTAAGCGTTCCTTAGTTCAAACTAAGGAATTTCTTAGTTCGAACTAAGGAAAGCCTAGTGTGGCCATGGACTAAATTAGTCTCGATTAAGCCTCCTTAATCCAGACTAATTTGCCAGTGTAGACGTAGCCTTAGCTGCCCTTTTCTGTTTCTTTTCCAGTTCCAATACATCTTTTTTAGATGGGGCAACCGGATCTGTATGCAATACTCAAGGTATTGACACATCATGGATTCATAAAGAAGCAATATATTTCCTGTTTTACCAATCCCTTTCTAAATGATTACTAACAATTGTTAGCTATTTTGACTGTTGCTGCACATTGAGTAAATGTTTTCACAGAGCCCTGCACAATTACTCAAATATCTTCCTTGTCTGGTAACAGTAAATTTATAACCTGTCCTTTTATATGTATAGTTGGGATTATGTTTTCTGATGTGCATTACTTTGCATTTATCAACACTGAATTTCATCTGCCATTTTGTTGCACAGTCACCAGTTTTGAGAGATCCCTTGCTAACTCTTCAGTCTGCTCTGAACTTAGAAAATTACTCAGGATAGTTATCAACTAAAAATGTTGCCATCTCACTGTTTACTGCTCTTTCCAGATCATTTATGAATATGTTGAATAGTACTGGTCCCAATACAGACCCCTCAGAGACACCACTATTTACGTCTCTCCATTCTGAAAACTGATCATTTATTCCAGCTTTTTTTTTCTGTCTTTTTAACCAGTTGCTGATTCATGAGAATACCTACCCTCTTGTTTCATGACTGTTTACTTTGCTTAAAAGCCTTTGACAAGATCTCTCACCAAAGCCTTTGTGAAAATTTAAGTACACTATGTCCACTTAATTACACTTGTCCACAGACTTGTTGACAAAGTTTACCCCCTCTTTGTTCACCATCTTTTCCAGATCATTTCTGAACATGTTGAACAGGTCCCAGCAGAGAGATCTTTCTCCCCTGTGAAAACAGACCACATTTACTATCTTTTAACTAGTTACTGATTCAAGAAAGGATCTTCCCTCTTATTCCATGACAGGGGTGTCGCTGGTGTTGGGCACCCCAGGGCACATGCCCCAGATCCCAACACCAGTGCCCCAGATCTCCGGCCCAATCGGGCTGGGGATCCGGGGCCCAATCCCCAGCCGGCTGCGGCCGGGGCAGCCCCGTCCCCAGCCAGGAATCGGGGCCTGGCTGGCTGCCTGGCAGGCCCCGCCCCTTGGCCAAGGATAGGGCCAGGGGGAGGCCGCACCGCAGCAGGTGGCTAGGCTGCGGCGGGGCTGGGCCAGAAGCGCCCACTGGAGGCCGGGCCCGCGTCCAAGGTCCCCGATCCCCGGCCGGGGACAGGGCTGCCGTGGCCGGGGCTGCCGCAGCTGCCAGCAGCCAGGCGCCGGATCCCCGTCTGGGGATCTGGGGCCCGGCTGGCTGGCCGCCCACAGTGGTGGCGGCAGCCCAATCCCCCACTAGGGATCTGGGGCCTGGCTGCCAGCAGCCACAGTGGCCTCATCCCCAGCCGGGGATCAGGGTCCTGGCCGCCCGTGGGCGCGGGCCCACCCTCTAGCGGCCGCTTCTGGCTTGCCCATGCCGTGGCCTACCTGCCCGCCCCGCGGCCCTATCCCTGACCAGGGGGTGGGGCCTTCCCACTGGGGGAGGGCCTGGGCCCTTGCCCCAGGTCCCTCCCCGCCCCAGCACCGCCTCTGTTCCATGGATTGCTTTCTTTACTTAAGATCCTTCCATGTCAGACCTTGTCAAGGCTTTCTGAAAGTCCAAGTACAGTGTCAATGGAATCACCTGTCTACATATTTTTTTATACCCACAGAGCATTCTAACAGTCACAAAAGATATGTTGACCCTTCCTGAACATACTGTGGTCATCTGCAACTTTTTGTTCTCTGTTTGTAATTTTGTTCTTAACTACAGTTTCATCCAATTTTTCTGGTACTAAAGTTTGTTTTACTGGCCTGTAATTGCCAGGATCACTTCTAGAGCCTTTTATAAAAATTGGTGTTACATTTGATAGCTATCCACCATTCATCTGGGACAGAGGTTGATTTAAGTGATAGCTTATATGCCACAGTTAATAGTTCTGCAACTTCATATATTCTTTCAGAAACTTGGGTGAATACCATCTGGTGTTTACTAATGTTTAATTAATCAATTTGTTCCAGCATCTTCTCTAACACTTGAGTGTAAGATAATTCCTCATTCTTGTGACCTAAAAAGAATGGTGTATCCTCTACCACAGGGTTGTACAATGTATGGCTCCCAGGCCCAACTGCAGCCCCCCAAAGGCTGTTGTCCAGCCTGTCAGCCCTACAGGGTACAGCAGCAGCCTTGCCTCTGCTCCAGCTCCAAACCAGCCCCTTCCCTCCATCCTCAAGATGGCCAGCAGGTTGGGAAGGAGCGTCAAGTCCCTAGCTGGCCTGTCAGGTACAGCAGCAACTCTCATCTTTGCTGCAGCCCCAAGCCAGCACAGCATCTCCCCTCCAGGCCTGGATCTGGCTGCCTGCTGACACAGAGTAGGAGGCTTGAAGCTGGCCAGCAGTGCAAACCAACAAGCCCCATTTCTCTCCCCTTCAGCTCCAAGCCAGATCAGTCCCAGGAATGGAGCCAGCTAATGGGGCAGGGCAGAGCTGGCTGGTGGGGCAATGTGCAGGCCCCCCAATCTCACCTCCTCTCCAATCCTGAGCCAGCTCAGCCTATCCCTTCTAGCCCTGGTGTAGGCTGGAGGAGAACAGCAGCAGGCTCAGAACCTACTGGCAGGAGAGAATGACAGGCCCCTTCCTCTCCAGTCCCAAGCTGGCCGGTGGAGCAAGTGGGGTGGAGCAGCAGACCAGCAGGGCAAAGCAGCAGTCCCCCCTCCTCCAGCTATTCCATCTCTTCCATCCCCCACAATCAAGCCAGCTGAGTATGGTTCCCTTATTATGGTTTTTTTCCCATTATTTGTGGTCTACATTAACTGTGAGAACCTATTATGACATATTTAGATCATCTCCATGCAGTTTGCAGACATTTTACCCTTGTGACAGTTTGCTTTTTAATTTCCATTTAACTAGCATCTTAATTTTTGTGTGGTTTCTCTTTAAGTGAAATGGTGGGTTTCTTTGGCTTTCCCCTGCCCCTTCAGGGGTGTTAAACTTAAATCCATTACAGTGCCTATTACCAAGTGGTTCAGCTATAGTCACATCTTACATCAAGAGCCTGTGTGCATTTAAGACTAGATCAAGAACTGTTTCTCCCTCGTAGATGCCAGGACAGTTGCTACAAGACACAGTCATTTGTAGTGTCTAGAACTTTTATTTCCACATACCTTCCTAAGGTGGCATACACCCATTCATTATCGTTGAAATCCCTCATTATTATTGTGCTTTCTATTTTTTGAGGCCTCTCTGATCTCCCTGAGCACTTTACAATCATTGTTACCGTCTAGATAAGGTACTCAAACATTACTGTTTGCTATTATTGTTCAACCATGGGATTGCTATCCATAAAGATTCTGTGGTAAAGTTTGATTCATTGAAAATGTTTACTTTATTTGATGCTACCAGTATATGCTTTCTTTCACAAAGGCTGTGTTCACACATAGTTTTTAAATCAAAACAACAACCGTTGTTTTGATTTTGAAAAGTTGTGTCCAAACAACATTTCCTTATTTCAGAATGACGAGCCCCCGTCATTTTGAAATAACGACCCTTATTTCGAAACAATAAAACCTAGGTTGAAATCAAAATAGTGGTTATTTCAAAATGGTTGTTTCGAAATAATGCCATTTTGAGGTGTTATTTTGAAATAACCATTATTTCAAATTAACACTTCTGCTTTTCTCCTTCCCAGGGTGCCTTCCTTTTTCTATATACTGCATGGGGGCATGGCCCAGGGACTGTGTCCAGACTTGCTATTTTGATTTCAGGCTTTTGCTTATTTCAATTTAAGTTAATTCAAAATAATGATTTTATTTTGAAATAACTTATTTCAAATTAACTTATTTTGAAATAAGAGTTTACGTATGAACATAGCCATATAGTGCCACTCCTCAGAAGCATGATCTATTCCATCATCCTTGAATATCCACATTCCACCAAGACACTGAGGTGCCTGTTATATCAATATCCACATTTATACCAGTCACTCTAGTTCACACATCTCATTATTTACACTTCTAGGAAAATTGCATTAGGATGTTGTGATTTTGACCTACATTACTGACACAATGAGCATTCCTTGCCATTTTTTAAAACAAGGGCTTTTTCCACAATATTAATTACAAATGCAGAGGAATAAGTTGCCTAGGCAGGTTGTGAAATCTCCATCATTGCAAGTGTTTTAGAGCAGATTAGACAAGCACCTGTCAGCGATGGTTTAAGGGGGTGGTTGGTCCTGCCATGAGTGCAGAGGACTGGACTTGATGACCTCTCATGGTCCCTTCCAGTTTCTGTGATTCTATTAAATTAATTAGTTAATATATTTACAATATATCAAATACATAAAATGTTTTGACAGAACATTGTATAATTCCACTGACAGAAGTCACTTTAACTTGAGAGTTGTATTCTTTATGCAGTAACCAGCAACAGATACTTCTGTTCAGAAGTATCTCTAGAGTTCCTTGCATTTAAATCAAAAAACTCCAGTCCAAAGCAATGTCTTAAAATACTGAATGACTTTATTATCCTTTGGTTTGTTCCATTAGTAAGAAAAATAGAACTTCTTTCATGTAGAGTTAGTGGATAACAGGAACTGGCTACTAAAAGAATGCCCTGCTGAATTCACAGTGGGGCTTATGGAATTGAATTGTATAGAAATAAATGCCAACTACTTAATGTTGCACTGAATTATAGATTTTGGCAGACTATTTAATAAAGAGGAAAACACTTAAGACAGATTCTATTGAATTTGCCACAAAAAAAAAATAGCATGGAACAGGAGCTGCTAACGTTTCACAGGAGAGTTAAATTACTGTTTCTTGGTCTTAATAAACCAAGTCCTTACACATACATGCATTATGCTCATTTAGAATAAAAGATAATATTAATATACAGAACAGCAGCCAACTCATTTACCAACTATATAAAACATTTTATACTGTAGGCAAAGGAACTTAGATTTTTCAGTGTTTTGAATACTTCTTCACTGAAGGTGCAATCAAGATTCCAAAAAAGTGCTGCTGTTCCAAACTTTTGGATTTGATGTTAGTTTAGATACCTATATATTTAGAGCTAATTTAGATTCCTATATATTTTAAGTTTAGATACCTATATAAATTGTTTAACTATAAAATAGTCCACACCCCTGCCCGTTCTGTAGACAACTCCACAGATAGGTTAAAAAAAACTCCAAAGTTTTCAAGCGACGCATTGAAGGATCACCATTTAAGTCAATGGGACTAGTGAACATAATCATGCCCACAGTGTTCAGTACTAAATGCATAAAACAGATTTGTGATGGTTTCTGCTTTCAGTATATAAAATTCTGTGAGTTCCTTCAGTGCTGGATCAAAGCACTGGCAATTTGCAACTTTTCTGAAAAATTAATCTTTATAGAATAGAGCAAATGAAACAAATGGAAATGTATTCAGTTTTCTGTTAATAAGTGTGTGCACACACATGTCCACATGTATAGTAATATGTACCCACACATACTGTGTGCTGCTGGACATATACATGCACATGTTTCCTACAGCTTGGCTACAGCCTGATTCTGGAAAATATGCTTGTCTTATTACCCTTAAAAAGAAGGATAGATCTAAAGAATACTACTCGACCTGCTAATGTGAACAGTATAGCTCATGATCTCCAGTGCTTTGAGTAAAGTAAGGGATTAGCAAGAGTGCATATTAGCAACTTCAACCTATTTCCAAAGCTAGACAAGTTACGTGCCCGGGCATATACTTACCAATCTGATCATTATACAAATCTCAAACTTGATTCACACATTAAATTGGCTGCGCTTGTCTTAATACCCTTGGTTATATTGTTGCTTGCACCAGTAGGCTAAAATTTCACAGCCCTGTTTCAAATAAATTTAATATCATGGTTTTGAGCTCTTTCAGAGTAAAGTTAAAGCTATGGCAAGTAAAGCTTATTTACATGTTGTTAAAACCACCTCAGTAGGCTGTTCTCCAACCCTTCTCCACTTAGGTGATGTCTTTGGCCACATGGAAAATTTTCTTA
This sequence comes from Podocnemis expansa, assembly GCA_007922195.1. NCBI lineage: Eukaryota > Metazoa > Chordata > Testudines > Podocnemididae > Podocnemis > Podocnemis expansa. Next base: position 32,362,771 of record ML681994.1, on the reverse strand, counting down.
AGAAAAATCTCTCATCTGCTGATTGCAGGGGTTCTGCTGAGTTTGGAGAGTAAGAAGCAGGTTATGTTGTTCTGGGGAATTTTCTATCTCCTATGCATTACAAAGCTATGTTCCTAGATTGTTAGCTCTGCAACAGCATGGAGGGAAGAAGTTTGGAAGATGTGTTTTAGCATAACCAAAGGTTTCATGAACTATGTGGCTCCACTAAATGAAAACCTCATGAAGGAGCCATGTCGTTCTCTGTAGCCTATCCTATAGCTTCTACAATGTGGCTATGAAGATGTCCCACAGCTTGGAGGCTAGGGAGAAAGATCTGGCCTCATTATGTAATTTGTTCAAACTTAAGTGATTTTGCTTTATGAGAGTGATAAGTTTCTTGCCTTCAGTCATCACAAGCAAGAAACATTTATACCAGGCGCTGTCCGTATTAGCAGATTTTAAGGACATTAATGAACTCAAAAACCAGATACATTCTTTATATTTAGAGAAGATGATGGGGACATCACGTACAAGCCTGTAAAAGAAACATCAGTGTGGGAAATCATAGTCTAATCTGTTCAGTTGGAAAACAAAATTGAGAGAATAGTCTCATTTGGAACATTACTTGGTAATTTCAGTACTCTGTAGCCTGCAGAAGAAAAAGAAAAATGACCAGAAAAAGAACCAAAGAAAACTCGAGCAGTCTTGGGTTTGACAATCAAAAACCAAAATAACTTATCATAGCTGCCTAATCTATTGCCTGAATGAGTCTTACTGATTCATTTAAAAGGACATTCGCAAAAAATTTGGACCCAAACTTTGGTTAACAAACACTGATACAAACTTAAATTAAATTTTAAAATGTATATTAAAGGCAGTTATTTAAATTGCAAAGTGAAGCACTCTAAAGCAGGGCCAGTCCATCCATAGAGGCGACCTAGGTGGTCACCTAGGGTGCCAAGCAATAGGGGGTGCCAAAGGCGTTCCCCCAGGGCTGTCCTTGGGGGGGCAAGCAGTGATCACCCCTGACTCTGCAGTTCCGTGGGCCCCGCGCTGTCCTGCCATGAGCAAGGCAGCATGGGGCCCACTCCACTGCCCCCTCCCCACAGCTTTCAGCACAGAGCCAAAGGCAGCGGGGAAGGGGGGCAGGAGCATGCATCAGGCCTTTCCACTGGGCCAGTGTAACCTGCAAGGGTGGGCTCAAATGCATTCACTTGCCCCTCTCCAGTGCCTAACAGAGAAACCTCTGTAGAAAGCAGCTGGAGAGCCAGGATCCTGTCTGTTCAAGACTCACAGCGAAGACTGCTCAGAGTTCCCATCCCACATTAAACTACTACTCAGCATAAACATAACAATTAATTTTATTAACTAACTAAACAGACCTTATTCTAAGAAAACATGATAAATTTAAACAAAACAGTAAGAAACCCAGGAGTCCCAATGTTCAGGTGGAGTCATCCTTATCTCAGTTGTAGTCTTTTCAGTCTTTGAAACTTAAAAGCAAAACAGAAGCCATCCTCATCATCTCTAGCTGCAGGAATCTTCAGGCAAATGCCATCCAGTCCTTTCTCCTGCATAGCCAGCACCACACAATCAGGTCACTGGCCATCCAGCTTTCAGGTCCACAACAGAAAATTCCCCTGTAAAACAATCCAAAACAGGGAGAAAACATCCTGCAGTCCACTCTGGGCTCAGCTCCTCTCAGTCAATCACTGGGCACATGGACTCTGCAGCTCTCCATCACCACTCCTCTCCAGGCTGCTCCTCTCAGGCTTCTCCCTGGGCATGTAACTCCAGCCTAACAACAGAACTTGTGGAGCATGCTCAATGTGCTCCCACACCCTCCTACCACAAGGTTCTGGTTTCTGGGCTGCAAAATCTGTCCAGCAACGTAACCCAGCCATAAGGGATCCCTCAAAGAGATTGCACCTTCTTAGGCATATGGGTTACACCAGCTAACCCCACCTCTAGGGCGCGAAACAGCCAGACCAGGGGCGGAGTGGGCTGGCCCAGAGGTAGGACAGGAGAGCAGAGCCCACCCCCCAGCCTGGCCTACTCCAACCCTGGCTCAAGGGAGGGGCGGGAATGCAGGGCTGACGTGTGGCGCCTCCTCCCCAGCACCAGGGGGGCACAGGCCAGTTGCCCCAGGGCCCCCCCCACACACACACACACTCTCCCAGGGGGTACCAAAAGTACAGGTACATAGGGTGCCAGAAAACCTTGGGCCAGCCCTGCTCAAAAGTTGGAGAACACCAGATTTACAGTTGTCCATACAACATTAATACAAGCCCTTATGTGTTCATCTTTGGAATTGAATGAGGCAGGGGTCCTGTGTTTAAAAAAAAAAGTGTGTGATCATCTAATTAAAGCTTGTGGCAATATTTATATAATCAACAAAACAGACTGAGAACAAATAGCTACTCTCAGTATTTAGTTATTGACAGTGCCCAAAGCAGCTCTCAGGTTCATGCTGAAGGCATCAGCACCAATATGATCCTCTAGTCCAGGGGTCTCAAACTTAAATCACCACAAGGGCTGAATGAGGACTAGTACATTAGCCTGAGGGCTGCACCACTGAAACCTTTTCATGCAATGATATAGCAAGCATTGGTAACAATGGTGTCATTGTGGGCCACAGGAAATAGCTTTAAGGGCTACATGTAGCCTGCGGACAGCGTGTTTGAGACCCCTGCTCTAGTCTGAGCTCCTGCACAATGAAGGCCACAAAACCATCTACTCCTGTAACAAACCACTAAGCTGTGACTGAGTTCTTAAAGTCCTTGAATCTTGATTTAAAGACATTATAGAACAGAGAATCCACTAGCAAGTGACCCATGCCCCATGCTACAAAGGAAAGTGAAAAAAACCCAGAACCTTTGCCAGTCTGCTCTGGGGGAAGATTCCTTCTCAACCCCAAATATGGTGATCAGTTAAAACCTGAGCATATGGGGAAGTCTCACCAGCCAGATATCCAAGAAAGAACTCTTAATAACTCAACCCACCCCATCTAATGTCCCTTCTCAGGTCACTGGCATATCCACCAGTAGTAAAAAAAAAAAAAAATCAATCAATTGCCAAAGTACACCATCCCCTACATAAATTTATCAAGCTCAGTTTTGAAGCCAGATAGGTGTGTGAGTTTTTGGTTGTTGTGTTTGGGGTCTGTTTGAGGTTTTTTGTCCCCACAGCCCCTTGGAAGGCTATCTCGGAGCTTTACTCCTCTGATGGTTAGACACCAGAGTCTAATTTCAAGCCTAAATTTCCTGATGGACAGTTTGTATCCACTTGTTCTTGTGTCCGCATTGGTACTGTACTCAAATAATTCCTCGCCTTCCCTGATATTTATCCTCTGTGCTCAATAAATACATCAATCATACCACGCCTCAACCTTCTTTTGGTTAGGCTAAACAAACTGAGCTCAAGTCACCAATCATATGGCAGGTTTTCTTTTCTACAGATCATTCTTGTAGCCCTTCTCTGCACCTGTTCCAGTTTGAATTCATCTTTGTTAAACATGGGGGGATCAGAACTGCACACAGTATTGCAGATTTGGGCTCACCAGCAGTTTGTATAACAGAACTAACACCTCCATATCTCTGCTGGAAATACTGCTTCTGATGCATCCTAGGACTGAATTAGCTTTTTTTCATGGCCACATTGCATTGGCAACTCATAGTCACCATGTGATCAACCAGTACACCCAGGTCTTTCTCCTTCCCCATCACTTCCAGTACAATATGAGGCCTAAGCAAAGCACTCCCTCTTCCCACGCTTACCTCTTATTCAGTATTCACACAAGCAACATGCACATGAAAAAGAACCAACAAATATTTGTCCAGATTTTTAATATGAATGTTTAATAGATATGCTTGTTTTGTTAAATATGTGTTCAGTGATTTCACTCACTTTAATAAACTCACATGTCATAACAACCTGTTAAAGAAAGAGATTGGATAAGCTTATTCCTGTATGTCTTCGTAAAAGTTCATTGGTGTGGTGGCTGTTTCTGATTTGGCAATTACATAACCAGGATTTTTAAATCTAATATATGCCAAATAAATAAATAGTAAAGAAAAGAAGAAGGAAATGGAACGGGGATAAAAAGCATCATGACAACCATTTTCAAAAATAGGAACCAGAAATTAATAAGGTCATTGTGAAATTATTTTCAGACAGGAACGTCGCTGCCCCGGAATAAGACCCGGGGAACAGGCCCTGACCCATCCCTGGGGCCAGGCCACACCCCCTAGGCTACAGTCTGGTGCCAGTCATTCGTTGGGTTCGGGGCTGAGAGGGGCTGGCATCACTGCAGGTGTCTGGCCTCCATCCTGTGCTGGGAGATCAGGCACCACTGCAGGTTTCCCAGCCTCAATCCTTGGCCGGGGCCACGACTGGTGCCAGGAGAGACAGGCACTGAGGAGGGCACCCCAGCCAGGGTTCCCTGTCCTGCACAGGGCCGGTGTGGATGCTTGGGGCACTGGCGCCGAGACTGGGGGCACGTGCCCCCTGTGCCAGGCACCAGCGACGTCCCTGTTTTCAGGTCTTCATGATGATGGCATATGTGTATCTAAAAACACTTCTAAATCTTGGGGGTTTCGTATCTTTAGGTGCTATAAAGTTTTGTTTGATAGAAATAAGATTTGAATTGAAAGGGATGGAATGTATGGGCTTGAAGTCAATAGAAATCCCTCCCCTGATCTTTTACAGACCGTTTGGTTGGACTCTAAAGCTGTGTAATATCCTGGAGGCAACATCAGACATCCTGATAGGAGCTCCTCAGTAATCTCTAGAGGTGGGTTCTGGTATTCTAGAATGGGAAATCATTTGATGCAGTTAGCTGGGCGTGTTGACTTGGAGCAAAGGAAATTACATCTCAAAGGCTAAGTCCACACACAAGCAGCAAAATTGATTTAACTTAAAGCAATTTAACAAAATCACTATAAAAATCATTAAATAACTTTAAGTTAAATCGATATAACTGGTCCACACCAAAAAAAACTGAAATTGAACTAGTATGTCTAGGGACAAGACTTGCTAGTTTGATTCAGGAGAGAGACACTAGGGGAGGTGTGGCGACATGGCCCCCTGATAGGGCCATGCCACCCACACAAGCTCTTGCCTGGCTCTCAGTGGATGAGCCCGGTGGTGGGGAAAAGAATCCCTCCCACCAGGCTCTGGTTGCTCTAAGCCTGAAGGGGGAGAAGAGAGCCCAGACCAGATGCACCTGCCTGGTAGCTATGCAGCGGGGAAGGGATCCCACAGCCTGGCACCCCCAGCATGCTCCAGCCAGGAAGCAGGGAAGGGACCACTGTTCCCTCTAAGCTGTGCACGTGTGCGCGCGCACATAGGTCATGAAACCTGCGCACACAAAAAAATAAAGTGCACACAAAAAAATTCAATAGTGCTAATATTGGTGGTCACAAAGAAATGTTTTTCCGCACACAAAGAAATTGTTTGCGCACACAGTCTACGAGTAATTAGAGGGAACATTGGAAGGGACCCGCACGCCCAGCATCTGGCATGCTAGCCAGGCGGCTGGCAAGGGACCCTTTCCCCGCCACCTGGGTTAGCGTGCCTGGTGCTGGGCATGCAGGGTCCCTTCCCCACCACCTGGCTAGCATGCCAGATGCCTGATGTATGAGGTCCTGTCCCCACTGCCTGGCTATCATCTTCCCACCCAGCCCAGCCAGCCTTGGGGAGCTGGGTGTGTGGGGTCCCTTCCCTGCCACCATACTAGAACGGGGGGAAGCCAGGCTTGCGGGGCTCCCTTCCCCTGGCACCTGGCTGGTGGGAGGAAGCCAGGCACGTGGAATCCCTTCCCCCGCAGCTGAGCCAGCTGTGGAGGAGCCCCTGCAGGGGGTCCCTTCCACCACCACAGCCCCAGCCAGGGTGCCGAAATCTGGCCCTTCCTTCCAGGGTGCCATGCGCCCTGGGAGGAAGGTCATAGGGTTAAATTGAAACAACCCTTATAACAAAATCACAGGTCCTTACAGAGTTTTTTCGATATAAGGGTTTGATCTAACCCTTGTTTCATTTTCAACCTAGGTTTTATTAAATCACTCTAACTTTTCTTGTTTTGAAATGATGGAGCTCGTCACTGCAAAACAAGAAAACGTCATGTGGACCTAACAGTTTTTAAATCAAAATAACCAGCATTATTTCGATTTAAAACCTAGGTGTGGACATACCCAAAGTGAACTCTTTTTTAATTAGAGCTTGTCTACACTCATGGTTATGCTGGCAAAACTTTGTTACCCTGGGTTGCGAGAAAAACCACACCCTCAAGTAATACACATTTTCCTGGGATTAGAGTGTAGACAGCACTGTGTTGGCAGGAGACATTCTCCACTAACATAGAAGCTTCTGCTTGTTTATATGGTTTTAGTATGTCAACAGGACATAATGCAGCTACTCAAGTTTATGCCCATGAAACTTATATTGCTTGTGGGCAATTTTTTTGCACCCTGAGTGACAAGGTTTTGTCAGCATAACTGCAAGTGAAGACAAGCCATTGTTAAGAGGTCAAAGCATTCCCAGGTTATTGTTACTGGTGCAGTAATGCACTTGTTAGTGCCTATTGGCAAATGTGAGGAGCCCAGTCCCTCCCCCTCCCCTGTTGCTCACATCCACTTAGAGTACCTCTGTATGTACACATCCAAGCTCATATACCAGAAGGGTCAGCATTCTGCCGAGCACTATGAATGAAATGAGGAAAAGGACCAAGGGACCAGTTTGTTAGCCTGATATTCATGATACTTTGGTTCAGTTTCCTGAGCTGCCACAGACTTCCTGTGTCAATTCTGAAAAGCCATTCAGTCTTTCTGGCTATGTCTCCACTAGAAAAAGCTAGATCGAATTTGTTAATTCAAACTAATAAGTTAGACTTTAATTTGAACTAAACTTGACCTTATTAAGTCAAATTAACAAAGTAGACTGAGGGTATGTCTATAGTGATGGTGGCAAAATCATCGTCATCAGTTCGGGATTCTGGGAGTAGATTGCAGTGAGTATGAACTTGTCATGCCGCTCCCTGAAGCTGACCCCAGAAGTCCTGGGGACCCAGAGATGTAGGGGAAAGCCGACCACAAGCAATTGGTGGATGGCTTTCCCCAATGTGTAACAGTAGCTTACAAAATCACTGTCATTTACACACGGAATTTTACATTCCTTGCATAAACGACAGTAACCTGCAGCCAAAAAAGCCCTAATATAGACTGGGGCTGAGTCAACCTGAAGTTAAGTCAACTTAGTCCACTTTGTTAATTCAACCTAACTGCTCTTAATTCGACCTTAATAAAGTTGAATTAAGCATTAATTCAGGTCTACACCATCCTTGAGTCAAACTAAGGAGTTGAATTAAGGCTTAGTTCGAACTAACAAGTGGTTTTTATTAATTCAAATTAGGTTTTCTTTAAGTCAAATTAAGGAATTTCTTAATTCAACTTAATGAAAGCCTAATGTAGACAAGGACTAATTTAGTTTGAATTAAGCCTCTTCAATTCAACCTAAATTGCCAGTGTAGACATAGTCTCTGTGCCTCAGTTCCCCATTTGTAAAATGAGATAATACTTCCCTACCTCAGAGGGGTGATGTGAGAATAAATGTATTGAAGATTTTGTGGGCTCAGGTACTGTGGTCATAGGGACCATACAAGAACCTCAATTAAATAGAAAAGGAATGAAAAGATTCCCTGTTGTGTAGCCATTGAGGGGGCACATAAATATAGGCTTTACTATTGCTCTATTACCTGTTCTTAACAGACATATTGTGGCTATAACAATGCTCAAGGCATACCACTCATAATAAGATTTCTATCAAAATGTTAACACCATGGATTAATTGATGGCAAAATTGGCACATGAGCAGCAAAAGCAGAAACAGAAGATTTAAACTCTTAAAATTCCAAACAGCTTTTAAAATGACCAGACTTCTGATTCATGGAAAGATCATATCAGATTCTGGTCTCCATTACCAGACAATCTAAATACAGTATAATGGCATGGAATTAGAGTTGTTTGAAAGTGGGGCTGCTAGCCACACCCCAGAATATAGGTTTGATATGTCAGAAAGAAATGAAATGCCCCCTTTGGGCAAGGTAGTTACAAGATAGCACCTTCTTTTAACTACTTAAGTCATTAGGCCACATGCAATCAGGCTAACATTGTTTACAAGAAGAATTAGACGCCAGATGTTTATATTCACATACAAGCTGAGTTGCCATTTTAAAAGGTTGATGAGGTATATCTACATGTCACTTATTATTTTTCTCACAGTGAATTTAGTAATTTATTGATCTCGGGGGGGGATTTTGTTAGTTGGCAGTTGGCATGCCCTGAAACTTTATAAATTGCTATTGTGAATGGAACTGTATTCTCCTGCTGGCTGTCTACCACCATTCTCTTTTTTAGGTCTCCTTGCCATTCTTCAGCTTGTATTTTTTGAGCACTGGGCATGCTTTTTTATTTTAAAAATTACTCCTGAAAGAGGCTCACTTAACAAGATTGAACATCAGTGATTTTTTTTTCCCCTCCTTTAGCAGCTCTTTTCCTTTTGAAGACAGAGTTCAGGGCTAATCACCATGTTCTGGTCATTTGCTGCTTCCATCGAAAATGTACTTCATTTATGCTTTTCCCTGCTGCCTCATTGTCTCATCAGAGTTGTAGTGTCAGAGTTTGTGATAGGCTGTGAGTGGGAGCATTTGCCTTTCCTTTTAAGCCTGGCTCTTCATTTTAGAAGCTGCACGTTGGTGCTAACTGTGATTACTGAGGCACAGAAAACCAGCAATAAAGGCAACCAAGCAGCAATCAGAACGCCTATGAAATAAAAAGTTTTAAAAAAACCACCCAGTCCATAGCTGAGCAGAGATGAAATAAACATGTGAGAAAGAAAAGTCCTTTTTCAGTCAAAACTTCCATTGCAGACAATGAGTATGTCTACAATGGATCCTTAAATCGACTTAAACTCTTTTAAGTCAACTTAAGGAAAGCCATGTCCACACTGGGCTTTTATTAAGTCTGCTTAAGCACATGCTTAAGTTGATCTTATAACTCCACCTTAAAGTCAACTTAAGCATTAAAGTTGACTTTATTAAGTTGACTTAACACATTGTAGATAGGGTCATCTACACTGTAGGCTTTGTTAAGTCGACTTAATAAAGTTGACTTAACAGAGTCCTCCAGTGTAGACATAGCCTTTAAGTAGACTTCGCTAAGTCGACTTAACTTTTAAGTCAACTTTGTAAAGTTGATTTAAAGTCACTCCTGTCAAGTCAACTTAACTGAGCCCTCTAGTCTATGACATTAATCTAGTGTATGACATTAATAGCTAATGACATTAATGCTTTGGGAAGTTATCATATTAGCATAGGACCCTGTGCCAGCCCCACCCTCCTAACCCTCAGCAGGTGCTGGGAGCAGAGCCAGCAGAGGAAAGAGCCACCATGTGTGCGGTGGCTCTTGCACCCCCAGGCCTTGAGGGGGTGGGGGCCTTAGCTGTGGTGCTGCAGGACCAGGAGCCCTGCATACCACTCAAAATAGGTGCACATTCCCTGGGTTGCCAACCCCTGCATTAGCAACTAGATGTATACAATAGTAGACTGGCTCTTCGATGCATCCTTGTGTTGGTGTTTCTTCCTCCTGGTAACTCATAAATGAATTGGGGCCTCAGGTCGTAGAATGTGAATAACTGGAGTGCCTTCATAGGGACAAGGGAAGCAAAGTCACCCTGAAAGATTCTTATGCCATTGTCAGGTACACTTTCATGAAGGCATCTCACTAACCTCTTTGGAGCTGTTCTTTGACACATTGTCTTTTTGACATCAAAGGGCACTAACACTTGGATGATAATAGCACATGTTCCCAAGAGTACTGTTTCAGCACTGTGCTACAACTTCATATTCATGGTACAACAACAGACTGCTATATGGGAAAGTATTTGAGTGGGGTTATCATTTTACTAATATCTGTGGTTATTTCTCATGCATTTAGTAAAAGTTACAGTATAACACTCTTTCCAGGGATAAACATTAAATTATTACTATGTTCCCTGTCCACATGTTTTTTACCTAAAGGATATTGGTGGTAGCCAAGAATCTGGAGTTCCTAAGGGGCAGCTGTGTTAGTCTAGCTCAGTAAAAAAAAACAAAAACCAATGAGTCCTGTAGCACTTACAGACTAGTAATAAAGAAATGCTCCAGATTCCTGTGACAGTTAAAGACTAGTCTTTAAGTGCCACAAGAATCTGGAGCATTTCTTTATTACTAATCTGGCTGTGCTTCATGACAGCCCTTCAATTCTAGTACTAGATTGGTCTTTTCTTGTAAAGAACTAAGTCCCACTAGCATCCTGAATGGAGTAACATTCTGTTGTTTTCCTCACCTTGGGGCACCCTTCCAGTGCAGGTTGTAGTCTCAATGCTTTGATAGTCTGCCTCTATTTTAAAATGTATCTTCTTTCTTTGTCAAAAAAAATATTAAGAAAACTCTTCCTTCAAATGGAGAAATTGGAATAAAATTAGAATGCACAAGTAAAATTAAAGTGTAACAATAAGCAGTAACAGAAAATTTCAAATATTTTGTGCTTTTTCATCTTCAAAGGACTGTAAATTCTTCATAATATCCCCCAATGTAAGTGAGGAAGCACTGCTATCCCTGCTTACATATAGATAAATGGGGCAGAGAAGTAAAAGCACTACCCCAGAGCCGCCAAAGACTCAATCCTGATACACAATGCAGGAGTTCCTGATCCCCAGTCCTGTGTTCAGACCATCTCCCTCCTAAAAATGTTGCTAATGGAATATGATGATCAAGCTCCATGTACTCACATAAAAGAAAAAGAACTAGCAGTGTAGTTTAGATATTTCCTGTCATCTGCAAGGCACATAATGCATGACTAAATTCTTTTAACTTGCAAGACATTGTCTGCATCAAGACCTTTCTTACCCACTCTTCAGCAACAATGCAATCTATAGTGTGAACTAGGAAAGCATTGTTTCAGTTCATCTAACTCCCAGGATTTTCCTACCTGCCACCACCTCCAAATTTTTCCAGCACTTCCTGCTACTCCTGCAAGCTGTGAACTACTTACATGCAGTGTTACAAATTTAGTCATTGGTTGGAAATCTGAAGTGCACTTGTAACATTAGTGCACACATTTGAAGGATACACGGTACAGAGTAAAATATTTCGTTACAAATGGTAGCCATGTTAGTCTAGTCCAGCAAAACAAACAAGGAGTCTGGTGGCATTTTTAAAGACTAACGAATTTATTTATTACATGAGCTTTTGCGGGAGAGAATCCCACGTCAGATGCTTGAAGATAGGGAGCTTACAGCCACTTACAACTTCCCTGTAAATTCAGGGAATTTCTCCATGAAACCTAATGTGATAAATAAATTTGCTAGTCTTTAAAAGTGCCACCAAACTCCTTGTTTGTTTTCATAAAATACTTGTACATGAAAAAGCATAATAGGCTTGAAAAGCATGAAGAAAGCCTAACTTCCTCACACTACTGTGGTTTTTTTGATTTTTAATAACAATGTTGGTGCATTCATTTATGTGATGTTGGTCATCCTAATAATTTAGATTATAATTTATTAGCACAGTCTGAATGGGCAATTCCCTGACAGTTAGTGATGAGAAAAAGTGCAAGGGGGGAAAGGCTTCAGGGTCAGATCTGTGTTTACATGAATACAAGACACACCTTCTCTGCCTAGGTATCCAGGAGACAGAGCTGTTCTGCCCAAATGTTCAGTTTTTTGGCTGATGTCAGATGGGTTATAAATCACTTTAATATAGAATTCAGGGAGAATAAAGTATTGTTATCCTTATTGTATGAGTAAAAGGTCAGCAGAACTATTCTTAGCCTGAACTGATTGAGAGGGGTCACCAGGAACTGAATTGCTAAGCAAGGGATCAGATGCCAGATCAATTCTTAATTGAAAGAGAGAAGGGGCTGAGGCGCAGGTGTTTTGGTTGGTGGTGTGGGCTCTGCCTAAAAGTCATAAGCAATATTTGAACTGCCCCTCCCTTGTTAAAAGAGTGAGTTAATTAGGCTCCATAGACAGTTTTTTTGTTTTGTTAAGCGACCCCTAGAGCTGAAATCACTAATAATCAGATCCAAGTGCTTAAAAAAAACAAGGAGTCATGTGGCACTTAAAGACTAATGGATTTATTTTTTGCATGAGCTTTCATGGCAGAAAATCCCACTTCGTCAGATGTTTCGAAGATGGGTGAACTTAAACCTTCTGTGGTACGGTCACTGTGTTTCTGCTGCAGCAGAGGCATCCTTTGGGGGTTGAGCAGGGTGATTGCCCTGGGTCCATGGTTTAGAAGGCTCCACGCTGTAACCCCCCCCCCCCCCGACCCAGCTCCCTTCCATTGCATTTTGGACGTGGGGAGGCACCATGCTTCTGCAGCTTTCCTAGCTCCACCCCCAGACCAAAGCAAGCAAGTACTGGTCCAGGGAAAGGGCAGAGCACAGAGCCCACGCTCTGGACCAGCCCGCCCCACCCCTGCGGACAGACCAGCCAGCCCAGGGGCAGGGCAGGAGCCTGGGGCTGACTTCTGGCCCAGGTTGGCACCCTCCAGCCTTAGGGTAGGATGGGGACCCCCACAGGTCAATGGACCCTAGTCCCCACCCACCACTCAGAATGACCAGGTGTGGAAGTGACTGCCAGCCTGGATTGGGGGTTGGACTAGATGACCTCATGATGTCCCTTCCAGCCCTAATATTCTTTCATTCTATGATTAGCAGTGAAGTCCCCAAAGACAACAGTGAGTGAGATACAATGGAGGGAGAAGGGTGAGTCAGATTAGTGGAACATTTGTTTGTTGGGCTGCATTTTAGCGACTTTGCTCCAGAATGTTAGATTTATGACTGGGAAACTTATGAAAATGTTTCCTAGTAGGCTAAGATTTTTAAAATGCTTTATTTGACAAGGTTGTTAAGCGGTTGTTATCTTGAAGAGTTTCTATACTAAATTTTATGTTCTGATTAATTTTTACATAAGAACAGTCATATTGGGTCAGACCAATTGTCCACCTAGCCCAGCAGCCTGTCTTTTGACAGTGACCAACGCCAGGGTCTTGCAAGGGAATGAACAGAAATGACATTCATGGAGCAATCCATCTCCTGTTGTCCAGTCTCATATTCTAGCTAAAAGAGGCTAGGAACACTTCAGAGCATGGCGTTGCATCCCTGCTCATCCCATTTGATGCCACTGATTGACCTATCTAATTCTTTTTTGAGCCCTGTTATAGTCCTGGCCTCCACAACATCCGTCCGCAGAGAGTTAAACAAGTTGACTTCATATTGTGTGAGAAATACTTCCTTTTGTTTTAAACCAGCTGCCAATTAATTCATTGGATGAACTCTAGTTCTTGTGTTACGTGAAGTATTAAAAAAAAAATTCCTTTTCACTTTCTCCACAGCAGTCAAGATTTTATAAACCTCTGTCATTTCCCCCTTAATTATCTCTTTTCCAAGCTTGAAAAGTCCCAATTTTATTAATTTCTCCTCTGATAGAAGGTATTCATGCCCCTAATAATTTTAGTTGCCCCTCTCTGTACTTTTTCCATTCCAATATATCTTTTTTTGATATGGGGCAACCAGATCTGCATGCAGTAGTCAAGATGTGGGCATACCATGGATTTATATAGTAGCATTACGATATTTTTTTGTCTTGCTATCTATCCTTTTCCTAATGGTTCATAACATGTCACTAGCTTTTCGCTTGCCACTCCTCACTGAGCAGATGTTTTCAGAGAACTATCCTTAATGACTCCAAGATGTCTCTGTTGAGTGGTAAGAGCTAAGTTAGACCCTATTGTTTTATATGCATAGCTTAGGTTCTGTTTTCCAGTGTGCATTACATTGTATTTATAAACATTGAATGTCATCTGCCATTTTGTTGCTCCGTCACCCTGTTTTGTAAGATACCTTTGTAACTCTTTGCAGTCTGCTTTGGACTTACTTATCTTGAATAATTTTGTATCATGAGATAAATCTATAGATCATGAAACACTTTTAAGTTTTTACTATGGTGCCATACAGCCCACCTTCACCCTCATGGTCTTGTCCCTCATTGTCCCTCACACCTGTCCCTGTAAATTCAAACACCCTCCCTAATTTCAATTCCTGGGGAAAACACTGTCTAACTCTGCTCTAAACAGATTTATGAAACAGAGTGGTACAATCCTTGTGCTTTGTCTACATTGGAACTTATATTATGGGAAATCCGTGTGCAGCAGTACAACTGCTAAATAACAGGTACAACATCTTGTAGTGTGAATATATCTTGGAGTGCAGGTCATTATAATCTACTTGGTTTGTCTAGGAGAAAATAACTATATATTGAGTAATACTGAAGAGGAAAATGATCAGAAGAAAAATTCTCTGTTCGTCACAGCATTCCCAGTCACCAACCCAAAATGGCATGCACAAATGAACTAAATTCCCTAGTGTTCCATGACATACCAGAGCGGGAAGCATATGCAAGCACATATACTTCAGATGAAGCAGCAAGGCAAGCTTTGAACTGAACACAATAGGAGCTGAAGTCTGCTTTGTTATACTAATGCAACTGAGCAACTATATCAGGAGTTTTTGGGTGGAGTTGCACCAGTGTAAATGGGTGCAGAATTTTGCCCTTTGTTTTCACAATAGTGATGAAATTCTTGGATCCAAAAGAAAGTTGGAGGAAGGATGAGGTAAGAGATAGGGCTTATTTTGAAAACACAGGGATTTTGAAAGCTAGGCTAGAGGTTGCCACAAATGAGGATAGTATCTAGACAGTTTGGTGACAGCACTAGTTATAGGAAGATAAAGGAAAGCCCACGATGTAATAAAAGAAGATAGATGAACAGTAAAAAGCTGACTCCTAGACCAGTACCACAGGAGAAGGGTTATGAACACTTCACTACACAATTAAATCTACAAAAGATAAGGTGAAAAGAACATAGTGTACTTCATGTCAAAGCTAAAGATGATGTCTGGTGATCACATGATATCCCTCCTCGATGGAAATAAGATTTAATGGAGGTTGTTAATAGGTCGCCTCTGGAAAGTTCAGCTAAAATAAGCACCAGAAAATCAAATTGCCCTGGTTTTCAGGGGTCTCCCTAATTCTGCACAAAAAATTTCACCTTGTCCTTTCTCAGATTGTCACTGTCTATCAGTGGAAACTAATGTAAAAGGCAGAAAATGCTTCTTTAAAACAATTTTATTCACAAAGGCCTTAAAGCTGAAAGGTTCTGGTGCCCCTTATTAAATAGAAACTTCAGATGCTCAGCAACTTTCAGAATGAGACCTGAAACTCCTGTTTCTTCAAGCTTCTAATTCCAACTCTTTAATACAGAAGTGATATGCAGATTCTAATTCTATTGCCTATTTAGCATACAACAACCCCCCTGTTTGAAAACTACTCTGAACTTGGTCTTCGCCCCTGGTGATTATGATATTGTCCCTCCTTCTGTTTTGGAGAGATGATGGGCAAGATCTGGACTTTCTATAAATGCAGACAGCCTTGAAAAGACAGAAATGCTAAGATCTGTAAGACAGATCAGAAATAGATAGTCCCCTGATGTCAGTTACATTTCTGTGTATATGCTGAAATATGGGGGTGAGTGCCTCTACATTTGTCGAATACATAAAATCTGTGAGAATGTCTGGCAGGTGGAAATCATTCAGAAAGTGTGGAGCAAGGATACCCATAATTATGCCGTCAGAGAGGATTGCAATAAGTGGCAGAATATTTCATTTGCTGTCAATCCCATGAAAAGTCTTTCATAATGTCTATTTCAGCAGATTCCAAGTCTCAGGAGGTACCACTTTTTAAAAGCAGCAAAGAACTTTTTGTGTAAGGCCTTTCAGTTGTGTCAGCCAGATATTTACAGTGAAATTTTTTGTTGTTTTTAATCAAGTTAAAAATTGCAGAGTGTTTTTAAGTTGTGGTTTGGTTTGGGAAGATATACAGGCTTTTTCAGGACGACTATGACTTGCACATCTACTGACAGCCAGATATTTTTCATTGCCAACAATTATTATTTATTCATTTCTATTAAAGTAGCATCTAGAGCATCCAGCTGAGGTGACAATTTCATTATGCTATGCACTATACAAACACAGTAAAAACATTCTCTGTCCCAAACAGCTTACAATCTAAATAGATAAGACAGACAAAGAGAGGGAAGGAAAAAAAGAGGTGAAGTAACGTGAATGTCATTGCAGAGTTTTCTGGCTGGATCATAATGAAACTGTAAAACAGCCCTGTTGGTGATGAAAACAGTAAATCATTTTGTATTTATTCATATAGATCATTCTCTGATATGACATTTGTGGAGGATGTGGCTAAGCTCGCTCATGACATTAACACAAATACTTGAACCTTTCTTTTCACTAACTGATAGGAACAATTTTATTCAAAACATTGGACATGGTCTTGAAGTCTGAAAACATGACTTTGTGTACATACTTATACTGTTCACATCTTCTCTGGGTTCCTTTAGTCTTCTGATTAGATAAAGTACACAGAAGCTCAATACTATTTAATTCAACTAAATTATGTCATAAAATACATCTCTTATCACAACTTGTATTTACTGTACATTTATTTTAATTTTATTTCTGATGGACCTCTTATTGACCAGGCATTGATCAACTGTACTCCACAATATCTGAGAGACAAAAGAGGCCATGCATTGCTGAAGTTTTTATAACTTGCTGTTTCAAATGATGCCTGCTTACTAGAGCTCTGTAAAGAAATAGATTCTCCTCATCAGATTCCTTCACAGATCTGGCTAAGCTATTGTAACACTCACTTCTGTTTTATTCATTTTTGCTTCTGGTTTATATCATGGCCCTGTATGTACCATGATTTTTTTAATGATTTAGTCTAAAAGAAAAATACATCTGTTTTAGATTTAAGTGCCTTTTTTTCTTTTTTTTCTTTTTTTTGTGCTATGCAGTTCAGGAAATATAAATTAAGGAACATCATTTGCAGTAGGCATTGAATATAAATAAGAATTCTGAGTACCTGCAGTTCTGCTATTCACTGATGAATCTGATATTTAATTTGTTTGGGAAAAAGCTTTGTACACCTTTTCATCAAACCTCCACAGGTAACAGCTAATATTGTTAAGGAGCCTTATCTCGGAAGTTGTATCAGTGCTGACGGTGATTTTCAAATGTCAGGAGTTGTGAAGTGTGTGGTGAATTTAAGTGCATTGATAAGCTGTTGGGAGATGAGACTATTCCGTCTGCAGTGAAAAACAACCTACTATTGTTATAATGTGTCTCCTCTGTCTTAAAAAGTGCTAGTATGTCAGCAGCTTATCGCAAGAAGCTATATGGACTCATACATGATTCCTCTGAAAGATCTTGCAGGTTTAGTGTCAGGATAGACTGGAGGAAAAAATTGGGAGCTAAGAAGAGATGAACATAACAAGCATATCTCATAATCTTTCAGCATTGTAACCCTTATCCTCCCATTCTTCTTCCTGCACTCTTTGTTTATTTTCATCCCTTGCTGTGCTATGTTTAATTTGACTGTAAGCTCCTCAGGGCAAGAATGTCTTTTTGACAGTAATGCACTATACCCCCTAATGGCACTGTTTAAATAATAAGTAATAAAGAATGAGTGCTATCAGCAAAAAGCTTAGTCTCATTACTGGAGATAATGTAAGAATTTTATATGCAACAGGTTATTTAATTACATTTTTAGTACTCTACTATTTAGTAGCAAAGGCATTTCATGGTAAATGCATGATTACAGTATGTGGCCCCAATCCTACAAAAACAATTGCATGGGCATATCCCTTTGTTCAACTGGTCTTTTTGCAAAATCAGGGGCTGAATGGTTATTTCTGACATGCAAATCCAAAAGCAGATCATATAGTTATGACTTTTATGATTACTGTCTATAGGTGGTTAAATTGTGTTTGCAGCTAGCATACATAAGTCTATCATATTTATACACTATATAGAAAAGCTTTAATGCAACATCTACTGTGGTCCCAATTGCCAAATGTGTGTGTCTTAACTGGACAGCTAAATGCCACCTTGTCTGCAAGGTTGAGAAGAAAGGTGGTGTTTAGTTGCCTTTGCATATCATGGTCTTTTTCAATATTGTCTTTTGCCATGACAATGCTGTCCTCACCAAAGCCCATAATCTCTTATGAGAGTGCTGTGTCATTTTCCATCTCTGTCTTCAAAAATGCCTCCACCTCTCCACTATATTTATTTTTCTTTGGACCTCTGTAATGAGGTCCATGAACATTTAAGCCTGAGTTTTCTGTTTTCTTCTCCTCAGATAGCCAGCTGCTCAATCATTGATACAGATCATGTCCTTTAAAGTCTGGCCACTGGAGGGGCCACACCTGTGGAAACAGGAAAAAACCACAAGCAGTTATTGTTCATATTTCGCCACCACAGGCTGCTATCCCTCAATACAAGAATGATGTCTGCTGTAGGAAAGGTCACTGATGAGATTTAAGATGGCAGAGAAGTCCAATTCATGCTCTACAGGTTTTTCCACATATGGGATAGGCGGCTGTTTGGTGGGAGAAAAACTGCTGGCTGGTATGCTGAACTCTTTCTTTCCTCTGCTGTTTCTCAGGCTCTCAAACAAGGCTATATTCTTCAAAACAGACGGAGACTTCACATATGATGTCACTCCATTGCAGTCTATTACCAGCCAGCTCTTTCCAATTCATGACATCAATGCCTCTCTTCTTAAGATATACTTTCAGGGTTCTTTTAGCACTTCCTCAGCTTTCGGGGGTTCTCTTACCAGGGTGAATTGAAAACAGAGGGTTTGCTTCAGAAGACAAGTATTAGCCATACATACAAAATGACCAGTCTAGCAAAGATGATGTTTCATAATATTCACCTCAGCACTGGAGATGTTAGTTGCAGAGAGAATTCTGGCATAAGTGAAACAGTCTTCCCATCGTATATAGAGAATCCTCCTAAGGCAGTGCTGTTGGCACCAATCTAGATGCTTAAGAGGGCTTCAATATGTCACCTGTGTCTTGCATCCATTAAAAAAGGGTGAGGATGACTGCTGCATTATAATTCAGGATCTCAATTTCCATCCACAGATCTCTGTCAATAAAAATATAACAGAGCAACTTTCCAAAAGATAGCTGGCACAATGGATCCTGTGTTCAGTCTTCACATTAAGAGTGGCTGTTTTGGAAAGCCAGCTACCAAGGAAAAGGAAAGGCTCAACCTTACCCAGAGGTTCACCACCGATGACAATTTGCGTTAGAAAGGGGGGAACTTGCACTAGGAGCATCTTAGTCTTCCCATTGTTGAGGAAGAGTCCCAAGTTATGATAGGAAACTGAGAAAAGATCAAGGGGGATTGAAAGTCAGCCTTAGCATGCATGAGTATAGGACAGCATCAGCATATTGAAGGTCAGTAATAACAGTCCCAATGACCTTACTTTTAGAATCAAGATTCTACCAATTAAAGAACTGGACATCCTCGCAACACACAGTCCCAATTCCAGAAGAAAGGCAGTCACAAAAAATACTCAAGTTTGTGGCAAGAAAGATAGAAAAAACGGTTGGGGCAATAACATGGTTCTGTTTAACACCAGTATAGCTGGTTATGAGGCTATCTCCAGCCCATTACAGAGGATGGTGATGGTCATTCCATTGTGAAGTAACCTGAGAACACAAATGAACTACAATGGACAAGCAAAGCTAGACAGTGCCTTCCATAATGTTTTGTAATTGATGGAATCAAAGGCCTTAGTTAAATCAATAAATGCAGGGAGCGGATTACCACATGGGCCCATGGGACCTGGGCCCATGGGACCCACCACACTGTGGGCACTCCTCCACCTGCCAGCAGCCCAACACTCAGAAGAGGAGTAGGGTGGGCTGCCCAGCCGTGAGCTGAGCTCCCACCAGCTGATCCGCTCTCAGGGTGCAGTAACCCAGCCCACAACTTGAGCTTTCCCGTTCCCCTCCCCCCCAGCCAGCCACTCCACCCCCACACATGCTCCCACATCAGTCAGCTACGCCTCCCCCACCAGAGCCAACCAGCCAGACTACGGTCAGCCTCTGGCCCCAGCTGCCCCCCAGCACTGGCCTCTGGCAGAGTGGGGGGCCCTCCAGTGAGGGGGCCGTATGGATGGGGAGGCCCTGGGGCCCTGTAGCCCCTGATTCACCACTGAATAAATGCCATAAATAATGTCTGGTGTTATTCTCTACGCTTCTCTCAGATCTGTCATGAAAAAAATCATGTTGGTGGTGCCCTGAGATGGTCTGAAACCACAGTGGGATTCCAGAAAGATGTTTTTGGCAAGAGGGAGGAAACAATTCAAATGGATGTGAGCAAAGATTTTTACGGAGGGTGATGCATCAGTAATTCCTGCAGAGTGATTTATCCCCTTTCTTAAAGATGGTTACAACATGGCATTCTTTATTTTGGGTGAAATCTCCTATTTAACTCAAATTCTTACCAGAAGTTGATGGGGGTTTTGCCTGAATGCTCTTCCACTATATTCCAGAGGGACTGTAATAGCATTTTTATATGCATTTCTGATTAGCCTTCTCTGATGTTCTTCACAGCCTGGGGAAACCGCAGGAATAGTAAGAAGTTTATGTAATGAGAAGAGCTGCTCTTGAATTTTTTGTCTATGCAGTAGATGCTGTTAAGCTTTGCCATGTTGCCTTGGAAGCTGAGAGAGTAGAGGTAAGGGAAGAAGTTGGGGAATTATATTCTCAGTCTGGCTTCACAGTTCTGCTGTGTCTCAGATGTGCTTATGTGGTGTCACAAAGGTGGGGAAGAACTTGGGAGAGAAACTTGGGGAAGAGTTGGATAGTTGGATTTCTGATTCTTCATGACAATACTATATGATCTCACAGGACAACAACTTATTACATCTACTGCTTACCTCTTATCCAGTAGGCCAGTAACCTGTCACTGTGGGGAAATTCCTGACAGTAAATTAAGTGGGTGAGGCATAAAATCCAGACTGTCTATTTCAGGTGTACCTTGACTGTAAACACTTTGAAGCAGAGATCGTCTCTTGTTATGTGTTTGTACAGTGCCTAACCCCATGAAGTAAAGAACAAGGTTCAGTTATAGTTTCCATTTTATAAGTGAGCAGACATTTTGTTTCAGAGAACACGGTTGTGTAGTGACTAAGTTAAATTATAGAGCAAACAGTCCTAACAGCATCTCCATAAGCACTCAGCTTACCAACAGCTCAGCATGAGATTTGTATTAAGTGTTTTAAAGAATGAACATAAGTGTCTTAATAGCAAACTTTTACTCCTATAAAAATGTAATTAAAATAATGGACATGCTTAGTAAGCATATGTTTATTTAAAGCATTTCTTTTATCAATGTGTGTTTACAGAGAAAAGGATTCTAGTTAATCACATATGTGAATTTCTATTTCTTGAATTTATGATCCAAACCCTGAAATCCTTACTCCATGTTAGATTGTGGATTTTCCACTAGTCTGAGCAACTATGTGCTCCCCCAGCAGCAGATAAGGAACCAAATTGTGACTAGGCGCATTTTTGTTTGGTTCCTTTTTTCCCCTTTACTCCACCAATCTGTCAGCCCCTAGATCCATGCCATTTATTTCCCTTTCTAGGCTCTCTCTGATGGCTGGCACAGATTGTGGATGGCAGTCAGAGTTGAGACTCTGTCCACTTCCCACCAATCTGCATGTGGGAAGTAATACCCCTCACACAGGCTGCTCTTTCTCCAAGGCTGTGAAGACAATATTGGTAGCCCATACAGGAGAATAAGGTGCACCTTATTCTTCCCTTCTTCTCCTGAGCAAACTTACAGGATTAGTCACACGTTTGCCTTCTGTTTTTAAGGAAGCTGTTTATTGACGCCAAAATTCTCCTTAACCTTGAAGTGAAAACAGAAAAGTAAAAATGGAATAAGGTCCCCATCTATTTGTAAGCGT
This sequence comes from Podocnemis expansa, assembly GCA_007922195.1. NCBI lineage: Eukaryota > Metazoa > Chordata > Testudines > Podocnemididae > Podocnemis > Podocnemis expansa. The sequence goes on along the minus strand of ML681994.1, from coordinate 32,340,853 downwards.
ATTAACATAGTGCTACCCCCAAAACATCTTAAAGGTATCACCTCTTTGCTGTAAAGATTTATTTTATAAATGGATCAGTTTTTTAAAACGCATTTTAAAAGAGCTCTGTTTCAAGCTGAGTGGAGACAAAACTTTTGGTTTGTTTTTGGTTTTTGGTTTTTTTTCAAAAACTGTTCCCTGAATTGATATTCAGTTAAGTAAATGTTAAACTTGTATTTATTTATAAATAGTAAGTACCCATAACTATGGCGAGGCTAATATGAACAGCTAAAAGCTGCCACATCTTGGCTGACCACAGATGGGAAGGAATAACTTCTCTTCTGCTGATACTGAACATTTCTCCTGTGGTGATAAAACTTCTAGGCAGTATCACTCAGGGGCTGGGGAGGGGATAAGGTGTCTGTAGCTCCCTTATCTCACTAGTTATTCTTCTTTAAATACCTGGGCTCTAGGGAACACTTAATGGGTCTTGGTCTGAACTCCCTGCAGCACCTTTTTCTCCTCTCACCTGAAAACAAAAGAATGGCCATAGCTGGTCAGACCAGTGGTCCATTTAGTCTAGTATTCTGTCTTCTGACAATTTCCAAAGGGGTAGCTGTGTTAGTCTAGTTCAGTAAAACAAACAAGGAGTCCTGTGGCTGTTAAAGACTAACAAATTTATTTATTGCATGAGCTTTCTTGGGAGAAAATCCCACTTCATCAGATGCCTTGACAGAGATTTTCTCCCATGAAAGCTCATACAATAAATTAATTTGTTAGTCGTTAAGGGCCACAGGACTCCTTGTTTGTCTTCTAGAAGCATTTGGCATTAGCTTCTGTCAGCAGTTGGAGGTTTAGGGACATGCAGAGTGTGAGATTGCATCCCTGACAACCTTGATTACTAGCCATCGGCAGATCTATCCTCTATGAACTGACCTAATTCTTTTTTGAACCCAGTTAGATTTTTGGTCTGCACAGAAGCCCATAGCAGTGAGTTCCATAGGTTGACTATTCACCATGTAAAGCAGTACTTCCTTTTGTTTCTTTCAAACCTGCTATCCATTAATTAATTTCATTGGGAGATGTCTGGTTCTAGTGATATCCAAAAGGAGAAATAACACTTCCTTTTTCACTTTCTCCACACCATTCATGATTTAGTTGGCCTCTCATATCCTCCCATTCATCATTTCATTTCTAAAATGAACAGTCCTAATCTTTTTAATCTTTCCTCGTAGGGAAGCTGTTCTATCCCCCTAATCATTTTCATTGCTCTCCTCCGCACCTTTTCCAATTCTAATATATCTTTTTTGAGAGGGGGTGACCATATCTGCACACAATATTCAAGGTGTGGGAGTACAATGGATTTATGTAGCAACATTTTATTTTCTGTTCTTTAATCTATCTCTTTTTCCTACTGGTCCCTAACACTCTGTAAGCTTCCCTTTTTTTAATGCTGCTGCACACTGAGTGGGTTTTTTTCCAGAGAACTATCTGCAATCATTTCAAGATCTCTTTCTTGAATGAGAACAGATAATTTTGGACCCCATCAATCTGTGTATATATAGTTGGGATTATTTTTGCTAATGTGCATTACTTTGCATTTAACAGTAAACTTTATCTATCATTTTGCCACCCAGGATTGGGAACCTCAAGCAGGACTAATCCAGGTGCAAAACAAACCCTTACAGGTCAGCTTCTTTTTTCCAACTTATAAGTGAAGATAGATAGATAAATAGATAGTGTTTATTGTGTTGATCTCGCTTTTTAAAAAAAACATATTTTGAACTTTTTTCAAAAGATAAAAAGGCCTTTTCTGCAAACATTGCATTGAAAGTTTAACATCATTATGCATGTTTTGAGCATCTTTCCTGGTTCAGGAGATGGTGTGTGGCATTAATTAAAAGTAACTGATAAAGAATTTATTTGACTTTAAAGGGGGATTGATACACAATAAAAAGATGTCATAACCAGAGCACACAGCCAAATTCTTTAATTTGAGAAGGGTTCAGTTTGGATAGGAACTATTCTCTGTGGCTTTTGTTCCAAATCAGATCCAAAAATAGGAGTTGTATTCTGGTTCTGGTTTGAATTCAGCAGTAATATCATAAAAAATAGGCAGTCTTTTGGAATTTTAGTCCAAGATTGCAGAAATATCATAAGAAAAAATGATGCCATGAGCTCTTGCTTATAGCAAAAATCTCACTAAAACAGCACCAAAACCTAGTCTCTCATCTTGATTTGACATTAGACCTGAACTCCTTTTCCTAACCTATTCCAGATCAGAATATGTATACTGCTACGCCAGATAATTTTCAGTTAAAATATATATGGCTATGTGTACACTTAAGAACACTAGTTCAAACTAAGTTAGTTCAAATTAATTAGTGCAAAATAGTCCCTAGTCTACATTTGGGCACTTTTCGGCAGCAGTTAACCGCCGGTTACGCAAGGAATGTAAAATTACTTGCACAACCAGCAGCACCTTTTTAAGCCGCTGGTACACATCAGGGGAAAGTCAACATTAAATTGCTTGCAGTTGGCTTTCTCCTACACCCACTGATCCCCAAGACTTCAGGGGTCAACTTCCGGGAGTGGCACAGTGAGTTCATACCTGCCGCAATCTGCTCTCGGAAGGGTGAACTGATGGCAATGAAATTGCCACCATCAGTATAGGCATAACCTAATTTTGATTAACTCAAACTAACTTAGTTCAAACTAGGATGTCCATTCTAGAAACCTAAATTGAACTAGCATGTCCATGCACAGGACTTGTTAGTTTGGCTTAAGAGGGGGGCATCATGGGATGAGTGGCAATGTGGCACCAGAAAAGGGCCATCCCCCCAACCCAATCCCATAAAAAGAGGAAGGTACTTCCTTCCTGGTGCCATGCACCCTGGGAGGAAGAAAGTCGAACCACATTTAATTCTAATTTATGGTTAGTTTGAACTAACGTGTCTACATTGGGCTGGTTCAAACTAATAAGTTCAAACTAACCATTAGTTTGAATTAAAGGCAGGGGTTACTATTTCCAAGTAAGCTTTCCTTAGTTTGAACTAAGTAATTCCTTAGTTCAAACTGAGGAAAGTGAGTGTGGACATGCACTAATTTAGTCTGAATTTTAATTTAATTTAATCCACCTTAATTCAAACTAAATTCCTGGTGTTAACATAGCCTATGTGACTATATGTGTGATTGATTCCTTGGTGGGGGCGGGGAGAGGGTGGACATGGGAATTGATTACTTTTGAGGGGAAGAAGTTGATACCTTTATAGTATTATGATGGTTTTGGTTTTTTGGAGTGGGGGTAGGGAAAAAAAGAGGCAGGTATTACAGTTCTAGTGTTTGAATACAGATTTCTTTAACCAAAGTCCTAGCTCCATGGAAAAGCCTGAGTATCCTAAATTGAGACTACAGTGTCCTCTAGTGGCTAAGAGAAGTTCCCCTGATTCTCTATCAGTTACAGGAATCAAAACCAGATTAGAGGAAAACATATTAGAACAACTTTCATTAACAGAATAGACTCCAGAGGCACCTGTCTCAAAATTTTAGAGCCTTTTTGGCAATTAATACATCATAAAGCTAGATATATTTTTAATTTACAAAAGAAACAAAAGAAAAACCAATAATTGTCCATTTTTACTAGCTGATGAACAGATTTTGGCAGTAGAAAATCAAGCTAAGGATTTTCTATCTGTTTTTTCTCTTCAGGTCTGATGTGTACCATACTAAATACAGAAGGCTTCCACATTCTTGCCAACCTTCTTTCCATAGTAGCATCTTAAATAATAAGTATCTGTATGTATAAAAGTGGATATGTATACCTACCCTTTAGGGAGTGGGGGAGAGAGAGAGAGAGAGATTGACATTTTGCTCCAGGAGATGAGGAACTTAAAAAGTCAACAAGCCAATATTAAAATAAAAATGAAGAACTTATTTTGCCAGCAAGGAACTTGCACCTATATTGGGCAGTGGCAGACAGGAAGAACAGTTTTTGGAGTTAATCCAGCTAAAAAAGATTAATTTTTAATATGGAAATAAAATTGTGTCACGAAAGTAGGCTTAGTTTAATCAGGCAATGATGTATTGTATGGAGACGGCAATGAGAGATTCATTTACACAAAGTCTCAAGTCCCAATCAGCAGTTCGTTCGAAGGCATTCAAAGAACTCAGAAGTCAGAAAAACACTGTAGTTTCAATTGCACTGAAATGCTTTCTGAGTTATTTAGCTAGGTGTAGAAATCAAATTTGTGACCTTCAATTGTGCTCAGTAACACAAAGATCATTTCTGAATCAGACCCCCAAACTGTCGTCATATTCTTTAATTCAAAATGTGAATTTGACATATTTGGTAAGTTTACTAGGCTAGAAAGTAATTGGAAATAAATGCAGCCTTCATGAATAGTTAAAATATGTGCAGCAGAAACTGAGGGACCAGATAAAACCCTCAAGCCATCTGTTCACATCCAGCTCTAGCTGGGAGGAATTTGAATATTACTGGCTTACTGTTTGGTGGCGTTTATGAACTGACATAGGGACCAGGTCAGAAAACAGCCAACACAACTAGCCATAGTTGACAATCTCAGCAGCAAAGAAAAGACTGAATGAGCATGGAGACTGAAATACCTATTCTAAAGAAGAAGGTATTTCAGGTTCCAGAACTCCAGTTTCCAGTTTTGTTGCTGCATCTTCTCAGGGCAGTAAGCCAAAGCTGATGCTAGTTTTGTCCAAACTTCACATGGTGTATAAATAAGGCTTCTACCCTGAAGTTGTTAATGCACTTGGTTTCTTTCTTTCATAAGCACCACAGTCAGCTAAAATTCTAAAAAAGGAAAAAAATACAAAGTAGTAATACTATCTTATATATTCCATTGCAGAATACAGTTTTTAAACACTCTGTGAAATGTTTCTGTTATATTTCACACAAAACTACAAAGAACATTATTAAGGTTGCAAAGTCAAATACTCAGGTTAAGAAATGCTAAAATTTAGGTGTCTTGTGCAGCATCATTTCTGCCACCTTGGGCACATGCATTATTACATAGTCTTTAATTATATGATCACATGCTAATTTTTCCACAGAATGAACTGAGGTTGGCTAGAACTGGAGATTGTTGTCCAAGGTCCACTGCATCTTTTGTTACAGATGTTGGGACGTATGTAGTATTTGAGGAAGTGGTTAGTAGAAAGAAAATGGATAGTGTCATAGCTAAGGCAGTTGAATACTCCTCTAAAACAGTGGTTCTCAACCACTGTGTCACCACACATCAGTAAGTGTATTTCAGAGAACCAGAAAGATGGCAGGATTTGATCGGGGAGGGGTAGGCTGGTACATCCTTTAGGGTCACAATACATTGCCAAGCATGTCTCAACCTGCAGAAAGTTGAGACCCACTGCTCTAGAGTATTGGATTCTAATAGTTCCAAAGGGGCAGCCGTGTTAGTCTAGTAAAGCAAAAAAAGCAAGGAGTCTCATGGCACTTAAAGACTAACTGATTTATTGCATGAGCTTTCGTGGGAGAAAATCCCACTTCGTCAGGCACTTTGAAGAGGGGAAATTTACAGAATTGGATGGGAATAAATGCAGGGGAGTGTAAGAGAAAATTCTGCTGATTCTTTTCACATTATAACAGGAAATCTGACTTCACCCTCCCTCTGGGTTCTGTTCCCGGGAGTTTGAATCCTTACAAATGCTCTGATTTGCTGTTGCTGTATGACCTGATCCCATCTCTTACACTCCCCTGCATTCACATCCAATTCTGTAAAGTTCCCCTCTTCAAAGCACCTGACGTAGTAGGATTTTCTCCCATGAAAGCCGATGCAATAAATAAATCTGTTAGTCTTTAAATGCCACTAGACTCCTGGCTTTTTTTGGATTCTGATAGTACGTCTGTCACAGAGTTCCCATGTGATGCCAGGCAAATTACTTACACCAGACTTTTCACAGTTGATCACTCATTGTGTTTTCCTGATTTTCTGGCTATCTGATATGATACCATGTAGTCTGATTTCCAGAGGTGCTGAGTGCTCATGACTGAAGTCAGTGGAGTCTGTGCTCTCTATGGGTAATTTGGTGTTTGTAACAGACCCCCAACAATTTGCCTCCTTGATTTTTTTAGTTAGCACATTAATCTACGTGCGTTAACAATTCTGTGGCTTTGAATCATTAATAGCTTAAAACAGGTAATGGTGTCTTTATTGTAGCATGCTACCCTGTCAGCCCCTTTACCTTCTCAGTCCTTTCTAAACTGGTTACAACTGGTGATTTTTAATATTCTTATCATGCAGATCAGACCTCCAGGTTTCAGTAATGTCAATTAAATCAAAATCCCTCTCCTCAAGGAGAATCTCTCATTCTTTTGCTTATTACCCAGATTCCTGTCATTGGGGTATAAGACATGCCATTTCTCTTCTTCACCTTCTTTGACACCTCTGCTCAATATGTTCACAACAGCCTCACTTAGAACTATATTTGCTCCCTTAGTCCATTCCCCTTGCACGACCTCTAATTTGAGCACCAAGCCTACCCAACAGCACAGTTTAACATCCTGAGTAAGTATGTGGATTTTAAAGCAGTTAAGGAAGTTGTATGATGAATAGTAGATAAGTTTTAACGTAAACCATAGCTGTGCTACTCTTCCACTATGATTGTAGCAATGATGCTTAAAATCCTGAATGTAATGTAAGGTGAATACACAGCCTTGAAAGTATGTGTTGAGTGTACCTCATATTTTAGTTTCACTAAGTGAAGATAATAATGATCTACAATAATGATCTCATTATAGAATCATAGAACTGAAAGGGACCATGACAGGTCATCAAGTCCAGTCCCATGCACTCATGGCAGGACAAAGTACCATCTTAAACCACTCTTGACAGATGTTTGTCCAACCTGCTCTTCAAAATTTCTAATGATGGATATTCCATAACCTCTCTAGGCAACGTATTCCAGTGGTTAATCACCTTGACAAGAATTATTTTTTAATGCCTGATCTAAACCTCCCTTGCTATAATTTAAGCCCATGGTTTCCTATCATCAGCAGTTAAAAATAATGGTTTTTCTCCCTCATCGTTTATTTATTCTTGATCTGATAAATGTATCACCAACTTGGTAACATTTTAGAGGAAATGTATTTACAGTGAAGAAGAGATATGCTTACTTTTGACTATTTGGTAATCATTACCATATTTTCTGGACTATAAATCGCACCATTATATAAGTTGCACTAATAGAAACGCATCAGTTTTCATTAAAAAAATTCATATATTGGTCACACCATTACATAAGTCGCACTAATAGAAAAGCATCAATTTAAAAAAAAATCATATCTTGGTCACACCGTTATACAAGTCGTGCTGCTATAAGGGTTGCGCTGCTACATTAGTCGCACCCTGTTGTGCATTGCCGTCACTTTAGAATGCGGACAAATTGATCTCTGAACGACTGTGCTCACCCATAACTTAGAACCCACTGCAAGATAGTGCATTAATTAATATTTGTTACATTTTCCAAAATAAAATAATTAATAAACAATTGTTACATTTTCTAAAATAAATCAATTAATAACTGTTACATTTTCTAAAATAAAATTTATTCCATTGTTGCATGATGTGTTGTTATTAAGAAAGATATGATTTAACCTCACCTCCTTCTTATACATCAGCCATATTTAACCAAAGAACACACCGGTACATACACTAATGATAACGCAGTTGCAAACTATTAAGTAAGCCAGTAAAACTTAGAACAAAGACATTTATTGGGCCTAATGGAAGACAATATGAAATAAGCATAATCCATAAAGTTCAATAATCTTCATCATCTGCATCAGAGAAGCTATCAAAATCCTCATCTTCAGTGTCACTCTGAAATAGCTCAGCTATTTCAACCAGCTGGTTTAGGCCCTGATTTCCCCTATGTGGGTATTCATCTTCCTCTTCATTTTCTTGTAGTGTGTCATCATTTATTCTTTTTGCTTTCTTGAACCCTGAAGTGACTGTTTTTGCACTGACACTCATCCAGGCTTCACTAATCCACTATGCCACCTCTGCGAAAGTCACGTGACGCAATCAACCGGTGGCCGTGAAGCTGTGTGCCGCATCTGTCCGCAGCTCAAGACAGTCTTGAAACTTCAATTAACAGAGATATCAAGAGACTGCACCTCCTTTGTTAGGCCTGCAGGAATTATTACTGGCACAGAATTTGTATTTTTTATTTGCATCTTTACCCTCTCTGTTATATGTGCTCTCATACTGTCCATGATCAGTAGCGCTTTTCGTGTTTTGAAAAAAAAAATCTGGACATCTGCTAAAACATCATTCCAGCCAAAACCCCATCATGTCTTCATCCATCCAACCTTTTTTATTGGTCTGTATGATGACGCTGGATAGAAACAAATCATGAGGCATGGTCTTTCTCTTAAAACTAATCATAGGCAGAAGTTTCTTTCCATCTGCACAGCACACTAGCACAACAGTGAAGTGTGACTTTTTGTGACCAGTTGTTCTGACGTTCACTGTTTTTTCCCCTTTCTCATTAACTGTTCAGCCAACGACAATGTCAGATGTCAGCGAAACTTCATCCATATTACTTATATGGTCAGGAGTCACACCTAACTTTTCAGTCATGGACTTCACGAAGGCCAGAAAACTGTCAACTTTCTCTTGTGATTCAGATGGAGTTTCTGGCACGTTGTTGTTCATGCCCACATGCTAAGTTGATGCCTCTGCATGAAACGGAAGCACGAGGATGGTCCTCCAACAAATTCTTGTATTTCCATTTCTCAGGCCATTGTCTGAGCCTTCATTGGCACCTGAACAGTAGACAATCTGCGTCCTTGAGCTCTTTGCTCCACTATCCATTGGCAAAGACGATCTTCCAGATCAGGTGACCTAGCTTTTTATCCGCGGTTAGCTTTCTTTGTCAATTTCATGACTTGAAGAGAATCTTTCATTTTTCACCAGTCACAAACTAATTTTTTTTACTTACACCAAACTTCATTCAGCTGCCCTGTTGCTATTTTCTTTTACAAATCTGATAACTGTTAATTTGAATTTGGTGGCATAACTTCTTCATCCTTTCATCGGCACCATTGCTCTTAAAAGTCACATGGTTGTGGATTCGTCATTGTTGAAGCTTGGTGGTTTTTCTTCACTGGACTGACAGCTGTGGTGAGATTGACTGGACTTACTTTCACAGGTACCCTATATATAATGATTTAGTGTGTTTTATTGGTCTTTACCATCAGCGATTACTTAATTGCCAGAGAGCACACACAAATTAACTGAGCCAGCCAGAGATTATGTCAACATGGCAGACTCTGCATATCCTGAATCTGTGTTTCTAAAAACAGTGTTGTGAGAAGATGATTGGCGGAGGGAAACTCTTGAATATCCTTAGTCTGGTGTTTTAATACAAACAGGCTTACAGTTCAGGCGCTAATGGTAACTACCAGCAGATCATTGTTGACAGAGGCACCATATGAATGTTGTTTAGTTCAGTTCCTTTATCATCTCCATTTTCCAAAGACCACTTCTTTCATTTTTCTTGTAAATTCAATGTATAAGTCGCACTGTTATATAAGTCGCACCTTTCAAAATCTTTGTAAAAAACTGTGACTTGTCGTCTGGAAAATAAAGTAATTTAGCATTCAGAATGAAAGATGTCACTGATTCCTCCCATCCCAGTGGAATAGTACCATCTTCTAAATAATTTTCAAAAACAACTTCTTTTCTGATATATGTGACAATGTAAACAGGGGCATTGGCATGATTTCACTATACCATTAGAAGTGATTTTTACCATAGGATACAACTGGTATATGTAGCTACGTGCAATAGAGCTCAGGGGTGTGCTTCTAAAGTAAGGAAAACCCACTCAAAGTATTTAAGGTTTAAAAATACACTGAGCCATATCCTCAGCGGCTGCTAATGAAATACCATCTTAGGACCTGGTCCAGTGTCATCTTAGTTTTACGAAAACAAATTTGTGTTTACGATCCTGTATAATAATTATTGTAATTTCTTCCATTTAAAAATTATGCTTAATAAAGAGTTGAAATAAATTCTGGTCCACAAAAACTGTCTTCCTACCTTCGTTGATTTAATTAATTTTTACCTGAAACAGCACATCCAAGAAAATGAACAGGTTTAAGTTCTGCCCTGCACATGGAGGCAAAAACTATAAAACACCAGCAGAGGCATTTGCTCAAAAGAAATTCTTTTGGGTGAATAAGAAAGCCTTTGGCTGTGTTCACACACAGCGGGTTATTTCGATACGGTTGTTTCGAAACAACCGTATATCGAAATAACGCTCATTTTGAAACAACTTATTTCAAATTAACAAAATGTTAATTTGAAATAAGGAAAAAGGCAGGAGATGAAAGAGCACGTTCACACTGTGAACATGCTATTTCGCTTCTGCAGGGGACTGCAGGCACCGGCGGGCTTCAGTGCTGCCCAGCTCTGAACGCCGCCTGTGCCTGCAGCCCAGCTCTGCAGGCACCGGCGGCATTCAGCGCTGGGCAGCGCTGAAGCCCGCCATGCCTCCAGCCTGGCTCTGCAGGCACCGGCGGCGTTCAGCGCTGGGCAGCGCTGAAGCCCGTCATGCCTGCAGCCTGGCTCTGCAGGCGCTGGCCAGGGGACACCCCTCAGCACCCTGGCCAGGGTGCTGAGGGTTCCCTGGCCAGGGTGCTGAGGGGGCACCCCTTGAACTGTTGTTTCTGAACATCTTGTTCCAAAACAACACATTCACACGGCGTTGTTGCAAAACAACAGTTGCGAAACAACGTTGTTTTGCCCACGGACTAGGTTTTACTTGTTTCGAAACAACGGCTTCCGGTTGTTCCGAAACAACCATGCATCGTGTAAACAGCTGAAACCTTATTTCGAAACAACCTCCATTGTTTTGAAATAAGGAGGCTGTGTGAACACAGCCTTTGTCTCATATCTACTTGACACTGAGAAAAAATAGTCTTAGGGTTTCTGTGGCAGACTTGGAGCCAGACCCTTCTTCAAAGTCCTATTCCTGGCCCAGATCAAATTATTTGGATTCTAATTCTGATAAATCCTTGTGCCTAGAAGGTCTGAAAAGTCAACAGCCATTTCAGTCACCAAAGATTACTTCCTTAGTATCAAGCGATGAACAGAAGAGAGATGGGTATCTTGACTTCTTTGGATTCCTCTCCTTGTCTAAGATATTTAGGGTTAGTGACTCCAGCAGGAACTCAGCAATAAAGAATGCAATCAAGCTTTCCAGCTCCACGATAATAGTTCCTGCTATCCAATAAAAAAGAAGAACTCTCCATTTCCTTTTTAAAGAGTCTGATCACCTTCCCTATCAGGACTATATTCCTTGATCTGGCTGTGATTCTATTCTCAGTTCCAGAGGTGATACAAATAAAAAACTATATTTGATTCCCCTGAAATTTATTATCTGTCTTTATTTGGCAAAGCAGAAGGCCATCTCCACTCATGTGGTTTCAATGTTTTGTAAAGTTGACCAATCTGCCAGTCAGAATGGGGTCTGAGGCTCATTCCACAGAACCTCAGTTCCACTTCATCTTACCTTACTGAAGTTAGCTTCCATGGGCCATTTGGGGGAGGTGAATGGAAGAAGTCATTTTTATAAATCTTCCTATTGTCTGATAATGACACCTCTAAAATCAGCAATCTAATAACATGGGTATAGTTCACACTAACCTGGCAGCATAACTACAAAGATTCTAGTTGAAATATGCCTCTGTGATATTTGTCCTTTCTCCTGAAGCTGATCTGCTGCCTTTACTCATGAAGTTTGCTGAGGAACCTGGCATTGACTACATGATAAAAACAGTATACAATATAGTAACATCGGTAAAAACTGAAGATATGTGGCTTTTAAAACACACACAAAATCCTGAATTAAGATCTGCTTGCCTATCTCGCATTTCTACAATGTCTCTCTTCTTGGGAAATCAAAACTAGGGATGGCTAAATGTGTAGAATTGGATAAAATGGAACTGTCCTGACTTCACCAAAAAGTGAAACTGAACCCCACCCAAACTGGGACTTTGTTTGACATTGATTGTTTAATTTCCATTTACTTCATGAACTGGAAACTATTGAGGGACCTGGAGAAAAGCTATTCTTGCCATATTTCTAACATAAGCAGAATTGGGAATTAACAAAAATCATATAAGAAAGCTTATTAACATAAGATTCCTAGACTAATTTCACAGTAAAAGAGATTCAGATAAGTTTGCCGAGACCTTCTGAATGCTTATCCAAATCAACTCCAAAGACTGCTGAAATTTGTACATTATTATTATTTAAAACTGACATGATATAAGATTATATGTGTGTGTGTGTATGTATATATATATATATATATATATATATATATATACATATATATATATATATCTTGTCTCATCCATGCATGGTTTGTTCCAGTAGCCCACTTATCATCAGATTGTCCTGGTTCCCCAACATCTGGCACGGACCTTGTTAATCCAGGCAACGTCTGAGCCAGCATGACTCTCCTAGTTTGTGTCACTCTCATATTCAAGGTAGGCGTTAGGGGGTCTTTTGCCCAAGGACCCCTACTGGGAAGGTAGACAGGTACCCACTGGGATTTGAACCCCAGTCTCCCATATCAAAAGGCATCGCTCTTAACCACTACAGCACGCTTAACCACTACACTATCCAGTCACCTTCCTCAAGAACTCAATGGGACTATGGAAGACAACACTGGAAGTCAACTCAAGACAGCTTGCGCAAGTGGCCATCAAGTGCGGCATATACCAAGGTGATGTGCTGTCCCCGCTGCTGTTCTGCATTGGCTTGAACCCCCTCAGCCAGATAATCACAAGGACTGGATATGGATACAAGTTCAAGAGTGGAACTACCATCAGCCACCTCCTCTACATGGATGACATCAAGCTGTATGCTAAGAATGAACGAGACATCGACTCACTAATCCACCCGACACGGATCTACAGTGAGGATATTGGGATGTCATTCGGACTGGAGAAGTGTGGCCGGATGGTAGTAAAGAGAGGGAAGGTAGTCAAGACTGATGGGGTGGAACTACCAGCAGGCCACATAGCAGACATACAGACCAGCTACAAGTACCTTGGCATCCCACAGTCACATGGGAACCACGATGAGGAGGCAAGGAAGACAGCAAAATCCAAGTACCACCAGAGGATAAGACAGGTCCTGAAGAGCCAGCTCAATGGGAAGAACAAGATCCATGCCATCAACAGGTACGCCCTGCCAGTCATCAGATACCCTGCCAGTATAGTGAGCTGGCCAAAGGAGGACATGGAGGCTGCCGATGTGAAGACCCGGAAGCTCCTCACAATGTACGGAGGTTTCCACCCCAAGTCCAACACCCAGAGACTGTACGCCAGCCAGAAAGAAGGCGGGCGGGGTTTGGTGAGTGTTAAAGCCACTGTCCTGGATGAAACCCAGAGCATCCAGGAGTACATCAGTAAGATGGCACCCAAAGATGAGCTGCTGAGAGAATGCCTGAGGCAGCAGCAGCAGACATGGGAGGAAGATCAAGCAGAAGAAGTGCCATGGCAAGACAAGACCCTGCATGGAATGTACCATCGACAGATAGCTGAGGTGGCTGACATTGGGAAATCCTACCAGTGGCTGGAAAAGGCTGGACTAAAAGACAGCACTGAGGCACTGATCATAGCAGCACAAGAACAGGCACTGAGCACCAGATCCATTGAAGCAGGGGTCTACCACACTAGACAGGACCCAACGTCCAGACTGTGCAGGGAGGCCTCAGAGACAGTCCAACACATAGTGGCAGGATGTAAGATGCAGGCAGGAACAGCATACACTGAACAGCACAACCAAGTAGTTGGCATTGTGTACAGGAACATCTGCACAGCATATGGGCTAGACCCTCCCAAGACGAGATGGGAGATTCCACAGAAGGTCATGGAGAATAACAGGGCTAAGATTCTGTGGGACTTCCAGATCCAGACGGACAGGCAGGTACTGGCCAATCAACCAGACATCGTGGTAATAGACAAGGACCAGAAGACAGCGGTCGTGATAGATGTAGCAGTGCCAAGTGACAGCAACATCAGGAAGAAGGAGTATGAGAAGCTGGAGAAGTACCAGGGCCTGAAAGAGGAACTAGAGAGGATGTGGAAAGTGAAAGCCAAAGTGGTCCCAGTGGTGGTAGGAGCACTTGGGGCTGTGACTCCTAAGCTGGGAGAGTGGCTTCAGCAGATCCCAGGAACAACATCAGAGCTCTCTGTCCAGAAGAGTGCAGTGCTAGGAACAGCTAAGATACTGTGCAGAACCCTCAAACTCCCAGGCCTCTGGTAGAGGACCCGAGGTTGAGGATGACACATTCCACCCATAGGGGTGAGAGGGGAATTTTTATATCACAAAAGGCATTGCCACATTTAACACTAGTTGACATGATTCGTGATTATCTGGGCACAATCACCAAGGATCCTATAGCGCTATGTCTACACTAGAAAAAGTTAGTTTTACTTTGTTAAGTGAACTAATAAATGAGTTTAGGTCAAACTAAACTCAAACTTATTAGTTCATATTAACAACGTGGACTAATTTGAACTAAAGTTAGTGCAAATTAGTCCACTTTGTTAATTTGAACTAACTGACTTTAGTTTGAATTTATTAAGTTTGAACTAAGGGTTAATCTTTGTCTACATTATCCTTAGTTTGAACTAATGATCTAACTAAGGACTTAGTTCAAACTAACCAGCAGGTCTTACTAGTTCGAACTAAGCTTTCATTAGTTCGAATTAAGGAATTCCTTAGTTCGAACTAATGAAAGCCTTGTGTAGACAGGTACTAAATTAGTTTGAATTAAGCCTCCTTAATTCGAACTAACTTTCAAGTTGAGATATACCCCTAGAGACTACTGTATATAATCGGGTATAAGCCGATCCAGGCACAAGCTGACCCCCCCAATTCTGAGCCTAAAAAAGAAGCTAAAATTGGTGACCCAGGTATAAGCTGAGGTCCCCTTTTGGTCTTGGCCCTTAACCCCCCACCCATTGATGCTGGCTTCCTCTGGAGTTTCTGACAGCTTCCCTACCCCAAAATCTCTACGGCTGCTTTTCCCTTGTCCCCGCCGCTGTCCATTCCTCACTCCTGCCCCGCTCCTCTGCCTCTTCGCTCACTGCTGTCCCCCCCCCGCTCTGCCACTTCTCCACTGCTGCCTCCCTGCTCTGCCCTTCCCTCACTGCTGCCCCCTGGCTCTTCACTGCTGCCTCCCTTCTCTGCCCCTTCCCCACTGCTGCCCCCCTGCTCCTCCTGCTTCCCCCTGGCTCATCACTGCTGCCCCCCGCTCCCTTCTCAGTTCCCTGGTGTTGCTCCCCTGTTCCCCAACACCCTTTCCACCCCTTTCCCCATCACTCTCAACCCCTGCTGCCGCTCTTCCCAGCCTGCCAGGCACCCCCCCCCCAATCCCTGGTCCCTGTCGGTGCTTCCCTGGGCTCCCCAAAAACCCTGGGTCCTCCTGCCACTTTCCCAGACTCCCCGACCGTCCCCAAATGCCTGAGCCCTGCCGCCCCTTCCCTGGCCTCCCTGAACCCTCTGGACCGTCCCATCACTTTCCCCAACTCCCCAACCCCCTTCCCAACCCCTGGTCCCGGCCGCTGCTTCCCTGGCCTCCCTGAATCCCCCCCTCAATGTCCAGGCCAACCCCCCTGGAACCCCTTACTTGGCCACTCCAGATGCCGGGGTCTCCTCCTCACTCCAGCCCCAGCCCCCACCAACTGCCCAAGATGGCCACCAGGCAACACTGGGGCTCTGGCTTGTCACATGGTCTGGGAAACTCCTGGGAGGGGCTGTCTACCATATTCTCTTGAGTATAAGCTGAGCACCTATTTTTAAGCCAATTTTCAGGCACAAAATTTTCGGCTTATAGGCGATGATATATGGTAAACTGCCTTATTCCTCAAAAACATGGTTGGTTCCTCCAAATTAGGTATTACATACACGTGGCAAGACAACATAAGGAATCCTACTGGAGCTCTACTTAAGTAATACCTGTTCTCTGAACTAAAGGATTTTAGGCTCTGAAGCAAATTCCTGCCCCCTTGAAGTCAATAGTAAAGCTACTGTTAATTTCAGTGAAGCCAAGGTTTCTGCCTAGGGATCTCAGTAAGCACCTTTCACAAACAGCATTTTTAATAAAACAAACAAGGAGTCCTGTGGCACTTAAACAAATTTATTAGTCTTTAAGTGCCACCAGATTCTTTGTTTGTTTTGCTGAACTAGACTAACATGGCTGCGCCGTTTGGAATTTGGCAGCATTTTTAATCTCAGTTTTGCAACACAAAAGCATATTGAAAATTAGAATGCTGAGCTGATCATGGCAAAAGCAGTGGTTTTTCTATCTAAGATAACAAATTTCTGAGCATATAAAAAAAGCCAATAAATCAGCTTCTTGAAACTGTTGCTTTTGATTTGCCTTTCAGTCAGAGCTGGGATCTGCCTTGTTCTTAGGTTAATTCTAAATTGGGAAAAGTTTAAAGAGCAGTCATATATTGCAAAAATTCTTTATTAAAACTCAGTTCAGGTCTCATCTTAGTAAAAATGGGAGCTCTTCTTTTATTCAGCTATGATTTTCTGCATAAATTGGAACATTGACTTCAGAGAACCGACCCTATTAGCATGCATTCCACCTGTACACTTTTTATGTGTTGAATTAAAATGCATAGGTTCTCTGCTTGGGGAAAGAAAAAGGTATGTTGTTCAATGCATTCAAATTAGTCAGTCTTTATGGATATCTCCCATCATATTTATGTGGCAAAAGACTTTATCAAGGTTCTACCCTAAAATTCTTCTTTGTTATGGCTATGAAATCTCTTATGAAACTGAGCTTCATGGTATCTGCTGAAACTTCTTTACCCCTATAAAATTTACTTATTCCATGTAAGAAGAACTTCAGGTAGATCTAAACAATTTTCCTCTTTAATTTGATGTACTAACTTTGCCTTCCAAGTGATGAAAACAGTCTTAGCTTGCTGGTTTCCTTTCTGAACATATATTTCCAAGACCTTCCTCCTAAATGAAGAAGATTCACCCTGGGGCTGTCTCTTAGGAGATTTAGAGAAAATTTTGAGCAGTTCATAACATTTTAATCAGTTTTATGCACTTTTTATACAAATAAATACATGAGTAACAATAAAGGTCTATCTGTTAATGAAGAAAAATATTGAAATTAAAATTTAAAGAAATAGCATTAAGAGTCTGGCAAAAATATTATACCTTATTAAAAATTAAAGAAGTTATTAATTAGCTCCCTATCATCTAGCAATGGGGATGTAATTTGATCAGGATTTTGACTGAATATTAAAAGGATAGTGTCACTAGCTGTGAAATATACCACTGCATAATCATTATATTGATGCTTACAACACTGTACACAATGCCAGAAGGTTGCCACTGCCCTACAGCCAATCATTTAAAAATGATAGAATCTACTGAACAATGATCAGTGTAGGAATTTAAAATCTGCTGGCCAGTGAATGTTTTTTTCTTTTATTCTCTTTATCTCATCCTTTTTTTAAGTCATGTGAGGAACAAAGCCTCTCTTGGTCAAGGACAAGGTCTTACTGCTAGAAAAATTATTCACAAGGCAGAGTGCTGTGAAACAAGTTGTTAAAAAGCTATAATAAACTTTTTTTTTTGTTAACATGTGGATAATGATGTTGCCATTATGGTTTTCTTAGTATTTTTCAGTTCCAATTTATTTATAACAGTAAGATCATGGTATTTTGTTTGGAATTGCTTTATTTTTCCCTCTGCAAAGTTTTGCTCCAGATGCCAACTGCAGTTTGAAACAAAAAACCTTTACTGAGCAGGCTTCCTAATCTTGTCTATCACATTAAGAAGGAAGAATTTTGTATCAAAAGGCCATGCTGCCATTATTTCTTCCTGATGACTCTCATTTAACAGCCATTAAAATGCAAATAGAACTATGATTTTTAGATCACAAAATTAACATTAACAGCTGAGTGATTGATTAAAGGTCATGGCAACTGTATAACTTAATTTCTTACATAATTGTGTTCGGTTTTCTGCAGATTGTTTAGATTTCTGAATTATTTTTATCTGTTGCTGAACACTGACAAGGGCAGTAATTGGTAGTGTTTCATTTTGTTAACATATTTCCACGCACGTTACTCCCTTTTTTCTTTCCAGGCATCACTGCAGGTACCTATGTGACATCCCAGAACTGCCACTTTACAACTAGCTGACTTGCAGACTGGAACAGGTCTGTGAAGAGTTCATTATGAACCCAGAAAAAACGACAATAACATTTCATTTGTGGCTAACAAGTTATCTGGTAGGAGCTGCTCCATAGGTGTGTTATAGAATGGGATAAAAATGGCTAATGAACTTCCTAAGGGGCTGCTAGCTAATCTGTCTGAGCAAATCCATTTTACATCCAGCTTTCTGGAGTGGAGGCAATAAGCTACAGGTAGAGTTGTAACGTGATCAACTTTCATATTACTTTTAAGTTAGTCACTGACAGGGTGAGCAAAAGAGGATTGTACATTGTGACTGCCTGGACTAGTCCTTAGATATGGAAAAATAATAGGGACAAAGGAAATTCAGGTGTGATGGTTCCTATTCTAAAATAAAAGTGGTAGGCAGAGCTCAGGGCCAGATTTTTAATTACCTTGCACCCACAACTGTGGTAAGATTTTCAGACAAGCTCCACCCCCAAAAGTCTGAGCTTTTTCAAAAACATGGCCATTTATTTTGGCACTTTAATGAGAGATAAGTACTTTTGAAAATCTGGCCCCATGTGAGTCTGACTACGGTAAGTCTGGAGGAAATCTAGGGCCTGGTCAGCACAAGAATTTAGTAGTGTGACAAAGTCAGGACAGAAGGCTATAAAAGGGTGCTTGAGGACAGGTATATGAGCGTCAGGATGGTAAAGGCCCTTTTTCCCTGCAGGCAAAGGAAAGGTGATCACAGCCTAATTAGACAAAGCTGAGGACAGGCAAGGGCTATCCCCAGCCCTATTAAAAGCCCCACCTGTGCTTGAAGTGGGGTGGGGAGATGAGGACAGAAAAGAAAAGAAAAGAAAAGAAAGCCAAGCCAAGCCAAGCCAAGCCAAGCCCACAGGTGTCGCTAGCACTGGGCACATGGGGCTCATGCCCTGAGTCTCAGGGCCAGTGCCCCTGGTCTCCCAGAGACCTGGCTGCCCTGGGCCCAACGTGGCCTCCCGCTGGGGCCTAGGGATCCAGGGCTTGACTGCCACCAGCCTGCCCAGGGCCATTGCTTTGGAGGGACGGGGCCCAGGGCCAATAGGCCTATGTGGGCCTGCCCCACAGCCAGTCCATCCTGGGGGTGGGGCGGGGCAGGCCGACATGTGGACGGGGCCCTGAGAAGCTCCAGCTACACACCCACCCCGTGGGCCCAAACGCTGCTGCTGGAGCCCAGCAAACAGTGGGGCCTGGGGTGATAGCCCCACCCCTGGGATGGTCCTGGCCCTGCCCCCAGCCCAGCCCCAAACCTATTTTGGGAGCAGCAACATCCCTGAGGAAGCCAGTAGGTGAGATTCCCCAAACCCAGTGAAAACTGTATCTCTTCCTTGGGAGAAGAATCAAACTCAGTTTGCTGTTGCAATATGACCTGATCCCATGTCTTACACTCCCCTGCATTTATTTTCATCCCATTCTGTAAGTGCTCCCTCTTCAAAGCATCTGAGGAAGTGAGATATCCTCCCACAAAAGCTCATGCGATAAACAAATCTGTTAGTCTTTAAGTGCCACAAGACTCCTTGCTTTTTTTGCTTTACTAGACTAACACGGCTGCCCCTTTGAAACACTCTCAGTCAGCAGCCTGTAAAGAGAGACTGGGGGGGTGGCCAACCTCGGAGACAACACCACTGTAGCTCCACCTGGGCGAGGAAGGCCTGACCCAGGTACAGCCTAAGCAGGACCTCACAGAACTGCAGACTTACCCACTCCCCTGCAGAATGCTGCCACTGAGATATGCTAAGGGTTGGGGAGTAGAGGAGGACTTGTTTTGAAGGGGTGGACTTACAAAAGGCCTACTTTTACCAAGAGAGACTACTGTTACCAGAATAATGGAGGGGCTGCTTTGCCACAGTAGGCAAAGCTAAATTTGGTCTGGGGTGTGCAAAACACACATAACCATCACCACTTATCTTCCAGTGTAGACCCTGCTATGTCAATAGAAAAATGCTTCTATCAACCTTGCCACTGTTGTTTGGACAGGCAGGTTTCCTGTACTGACACAAAATCCCTTGTCATCAGTGTAACCATGCCCCATAGTGTAGATGCCCCCTGTATTCATGTAACTAATTCTCCTTCTGCTTTCCCATCCCAACATGTACATTACAGTAATTTAAGGATCACCCCCTCTCACTTACCTGCCTGCTCACTCTCTATGGTCTTTCTGCTGAGATTTTTAACAAGACACTGATTTGTTTCAGTTGTGATGGTTTTTTGGGGAAGAGAACTGAGTCTATTAATATATTTCTACATTAAAACAGATCAGAGAAATGCACCACACAGAAATATAAAATGTAAGAGAAAATATAGACTAAATCACTAAAGTCCTAACCTTTAGGTTTTAAAACGGACAGATTTAAAAAAATATGAGCTGGATTCAGGGTCATTACTTTGTCAACTTTAAATCCAATCTATTAACTAGGGCTTTATGTGGGTGTATAGCAGTCTTTCTATTATTGTAGAACCATCCACTCCCACATCCCCCCATTCATAGCGAGGCAACCATAAAAAAAATCTGAGTGACTTCAGAGACTTCTAGAGTTCTGACTGTCATTTAAAATCAGCCATAAGAGCTCAGGAGGCAAACAGAATGTTCAAAATGGCCTAGTTCAAGAAAATCAGTACAAATAGGAACATAGTGGTTATTTTCCTACAGGCATACAAAAGGATGCTGCTTTTAGGATCCCACTTATTGAAATGAAATTGGCCTTTAAAGCTTTGTCACAGGCAGTATTGTAATGAGTCCATTTCTGTTGAAATGCACTCAATACTCTCACAGTAAAATCCCCTTCTCAGATCCACATGTTAAGTTTTGTTTTCAGCAGTCTTCTCTATCTACCTGCATATTTCTGACCCATTCCACAGATGTGGGGATAGCAGAATATCCTGGCAAATCTGAGATCTGTTTCTGAATTTAGTGACTGAGACAAGTTTATACTGATAACCATGAGTTTCTTTGTTTATCCACAGAACATGGACAGCATCAGCAGCACTGAAACAAGCTGAGCTGCATACCATTACACTTATACCACAGCCCTGCTATGGAGGGACCATCTGTAGTGGTAAGAAAGCAATTAACTCTCCTCCATTTCCACCCCATGTTTCATTTCTGTATTAAAATTGCCAAAAGGGCTACCAAATAGGGGGGTATCTGTTGTACAGTCAAAATTTGTCCACTGGGGACTTGACTAGGACCAGCAAATGTGTTTCATATACACTACCTATTGAAGAATAATCAGATGGAACAATATTTAATTGTACCAAGGTGCTGACTGATTCTCCCATCTCACTTCATAGGAAGCCCATGCAAATACAAGGTTGTAATTAAGTAATTCCATAGCATTTCTGACCTTTTAATCAAGTCTAATTGCCCTCTTTACTTTTTGTTGTTGTTTGAGAGTCAGAAAATGTTGGTGAAATTGTGCATTGACTCTATTCAAGTGAATATAACATAAATCTATCTCACACTACATAGTTTTTAAAAAAGAGAGTGAGTATAGTGACATGATGTTGACCAGTGCATAGAGAGAAGTGATTTGAAGGAGGGAAGTGTGTCTGGAGCCTTCTTTTTATTTATTTGCTTGATTGGCAATTTTGTGGTGATGGGACAAGAGTAACCATAAAAGTCATACACTCAATTACGTACAAAAATATTTCATATACGTACTTGTGAAAAATGTACCTAGTGGTTCAAAATCATATTGTGCTTGGTAACTGGTAGGGAATGAAGGAACCTGATGATAGATCTAAAGAGACAAGTTGCTAGAAAACAGAAAAGTAGTGGAGAAAACTGAGATGACTTCAGAGGAGCACACAAGTGCTGAAGGATAAAGTTTTCTGTTATTTAGGTCCAAAATTCCCATCTATTTTATATCGCTCTCTAGTTTTTTCAGAGTATGGTGCTGTAGACCGCTGTTTTCTGTTAGGCTTAGTGTTATACAAGAGAGATAAATATTAATAGTCACATCTTGGTGGAAAATCCCATCTTGTTTAATGACTAAAAGTGCGTAAGATCTCAACAAAATAGATGCTGGGACCAACACTATTCAAGAAGGTTTAGTGTACACTCATTTGAAAGACTGGATGTGTTCATTAGCTACTAATATAGTAAATCTTTTATAGCCAAAAATATGTATACTCCAGACCTAGTAAGGAAGGATTTTGATACCTAATAAATGATCCAGGAACCTTCTGATATGTATGTTAACAAAGCTTATTTTTCTTCTCTTGTATTTTGTTAAGAAGTAGCTGTATTGAGCCTTTGGCAAAGATGTTTTCTTCATTATATAAGTTCTAAACAGTAGCAGTAATATTCACTGAGATTCTCTTAAGGCATAATTTTCATAAACACCTGCTTGCTTTTAAATACATTTCTCTCTGTTGGCAATATATTAAATATCCATAGTTTTTCATGTGTTTGGGGGTGGATTTTTTGTATGATACATTTGTGGTTTGCAGTCAGATATATTGCTTTTCTAATGTTCTTTCACAGTTAGCACAGATTCCTGTAAAATATCTTTCCTGTTTATTCTATATGCAACTAAGTTAAATGAAAGAGAAGATTTCATATATAGGATAAGTTTGGATTATATAAGTTTTTTTGTCTTGATTTTTAATCAGGCTATACAGACCAATTTGTTTGCAGTGGGTGCTTGTAATAGGTTCCTCAGGGAGTAGCATCCACTCAGATGGCCATGAGAAAGCAGGGAGGAAGCGTGGGTCTAACCACTCTACCAGTCTTTGACCAGGGACCTAGGAGAGTCATCAGTGTTGACCTAGGTGAGGGTTTTGGACCTTCTATGTTAAACTTGGTGGGTTGCTTCTGACCACTGCTCTCTCCAGTCCCAGTCCCTGATAAGGAAAAGGAAAGCATAAGAGACCCAAGTGATCAGCTCCAACCAGTCTCAGCATACAGGCTTTGGTATCTAGTTCTCAAGAACATGGCTTTTCTCTAGCTTTACTGCTTCTGAGTAAACCTGTAAGTAGATTCATCATCTATTTGACTTGCACACAAAAAAATTTTTTTTTACTCATCTCCCTTCTTTGTACTCAACTGCTACTAAACTAATCTATTTGCTAGAACTGAACAAATAATTTATAATAATTCCATCTGACACATTTTGCCTAATTTACTATTTACACATTCTTTCTGAGCTGATTGCAGTTTTCTTGAATGCATTCATTATTTGGAATAACATGTTGAATAATTCCTATAATTCTTGGTCTGCAATTTGTGCAATGAATTATCTGTAGTAGGGATTCATATTTTTTAATTCAAAATGCTAGCTGTTTTGATTAGACCCATAGTTCATATGGTACATTTCTCTGCCATAAGTGCAAATCATAACTCTTAGAATCTTGTTTTTGGTTTAATTATTCACATTTGTGAATGCAAAATTAGCTTCCCCCAGATATTCACCCATATTAGTTTAAAATTTGATGCTTCCATAAACAATCCTGCTGGTAAATCAGGGATTGAAATGTTCATTTTAATGAATATTTTAGCCAAAGGCTTTCAAACAGTCAAACTGCACTGATTGAAAGAATTGAATGAATATTCACTGAAAAGTTTTAGCAATGTTTGCCCAGTTCTACTATCTACATAAATAACCTATGATGAAGAAAATGAAAGTAATATTTCTACACCTAATAGCTTTGCAGGATGGCTCTATGATACTATGTATATTGTTCTCCAAATGTGCAGATCTCTCTGCCAAAAATGAATTACAATATATCAGCAGCACAACTAATTCTTAAGGCATTACAAAAGCTTAAATGTTTGATTTTTCTCTCTATTGGCAGAACCTATGCAATTGTATAAGTTAGGATAGTGTTAAAATTTTACAGTTTCTCCATCTTTGGAAATATACAATGGTAACATGAAATCTAACTTCCCATATCAGTAAAGTTTCATGATACTTATTAAGCAGTGTTTCATACAACTTTGTTACAGTTGAGTAAATAGTGTTAAAAAAAATTCAGTGAACACTTATTCTAAGTCGCTTACCTCTGGATTTATAGTTAGAACATAAGTTCTTTAGGAAAGAGCTCATCTCCAATTATGGTTGTTTGGTATCTGGCACAATGGAGTGAGGCTGCTAGGAGATATTGCAATACAAACCATTAATGATAATAATAACAACTGAAAACTAATTTTGATTCAACCCTATCTGCAAACCTGTCATGTTTGTATTTTGCAGGCATTAATGCAGCCAAACATCACTTTGACAAATACTCAGATACTTTTCACCTTTGAAAGCTCAAATATTTATGAAACTGGTATATTTTAAGTTTTTTATATTTCATAGTAATACTAAACTTGTGCTGATTTGGTTGGGGATATAAGTGATCCAGTTAGGGAATAGAAACAACATCCTATTAATGTAACTGACTAAGATGGGATGAATGTCAACATGCAAATATTTTACCATATTTTCATGAGTTATTCAAATATGAGAAAATATTTTGTTAAGAAATTCTTAATTTAAAGATATATGAAAATCTCATGAGATGCTCACCAGTAGAAAAGGAGGTGAAATC
Organism: Podocnemis expansa; assembly: GCA_007922195.1. Classification (NCBI taxonomy): domain Eukaryota; kingdom Metazoa; phylum Chordata; order Testudines; family Podocnemididae; genus Podocnemis; species Podocnemis expansa. Next base: position 32,316,078 of record ML681994.1, on the reverse strand, counting down.
TGACAATTATTCATTATGAATTATTTACTGTACTCTACAAACAAATTTGTTAGTCTAAAAGTGCCACAGAACTCCTTGTTTGTTTTGCTGAGCTAGACTAACACAGCTACCCCTCTGCAAGTTACTGTACTCTATTCCTTCCTCCCCCCTCTTTCCCACAGGGTCTCTTATGATTCCTACTGCATTCTCTTTTGGTGGACTGACTCATAATTTAATTCACTGAGTTAAGTTTTTGGGTGTGGTAAAGTAACAACAGACAGTTATACCCATCAAAAAAAAATTAAACAGGGCTCAAAATCACAAACCATCTTAAGTGGACTGCAAGGAAGGAATATGTTCTCAAATGTTTTGTTGAATGATAGTAAAACTGGAGAGAATCTCAGTACTTCAACTTCTTTCACTTACTTTTATACTTAGTGATGCCTTCTCTGATTTAAGAAAAATATGTTTAGCTGTACAACAGACAGTTTCCTTAGCTTACCTATAAAAGAATGTGAGTTCTTTAAAGGCTTTCTGTCTCACTGTTACATTTGGCAGGGTCTAGAAACCATTAAGGTTGTCTGGTAAGAGGAGGCTGCTGGCACCACATAATTTGATGTCACCAGTTGGACCCATTGGCAAGGCAATTGTTTAGGTTTTAGGAGTACAGATAAATTTCAGCTTGTACTTCTGGAGAAAAAACACTACAGTAAAGAGAAGGATTTATACATAAGTAGTTGTTCACCTTTCTTCTCTCCACAGCTAGAGGAGATAAGTTGTTTCAACATTTGCATAAGAGAATTGGTTGATAGAGACACTAGTAAACTCATCCCCTAGCCTCATACTTCAGGGTCAGACTACACCACATACCACTGTGTGGAATGAGCAGCCTCTGAAACTTTTTTTGAGGGGGGGGGTGTCTCTCCTGTTTGCATAGAGGATTGGAAGCTCCTGCAATGAGAAACATCTTAAGCCATTTGTTCTCCTGCAGGGCCCTCATGTAAATGCTACACAAGTAGTGTAGACTTTGAAGGAATAACTAGAGCCCTGCAAATCCATGAATATCTGCAGACCATTTCTTGCAGATGTTGAGCAGGTGCAGATCCATGTACTTCTATCCACACAGGGCTCTACAGATGAGTAGAGCCCTGCAAACCCATGGAAACCTGCACTATATCCATATCCACAGATGCAGTGCAGATATCCATGGACCATTTCTTGCAGATGCAAATTGGATGCAGATCCACATATTTGTATCCATTATAGGCTCTACGAGTACCCTTCACACAGACACATTAAACTCAAATCATATGGGTCTAAAAGTGATGTTTTAGGTAGTGGGACAATATAAGCACCTTTTGAGCCCCTCTTATTATTCTCTACCATAGTGAGGACAAGCCCTTTTTGTGCAAATGGATGCTCACACACAGAGGAGCACACAAAAATAAATAGAATCAGAAAAACTAAATTATCTTAACATTCTGATGCAGCCCAGGTTACGATTTTAAAATGTACTAGGGGATTTAGCCACACAGATCCAAGGAATGTCAAAAAGAGTTGTGTGGCTAAATCCTGTAGCTGGCTTAGAAAATGTGACCCTAATAATTATTGACTTACACACAGGGAAAGAAATGTTTCTGCACCCATACCAGACAGTGGACATAGAGGATCTGGGCAATGATTTGGAAGCAGGGCCTTTCCCATCCTCACCTCCAGAAGACTGAATTCAAGGGATACACGTTTGTTCCTTCTTATCATTAGAAGATTCCAAGGCTCACAAGGCAGGGACCACAACAGTGTGGATCTGCTGAGGCAATAAATTGCAGAAACAATAGTTATTAATAATTGATCTTATTTCCATCAGTGAATTTGCATCTCCACCATAAGCAGTTAATTTCTTTTGAAGAATAACAAATGACACAGATGCAGACAGATGCTGAAGCCAGTGTTAAAGGTATGGAGTCACTATCTAAAGTTTTCAGTGTTTATATTTAGCTCTTCTTAGTAATGTATTATTTATACAGGACCATATGTGTGCATGACACCTAGCAGACTATTAAAAAATATGGATCCCTGCCCAGCAGAGCTTTCAACTGACAGAGCTCACTAACAACTGGAGCACCATTCTATTGATTCTCCAATAACATCATTCATATCCTGTTACCACTCTAACACCTCAGTAAAATAAAGCCAGTAGGCACTGAGTATTTTTAGCACAGAGCTTCTTAAAGATAGTGCCCCCTATGGAAATTAATATTCTTCTAAGTACTATGTTATGAAAATAATCAGACTCATTAGAATAAATGTATTTCTTGGACAAGTTATAGGAACTTCATCCTCCTTCAGAGAATCAATAGTAGTCTCTCAAATCCAAGAAAGTCCTCCTAAATAGCAGTGCATCCACATTCACTCTCTTCTGTTGTCATCATTTTTTGTTTCCTGTAATTCCAGATAAAGATGTTTTCTCTGAAACAATTGTTCTTACACTCTGAAAGTATTGAAACCAATGATTTGACTCCTCCCCCTGCAAAATCAACCTCTCCAAGGGGCTCCTTCTTCAAGCCCAGATCATCTGTCAGTAAAGATGGGTATACAGTGTAGTCGTAGCTATGTCGCTCCTAGGAAATTAAAGACACAAAGTGGGTGAAATAGTATCTTTTATTGCAGCAGGTCTCAGCCGGGAGTCTGCAGCTCCCTGGACAGCTGTGATCTGGTTTCAGTAGGTTCATGCAGCCCCAAGGCTGAAACTCGTAGCCCTGAGCCCCAATGCAGGGCTAAAGCTGGGAGCTACAGTGATGAAACCCAGAGCCCCCAATGCAAATGCTCCATACGGCT
>ML681994.1:32300633-32313254 GCA_007922195.1 Podocnemis expansa | reverse complement strand
GTCCCATGGGGAAGAAGCCCTAAACACCTCTTCCCACCTCATACCTCCTTCGTCTTCCCCCCTCGCAGGTGGCTGAAGTTTGGTAGACCAAGCCTTCTCCCACCCTTACAACCAAGAACACCACTCTCTCTCCTCAGCCCTGGAATATTTATAGCGTGTTGAGAAGTGGGCTTCAGGAAGAAAATGTTTGGGAACTCTGGCTTTATTGGACTGGCTTCTGTTGGTGAGAGCAACAAGAACTCTGTGTATTCCAGTGGTTAATCACCCATATTGTTTAATGCAATTTTTTTTCATCTAAGGTATTTGTTGAATGTGCATGACATACTAAACAGTTGGTAGAATGGTATGCTTGCTGCAATGTCAAATGTATTGTTATAAAGGTCTGCTATGTAACATTCCCAAATATGTGTCTTGTGGCTTGAGGCAAATCTAAGTAGAACCTTCTAAAAGCAGAAAGGTAGTTCATGCCTCACTAAGGCATACATAAAACAACCCAGATCTTCCAGAAACAAAGGTCTAGACCAGAGGTTCCCAAACTGTGGGTGTGCCTTTTCCAGGGGATCCACAGCACTGCTCCCCCCAAGGATGGAACCCAGTTGTGGGCTTGATGCTTCTGCCAGGACTGGATCCCAGCAGGGGTGGGGGATGCAGAGCACGGGACACTGCCCCCACTCGCCAGCTGTGCAGCTTCCCTCCCCTGCAGGGGCTGCCTGCACCACTCCTCAGCAGGGGCTCGCTGGGAGCCATGGCCGCGGCAGCCCCTGCTGTCCTGTGGGGCTGCAGGCAGCTGCTGGGCAGGGGTGGTGAGCCATTGCTGCGTGCTGCAGCCACCACGGCCCCATTCTCCTGCTGGGAGTAGGGCTGCCGTGACTATGGCCCCTGCTCAGAAGCTGCCTGCGGCCCCATTCCCCTCCTGGGGAGCAGAGTCCCCCCCAGGCAAGGGGCCATGGCCACAGCAACCCCCACTCCCTGCAGGAGAATGGCACTGTGTCGGCTGCAGCTCTTGGCTATGTCTCATCGCCCCTGGCCGGGAGCCACTGTGGCCCCACTCCCCTGCCGGAGCACAGGGGCTGTCATGGCCATGACCCTCTGCCAGGGGGGACTCCACTCCCTGGCAGGAGAGTGGTATGGGCCACATTCTGCCCCCCCCGGGCCAGATTCTGCTGCAGTGTTCTGCCGCTTTATGGAGGCACACAGGTAGTCCCTAAAACTTTTTTTCCTTCCTCAGGGGTCCCCAGCCTTGCAAAGGTTGGGAACCCCTGGACTAGACTAAGCATCCATAAGGGGATGTTCATGTGATTTAGGATATGGGGAGGTCCATGAACTGTCACTTCCCCTGAAGGGGAAGAGGTGAAGGAACATGCTGAAAAGAAGCATTTTTGGAGCTCTCTTTCGTCCACTTCCATCTACAAAACAACATCTAGCAACTGAAAGACTACCCACAAGGGAAGGGCCTGGCTGAAGAAAGTCAGCCAGCCTGTGATGAGCATGATCTAACTTTGTATGGTTACTGGAAATACTATGCTTAGCTTAGAGTGTAATTTGCTTTTATTTCATCCTGATCAAATTTGACTTATCACTTAAAACCTTTCTGTACTAAATAAATGTATTTGTTTTTTTTTCATTTGAAGAAGCACATTTGGTACAAGGTGTGTCAGGGATTCCATCTGAAGTGAAGTTCCTAAGACTGCCTCTGGGACAGGGAATGTTTGCTGGAGTCATTCTATTGCATAACCCTATGAGTGGCTGGCCACAAGCAGCCATTCATTGAATTGAGGGCTCCTCACTTGCAGGAAGCTCTGTGTGGGCTGATCCAAGAATGTGGGTCCATGCAGCAGAACAAGTGCAGGACAGGCCCAGGAGTGAGGAATTGGGATGGCACAGTCATATAACAGACCCGATTACAAAGGGGACCATCACAGCTGTACGTGCCATTTGACAGAAGTCAGTACATTTAATGAATTAAAAAGTTGAGGGAAAACTTTCAAATAGGTATTGCAGGAGATGGTTGCTGATGAGGTTCTAAAAAAAAATGGGCTGGTGCCCAGGGGACACCTGACTCATTTAAAAATCATGTATGAATCTGAAATACAGGGATTGCTAGTGTACCCAAAGGAGTAGCATCCAGTAAGAATGGACAGTTGTTCCATTTGTGACTCCCTGGTGCTTTAGTTTATTCACTGAGGATGAATGTATTCAGTTTCAATCTGTTAGAAGGCTCCCTGCTACTATATCTTAAAGATTGAAAGCAGCAAGAAGATCCAAATTAAATAGGATTTTATTGGAGAGCTGCATAAAATTTTTGTATGAAAAGATTTTTACCAAAAAGGAGGCTTAACTAAAATATTTGAATATGTTTTTAAAAACCCCACATAAACAAAACCCCAAAACTTGAAAACCAAAAAATTGTTAGTTAAAACAAAAAAAAAAACTTTGTTATGCTTGCTGAAGGCAATAAAATTCCATGAAAACCTCATTTTCTTCCAGGAAGAGAAAAAGATTCCCAAATACCTCTAATTGCATGGTTTTTTTCCCTAGATTATATTTTTCAAGTGATTATAAAAATGAGAAGTTCCTCTCTGTGCGAATCCCTGCTTGCTCCCCTTCTGGTTTTCTCAGCCTCTTCCCTTTTTGAGAATATAATCATGGCCCTGTTGAAGTTAATGGGAGTTAATGGGGCTAATATTTCACCACTTCTGTCTTAAGCTCCTCTTCTTGTAAGTCTCAATGGCCTCCCCTTTTCCCCCATATTGCCCATCCTAGCACTCTCAAGGCCTCTTCTCCTTACTACATGTACTCACATGCTGTCTCTCCCAGTAGTTTGTCTACACTAGAGGCTCTGTTAAGTCAACTTATGAAGGTTACCTGTTATAGTTTGTCTTCATAAATTGTCGTTCCACTTACAAACTATCCATTCTTTTACTGATCTGTTACACCTTTGGTACCTGCCATGCTTCTGCCCTGCTTGGAGGTTTGTTTGGTTTTTTTTAACCATACACCACACACCTCTCCCGTCATGCCTGGCTGCAGGGAGTAGGCCTAGAGCTGGGAGCTTGGCATGTGAGTTATTTCTAACCTGCCATCACTGCCCACAGTGCCTGACCAGCTGAAAGAGAGTACCTACTGAAGCTGTTGCTCTCAGTCCCTGCAGTGCAGTTAGCTCTGGATAGGTAGGGCATGTTTTTGGCAGCTGACCACAAGGAGGAAGGGGAAGAACTACGGGAACCTGCAGTAGAGCAGCTGCTCCTTAACTAGGATAGCTTAGATCAAAGAGCTGGAGCACAGCAAAAGTTTTCAGTTCTTGTTTACCTTAGCAGCAGGGGAGCCTAGCTGGCATTTCAAACAAGAAGTCCTATGGCACTTTTAGCTGGCATTTGTCAATGATACTGCTCCTTAAATCCAATTCCACATACAAAAGACCATTAGAGAAGATGTTAGTATCAAAATCTACAATATTCAAAGAAGAGAAGTAATATTTTGCCTAAGTAGTCTGTAAGACAGAAAGCAGCCTAAAGGATATAACCCTCAGTCTCAGAGAGTAAGGAAACTGTCAACTAATGAGAGTTAGCTAAAAAGAGTAAGATGCTTCTTTGGGCTGATTCTCCCAAAATTGGTTTGCACAGATATTCTTGCGCCATTCTTACAAGCATCTGGTTTTGCCACTGTCACAAACAGGGTAGTAAACTTGATGGATCACTGGTCTGGCAGTTTCTGTGTCTTTGGATTCTGCATTCTGTATGTTCAGGGTCTGTACCTAAGGCATCATCTTACTATCTCACATGATTTTGTCATTCCTGCTCACCTTCCATTTATTTGTTGGGTGTTTGGATTTAAGATTCTGTAACCATTATCTCAGTGTATTTGTAAATATGCAACAAATTAATAAATGTCAGCATTTTCTTAAAGTTACCACTCTTTGCTGTCTGAGCTACTCCAGCATTTCCTTATAAAACTGGAAACAAATATAGTCTCTCAGATTCTGTGGTGTGATTAATATTGCCAGGTGTGTTTTATTTATTGTGATCACTGTGTACAAAAGTTGTGCTGAATTTTCTATTCAGCCAGCCTTATATTTAGGGGACTTTGCAGCACCCAAGTAGCCAAGGCAGAGAGTATTGTTATTCTCCACAGTATTTCTGAAGTGCTTCTATATTTGACCACATTGCATTTGAAAAAGTTTTCCTTTAAGGAGCTGTATTATCTTATGGAATATTTCTGTTATGTTAGTTTCTTATTTTGAAATACAAGTGGAGATGCTAGAACCAATAGTATTAATAGTTGACCAGAAACAAACATTTTCCAGGGCTCCTGCTTTTACCCACCCTGTTTCCTCTGTCCTGAATTAAAGTCCAACTTTAATGAATAAAACTCTTGGTTTTAATTGGAATCTTTGTATCCTAAGCCTCATTGACTTTCTGGGGATTTGCTTTGTTATGTAATGGTACAAAAGGGTATTTTGGCAATATATTCATTCTGACTAATTCACTGTGAAGATCAGTGGGCACTTTGTTTGCCTCATTTACTGTATTTTGAGAGACGGATATTAGACAAAATCCTGCACTCTTTACCCAAGCAGATCTCCAGAGACTTCAGTAGGAGGCTGAGTAAAGAATGCAGGATTTGACAGTGTGCACAATAAGGCTGCCCAGACTTTATCTAAGCTAAGGCCTCTACTGACCTAGTGCTGGGAGCTCAGTGATATGTAGGCCCAATCCAGCCAATACTCATCCATGTATTTAACCCTAAACAGTGAATAGTAGACTCAGTGGCTGTGCCTACACCTAAAAACTTAGTTCAGACTTGGTTAGTCTGAACTAAGTAGTTTGAACTAAGCACATTTTTTTTAGTTCAAACTAACCTTTTAGTTCTAGCTAAAGCCTGGTTAATTCAAACTGAAAGTTAGTTCGAACTGAAAAACTGCTTAGTTCAAACTAAGCTCCAGTTCAAACTAAATAACTTATTTAGTTCAAACTAGCATGTCTCCATTGAGTAGTTTGAACTAAATATGCAAATTAGTTTGAACTAAGCAGTTTAATTCTTAGTTCAAACTAGGCAAAGCCTAGTGTAGACAGGGTTCAAATTAGTTTGAATTAAGGCTCCTTAATGCGAGCTAATCTGCTAGTGTAGACGTAGCCAGCAAGATTACTCAAATGCATAAAATTAAGTGTAGGGGACCTAATTTACATACAATTGTATTTGTTGAAGTAATTTTCATCATTATCACACATGTGTAGCTGTCACAATTTCAGGTCCCAGCATATAACATTCCACCTTGATCAGAGTTGCCAGGCCAGACTAAAAAAAATCTTATTTCTTAATTTTTCTTTTCTGTTACTGAAACTGTACAATATGTTTCCCTTTGTCTCTTGTGGTTTGGAATTGGCTTTGTTTGGCTTTCATTTTTAACACAGACTTATCAAACAGTGGTGCAAAACTGGTCCCCTTGGCTGGAATGTGCCAGAAAACTGTATTGAGTCAGATCTGAATATCAGTACAAAGCCCCTTGCTATTTGCTAGGAATTGGGATATGTGCATGAAACTCTTACCAAACCCTTTTCCATCCATCTTAACATATAATTTTATTTCATTCATTTTTTTCTTTCAGAAATTCTGATTGTCGATTGCAGGGACTTTTTAATCTTCAGTAACATAAAGGTTAATATCCTTCCCTAACTGTTTTGAGTCATGAAGGAGAAGCAGCACAGTGTATCATCTTAGGAAATCTCAGTGCCATCCTTGATACTAGTGAGGATGGCAAATGTGCAGGACACTGAAAAGAAGTGGCAGGGACTTCCTGCCAGCAAAGGCTACGTACCACAGCGTATGCATTGCCTGGACGGGGATCTGGCTATCCCCTTGTGACTGTTTGGACAATCTGTGTGCCATTTATGAATTCTGGTTTGAGATTATAAACTCTCCGTATGTATTTTTATCAAGCTGCAAGCTCCATTTTGATTATAAACCTAGTCACTTTCTCAGTCTTTTTACATCCACGTTATTCTGAAATTTCAACAGGTGGTGACACAGGGGAATGGAGCCTGCAAACCTGTCTTGGAAAGAGGCAGTTGTGTAAAGACTCTTAGCTAGTGTATAGACCTAGCCAAGACAAGCCAATAGGAAGGCTGAAGGCTAGGCGGAAGTGGAAAGTGGAAAATCCCCAGCAGCAGGTCAAAGAAACCAGATGTTTCGTATATACTTGAGGGGCTCTCAGGGAAAGAAAAGGAAGCTTGGGCATGAGAGAGAGAAAGATAGGCATGCTTTCATAGTGGGGATATCCTCTTAGCTTACTACCTCCTCAGTTGGTCCCACACGTAACAGAAGAGGCAGACAGATTTCATACTTCTGAAAAAAAGGTGTGTGCAGGCTGGAGGGAAGGGGAACCCTGAACTCTTTTGAGGACTCTGCCCTAAGTCCAAACAGACGTGAGGAAACTGAAGCAGGGAAATGCATACAGGTGTGTATCATTTTGTATAGTTCAGTGTATTTCTTGTGCTATCTCTAAGTCAAATGTAATTGTCTAGAAATGTAGAAAGTCTGTGTTTGCTTGCTTTTCACTATCACATGTCCTTGAAGAATTGAACTATAAGCCAGTATAATCCACATGGTTGGATTTCTGGACCAGCGCATGCTTAAGATACTAAATAGACTGAAGGGTGACCACTGATCTTGGAGGCTTATGGCAGGTGTTTCCTTGAAGGAGCAATAGCATGATCCCAGGAGACATGCCAGAGAGTCCAAGAGACAAAACACTGCTACAGTCTACGGTAGTGGTTTCTGACCTTTTGCCAGCAGATGGCACAATGCTCGTAAATTGCCATGGCAACTCCCCTTCAGAAGTAGATTGCAATCTACTACTTGGGGACCACTGATCTACTGAGACCCAGGGAAGTAGATTGGGACCCAGCACAGCCTGATGCATGGCAAGCAGAGGGAGCATTCTTAGGACCATCTGGGTAACGCCCCCTAACTGTAAAGCTACACCCCTTGGAAGGACTGTCAAAGAAGCAAGGCCATCATCGTAAATGTTAGACTGGAACTTTCTCCACTGCTGCACAGGTGCAAGAGTACATCTGAGGTAGACAGGGTCCCCTACACCCTCTTCCTGTGCTCTCACAACCACTGTGCATGCACATTATACAGGGTAAAATCCACTCTGAGAGGTGAAATTGTCACCAGTTTACAACCTCACCTGTTAAAGTTCTTTCCATCCTTCTTGCTGTGATGAATCAAAAGACTGTCTGGGAATCAATCAGTGTTGTTCCTCAACTATCCTGAGAGAGGGCTGGAGAGACCCACCCATTTTCCACGACTAAGACACCTACTGAATCAGTGGCAGCCAAGAACCAGAACACACAAAACTTAAGCCATGAACATGAACTTGTCAATAAAAACTCCTTTATGGTAAGAATCTGTAATCCTTATATCGAATAAAATCTTAAACTAACACATTAGGGTTGTAAAATAAGCTTTTGTTCTAAATCAACTAAATACACATCTAAGCATTTTAAAAGCATGCTTTTTCCCTTTTTAAATACTTATTTTGATGCACAGGCATACAAATATAAAAAGATAAGCAAACTTTATGCCAAAACACATTGTTCACCGTAAAGGATGGATTTTTGTCATAGAAATGCTGATACCTAGACATCAGCTCTAGTGATGCAAATGATATCCCTGTGCTACAGTTAGAACTGTATAAGCTCATTTTCTCAGCAAGGACTAGACAATATAAGTCTAACTTATTTTCTGCACCATGACCTGTTGTTCTCTCTTTGTTTTGTGTTACTACAGTTTATATGGTTTTATATCACATCTTCATTCTTGGGGGGGGGCATGGAAGTTGCAAATTTGAAATGGGTTGTTCAAATATTAATTCAGCCATGTGAATTTAGTGCTATATAGTAAGAAAGCACATTAAGTCATGTGCAATTCCTGGACCAAAATAAAAAAAACAAGTAAAACTTGAGATTGCTGATCAGTAATAAAAGTAAAATATTTTACAAGAACATTCTAGTTCAACCGAACTGGCCATCAGAAACCCAGGAAATTCAGAGTTCATTCTAAACTTCAATCTCACACACTAGAAAGTGGAAAAAGCTGTTAGCACATCACATTAATTTTAACTCTACTCAATACCAAGAACAGACTTCATTTTCCACTTCTTTTTTCCTTTCTACCTGCTATGTAACAAGTGATATATTTGGATTAGAACATTTTCTAAGGGCTTCCAGAAGCTCACAAACATAGGACAGGAAGTATTTTTGAGGACTACACCGCTACAAGAGGTTCTGGTGTCACAACAGGAGGAATACTATAGTATCTGCGTTGTTAGTATTTTGACAGTGTAACATAGACATAATTGCTAAGAGTTGGAGGGGGAGACGTAAGGGTATGGGAGCTCAGGAGAAAGTATTCCTTTCCCCCCTAAATATGTATGTAAGGGAAGACAAATTATTCCTGAATCTTCCCCAAAATTAAGAAATGTTTTCAGGAGATAATGCCCTCAGTGGGACTTGGTTTCCTCAGGTGGAGTAGGAGGGAGCTGACCTATGTCAGGTAGGAGCGGAGAGATGTTGATTAGGGACCATAACTAGTACAGCCACTGGAACTAAGACCATATATATGAGGGGAGTATACTGGGAATAAAGATTTAGCAGGTGTGGATCTGGCCTAGTCTGCATGTTGAGTCAAGAGAAGATAACAGGATCCAGTAATAAATCAGGATTTTTGGCTTCTGGGAGGTGCTTGGATAGAGCAAAGTAAACACTTTATTCAGTATGTTTAGCCTCTTTTCCTTTTCGTAGAATCTCCTCACACAGCTTGAATTTCTGAAATTTCTTATTTGAAATTTTGTATGATAGTGGGGGTTTTTTTAAAACTCTGTGGGTTGATGGCATATAGTCTCTGTAAATGTTCAGTTCCTCTTCAAGCTATATTGCTTATTTGAGATTTGTCTAAGTCACATGATTGATATTGCTTCTGTTCCCACTGGAGAAGTGTGTGAGCACTTCTAGCACAAATACTGACATATACACATTTTTAAAAAATGTTTTCTGCAAATACTTACACTTCGAATTGATTTTTTGCAAACATTCATTCCAGTAAAACTTGTTGTTTGAATGTCTACAACAGGCCATCACAAATGAGACATGAATTTACTGGAGCAAATTCACCTCCAGTTCTGACAACCATGTCTTTCATTGTCTCAGAATTGATCCATGCATTTGACTCCCTTGATGTCTCTTGTATGTTTATATGAAGCTACTCAAAGAAGCCATTTTTGAGGAAAGATGATTCAAATGTGTTCAAAGAATTTTCAAAACAATACAGGCTTTCAGGGACCACCATCAAAATATAATTAGCGTGTCCAAATTATCTGAAAGTTGAGCAAAAAATCTCTGCTTGCCACCCACAGCACATACTGCATTTGAAATAGAAAAAACCCTTTTTGAGAATTTCAGACATGAGCGTCAAAGCTGGGTTTATAATGGAAAAAGCAAGGCTCAACCTTAACAATGCAGAAACAGTAGCCTCTCCATAATATGACTGTCAGTTCAATTTTTGTCAGTGTAACAAACATGGAATTCAAATAAGTGCTAGCCTGGAATTTGGATGACAGTTTTAGTCAGATGAGCACCTGCAGTCCTTGTCTTATTAAACCATTGAAACTGAAATTGAAATTCCATGTAAAACACTGCCATCCAGTGGCTACTTTTATAGGCAGTCAAAAAAATATTTTTTGAAAAGATACAGGAATTGTGGCTCTTTTCTCATGCTCTTACATATCACTTTGATGTCTGGAATTGAATAGCAATTATAAAAAGAAAGTGACCATACTAAGGATTTTATGTTCATTATAATTTTATGCTTTTTAAATATCGGTTTTGGTAGTAATTTATAATAAACAGCTATTATATAGCACTTTTTATTCATAAATGTCAGTGTTTCATAACTCAAATGGGAAAAAAGGTCTGTTACATACCTTTCTGTAATTGTCCTTTGAGACTTGTTTCATTTCAAAGCTGTAACACCGGTTTTTGCTGCCCAGGGCGTGTTCTGATCATCACACGCCCCTTCCTACTAGCGGTGCTTAGAGCCAGCACTGCAAAGCCGCCCCTTTAATAGTGTGGCTCCATTAAGCCACTCCATGCTGCCTGAGGCTTTGCCTTGTTGGCCCCACTGTAGTTAGGGCTCTGTTTCATATGTCCATTCCATTGTAGGGATGTGCACACCTTCTACAAAGTTGTAAGAGAACATTCTCCCTCAGTGATGCCCATCAGGGCACTTCATGGACCCTGTGCCATCACACACCACTTTTCAAATAGCCTCTGACTGAGAAGGGAAGAAGAACAGGTCAAGAAATGGACATGTGCAATAGAGTGACCATTCATAGTGAGTGGAGAAGGACCTGCTCACTGATCTGCCAATGTGTTCTGGTATCCTGGGAAGTGGGTTCAAGGTGAGTCAAGTTTATTATGCATGCAGCACTCCCAACATAGAATTGTATCCTGGTGCAGCTGGGATGAATACACCCCTCGATCTCTGTTTACATAAGCATAGTTGCTATGTTATCTGTTAAAACTAGCAGATTTTTCTCCCACAATATGTAGGCAGAGGCTGAACAGGCTAGTTTGATAGCATGGAGGTACCTCACATTTATGAGAGTCCCCGGGGCCTGCAAGGACAACAACCACTGAGTTTAAAAGGTTCCCACATGCAGTCCCCAGCCCAGGAATAAGATGCCCATGGCCAAGGTGAGTGTTGGCTACAGAGAAACAAAGGAAACGCCTACACAAACGTTTCGAGAAGCTATCCATTGGGCCAAAGAGGACAAAATTATCTCAGGAATACAAATTATTCTGTCTACAATATCAACATGGGACATAAATGAACATTAGCCATCCCTGAAGCCTTCTAGGCGTGGTCTGGTGTGCTGTGTTATGTATGTACTTGCTGCCAAATGCCTTAGGGGTTTGAGGGAACCATGCACTGGTAATGGGATGTGATTTTTAGTTCCAACACCATGAACCAGAGAATTTCAAACATTGAAAGAGGCATCAGCACCTTGACTTTCATAGCATCCATGAGTGCTCCAGTAAACTATTCTTTGCACAATAGTTAGAAATGATTTGTCAAGACTGACTAACAGCCCCAGTGCATTGAAGATAAACTGGATGGCTGTCATGCTGGAGAATAATTGAGACTTGTACTGGCATATTACCAACCAGTTGCCAGGTAGTGTAACACACAGATTCCCAGTCTCCTCTGATTCACAACTACCATTGCCACATACTTTGTGGAAATACAAGACATTGTCTGGATAGGCCGAACAGAAGAACTGTGGTGGTGGGTTCCATTCACTAGGAACCTGAGCATTTGTGATGGTCTTGGGGCCAAGGTATAGAGCTGATATCTGGAACTGCTTCCTGTTTGTCACCCATAGGTACATTCCAAATAGGTTGCCATATTTCAGGTTCCCAGAAAGAGAACACTGGTAGAGGGGAACCTGCAGAGGACGAGGGTTACATTTGGGGGGTGCTGAAGGAGTGTGTGTGTACTGAGAAGGATACGTGTGGGCTGTTGAAGTAGATATTTGTGGGGTGCTGGAGGGGGCATCTAGGGTGTGGGCATGCATTGGAGGTGGAGGGTACTGTCATCCCTGTTATATTGTTATGGCAGTTGTCAGTCAGTGTCTCCCATAGGATCACCTCCCAGGGCTTTAGGGAAATGGATCAATCAGCTATGGACAGAGGGGAAGGACAAACTGGGAAGCGTTCTTTCTGAGCTGCAACATCTGCTCAGCAGAAACCCTGGGCATTGACTCTTATTTCAAAAATCCACTCCAACTGAGAGTGGACTACCAAAAAGGAGATCCTGACCAGGAAAATTCAATTTTAAAAAGGGATAGCTGTGTTAGTCTAGTCCAGTGAAAAAACAACAAGGAGTTGTGTGGCACTTTAAGACTAACAGATTTATTTTTTGCATGAGCTTTCGTGGGAGAAGATCCCACTTCCTCAGACGCTTTGAAGATGGGTGAACTTACAGAAAGGAATGAAACTAAATGCAAGGGGGTGTAAAACATAGGATCAGGTCATAAAGTAACAGCAAATCAGAGCAGTTTACAGGCTCAAACCATGGGAAGCCTGAAGTCAAATTACCCTTTGTAATGGGAAAAGAATCTATAGTCTCGCTTCAGTCCTGCTTTCACAGAATTTAGCTTGCATATTAATTCGAGTTCAGCTGTTTCTCTTTGAAGTCTTGATGTCCCAGGTACAGCTCTGACGACGACAGTCGTTAACAAATCCATCATCGAGTGATTAGGAAGATGGAAGTGCTCAGCAACTGGTTTCTCTGTTCTTTGATTTCTGATATCAGCTCTGTGCTCATTCAGTCTCTTACAGAGCGATCATTCTGTTTGTCCAATATATAAGGTGTTGAGGCATTTCTTGCACATGATGGCATAGATCACATTAGTAGATGAGCAGGTAAATGAGCCTTTGATGGAGTAGCAGGCTTGATTAGGACCTATGATGGTGTCTGTTGTGTAGATATGTGGGCAGAGTTGGCAGCGTGGTTTTTTGCAGGGGTATGTGCCTGCTTCAGTGTTCCTGTTGTTAGATC
>ML681994.1:32232704-32300233 GCA_007922195.1 Podocnemis expansa | reverse complement strand
TTTCGAAACAACGGTGCGTCGTGTGAACATGGTTTTTTTTGTTTCGAAACAACCTTGTTGTTTCGAAACAAAAGTGCTGTGTGAACACAGCCATAGATTTGGCAGATGTCATGAACTGA
Source organism: Podocnemis expansa (assembly GCA_007922195.1). Taxonomy (NCBI): domain Eukaryota; kingdom Metazoa; phylum Chordata; order Testudines; family Podocnemididae; genus Podocnemis; species Podocnemis expansa. The sequence continues at coordinate 32,300,114 of ML681994.1, read as the reverse complement.
GCTACTGAACCCAGTGTACACACACACAGGAATTAAAATTTGTATAACTTCTGACCTATATTCTCTAGGGGCATCCTCAATCACTGTCACTCAAGAACCTGAGTTCATCAAGGTATTTTTGTATTTTGAAGGTACTGTGCTTGCCCTTAAAGAGCATTAATTATGTGCTATCCCATAGGTTTGCCAAGTGCTATCTTTTCCTAGAGAAACAAGTTGGATGGTAATATCTTTAATTGAGCCAAGTTCTGTTTGTAAGCAAGACAAGCTTTCAAGCCACACACAGTCCTCCTTCAGGTCTGAGAAAACAAACAAGGAGTCTGGTGGCACTTTTCAAGATTAACAAATTTATTTATTATGTGAGCTTTTGTGGGAAAAATCCCACTTCATCAGACACTTTGAAGATGGTGATCTTACAGAATGTGAGCAAAATAAATGCAGAGACGTGTAAATCGTAGGATCTGATCAGGTTGTAACAGCAAATCAAAGCAGTTGTTAGGATTCAAACAAAAGAGTACAGCAATTAGCAGGGATGTAAGTGGTGGACAAGGTGCAAAATTACCTGTTGAAATGGGAAAAGAACCCATAACCTTTATTCAGGCATAAGCTCAAGTTAAATTTGTATATGAATGTGAATTCTGCAGGTTCTCTTGATGGTATCCTTTATTGTCCATTTGCTTGAGCATAGCTGTTAACAAATCATCAATGGAGTGAGCAGGGAGATTGAAGTGTTCCTCTATTGACTTTTGAAAGTTGAGATTTCTTATGTCACATTTGTGTCCATTTATTCTTTTTCATAGCGACTCCCCTGTTGGTCCGATTGATGAGGCTGGTGAGGAGAGGGGCTTTTCTGGCACATGATGGCATAAATCACATTGGTGAATGAGCTGGTGAATGAGCCTTTGATGGAGTAGCTGGTTTTATTAGGTCCTGTAATAGTGTCTTTTGTGCAGATATGTGAGCAAAGTTGGTAGTGTGGTTTGTTGCAGGGGTATGTGCCTGCTTCAATGTTTCTGTTTTTTAGATCTGTAGTTTCTGGAGAGTATCTGTTTAAGGTTGGGGGGCTGTCAGTAAGCGAGGAGCGTTCTGCTGCCCAAGGCTTGAGAGAGTGAGAAATCATCTTGTAAAATAGGCTGTATGGCCTTGATGATGTGCTGTAGAGTTTTGACTTGGGGGTTGTACCAGTGGTGTTCTGTTGTTTTTCTTTCTTGGTCTTCTCCTGTAGCAGTTGACTTCGGGTACCCATTTGGCTCTGTCAGTCTGTTTCTTCACTTCCACAGGTGGGTACTTTAGTTTTAAAAATGCTTGACAGAGATCCTGAAGGTGTTGGTCTCTGTCTGAGGGATCAGAGCAAATGCGGTTACGTCTTAGGGCTTGACTATAGACAATGGATCAAGTGGTGTGTCATGGGTGGAAGCTCAAGGGATGAAGGTAACTATGGCGGTCTGTAGGTTTATGGTAAAGTGTGATTTTTATGTGTCCATCACTAAGTTGTCCAGAAAGTGGATCTCCTATGTGGATTGTTCCAGGTGAAGGTTGATCATGGAGCAGCAAGCATCTGACAAAGTGGGATTTTCTCCCATGAAAGCTCATGAGATCAATAAACTTGTTAGTCTTTAAAATAAAAGTACCACTAGACTCCTTGTTGGTTTTGCTGGCCTAGACTAACACGGCTACCCCTTTAGGTCTGGGAAAGACCCTCGAGTGTCACAACTAAAAGCAAGATGTACAGTCAACTTAGTATGACAATTTGTACCCTATTAACACTCCTATTTAACTTATGACTGCAGAGTTGTCAATGGACCACTCGACTTGGAACTGTCCCTTAGAATATGTGCAAACTACTTATGCTAAGCCGTCTCTTCCATCAAGCATTTAACTAGGATGTTATCAGAGGGGTGGAACAGGTATTTGGCTGGAAATACCAACAAAGAACAAAGCCTTACTAGTCACCAAAGAACAAAAACTGTGGAAAGGAAGAGTGAAGGTGGGTCCCCCATGCCTGCCTAGAGAGACCTCCCTGAAGTAGCCAATCAGAGTCCAATAGGCTCAGCTAAAAAGAGCAGCAGGGCATTAGCAGCTGTCTCTGGCTGGGACCAGAGAGACAAGGAAGGGTTTACCATTCTGGCCACAGGCATAACCAGAGTTTTGTTTCTGGCTACTGTTGCTAAAAATGGGATTTCATGGAGTGAAGGGTCCTAAGAGCCTCAATCCTGAGGTAAGAGTGAATCTGAAATGGGCTAGGTAGGAGGATGCTCAGGGAAGAACCAACAATGAACTGAAATTGAGCAATTAATAGTTCCTGTTTGTGTGGCTCCTGGGTTTTACAGAAAACAGCATTTATTTTTCCATCCTGCTTCAGAATGTATTTGGCTCCAAAGTGAAAATTATGGCTGCATTTTATGTTGACCTGCTGTTATAGGGCTTAATATGCTGCTGCTCACATTGGTATTTATATGAAATCTATCCCCTGGGCAAGTGGAGCTGAAAAGTCACCACCTGAGACTGTAGAAGGTCCCACAACTAACATTTTCTCTAAAATACCATTGTACTTAATACAGCAGAAGTCAGGTACAGCCTCCAGTCACTCCCCCGTAGCCAAATGCTATCTGATCCGTATGTCCTCCTCTGTTTTAGTCTCCCAGTACCACAAGGGAGGAGGAATCCAAATACTAAGAACATTTTTCTTTTCCTATTTTAAATAAAAAATATTCATTGACTGCTTTGCGATATGAGTCTACTTTGAGACTAGAGTCAAGAGGCAAATTCTCTGCTGGTGTTACTAGCTAAAACTCATTAATGACAACAGAGTTGTGCGTTCAGTACTTTAGCCACACTTTGATATGTATTCTTAGCACAGTGCCATTACTCCTGCTAGTTAGAGTGTGTATTAACAATTATATGGATTTTGTTTTATGGACCAATCATTGTTAGAAATTACTCTGCATTAAACAGGAGTCACTTTGCGAAATTTCATTATCACAGAACCTGAATCCATCTAAAGGTGAATACAACAGTGCTTCATTTATATCATGGGAGAAAAGACTGCAAACATTTTATTTAAATAAAATAACCAGCCAATCATTTAGATAGAAAAGCACAAAAATACTCTAAACCAGGAATATGTCTTGTAACAATTTCAACAGGATTGGGTGACACACCATTAAAATCTCTAGTGGAGATAAGATTCTTGCCTGTAGTAGGCTCCAATTATCACCACCAATAGGAAAGCTATACCAGTGCGGGCAACAGGAGAAAGCATCTCCTAAAAATGCAACTATAAATACAGATCGACTAAGGGCTGGTCTACACTTAAAACTTTGACTGGTTTAGCCATATCATTTGGAATTGTGTTCCCCCCCCCCCCACACACACACACACACAGGAATAGTTATAATTGCTGTACCATGGATGCAATTACACCAGTAGAAAAGTGACTGACTTCAGCATAGTTTTCCCATATCCTATACGGGAATGCCACATTTATTCCTAAATAACTGCATTCACATTTTGGAGGTCAGGAAGAACTGCTGTATTAGGTTAATTCTTTTGTTTGCATGGGGAAAAAAAATACTAGCATAGATAAATACTGGCAGGGATTACTTCTCTGCAGAAATCCAAATGCTGTCTAGCTTTTATTTATAGTTCAAATACCCTGTGAAGTACACCATTTATGAACACAATGCTTGTTTGAGTTACATGTCTGTCCTCTTACATCCACCATTAGGTTATGTCTACACTATCACTTATGTTGCTATTAACTTACGTCACTCAAAGATGTGAATAAGTCAGACCCCTCTTTTCCTCAAGAGACATAAGTTATACCAACCTAAATGCCAGTGTGGACAGTGCTATGTTGACTGGGGAGCTTTTCCCAATGGCCTAGGTGCCGCAGCTTCCCAGGGAGCAGGTTCACCATCTCACAGCTCCCCCTTGAGATTTAAAGATTATATGTACAGACTACATCTACACTGGGGGGCTATTTGAAGTCGATTTAACAAGGATGGGGTGGGGCAGGGCTGGCTCCTATGTCAATTTAAGTCGACCTTAGGAGCAGGTGTTAAGTCGACTTAATCAAGGGCTTAAGTCAGCTTAATACAAGCCCAGTTTGGACCTGGAGTTCCTTAGGTCAACTTAAGGGAGGTTAAGTTGACCTAAGGCTCCAGTGTAGGCATACCCACAGATATGAATAAAGTTCTTAGGATGGTTTCATAGTACAGATGGTGAGATGCTGCTTTGTAAAGGTACCCCCAAAAGCAGTATAATAGATTATAGCCCAATAGGCAGTCCATGTGCAGAGTTTGTTCAAATTATTCCATGAGAATTTGCAGGGATAATCTAGTGTCAAACTGGAGACCTCAGTCCTTAAAACCTGAACTTCCCCTGACAAAGTTTAAGCAGATCTCAGATAAAAAGGATCCAACTCTGGAGTTCTTTTATAGTTGTCTAATGGGCTAGGAGAGTCTCTTGACAGCAGGCAACACAGCAGACATCTCTTGGATGACGAACAAAAAATGTACATTGTGTCTTTGATATAAATCTCTATTTCCTTGGTATACTCTGGTAACTAGCAGCATTAATTAGCATAAGGTAATTAACTATTTGAGCCATTCATAGATTTTAAGGTCAGAAGGGTCCAATATGACCATCTAATCTGACTTCCATTAAAATCCAAATGGTTTGCTTGTGCCCAGTTTATCAAGTGATCCAGATCATGCTGTATCAATGATATGTCTTCTTCATTATTTAGTTCTCCCCCAATTTTTGCATCATTGCAACCTTTTGAGAGCTTAAGGAAATAGCAGGGAGTGTGAGTCTTGCATATTTAAGTCACCTCTCCTCAGCCCAGATTCAGGCTCCCCCACCCTGAATTTAGTGGACTGACCACAGCATAGGCAGACAGGACACCTGGGTTCTATTCCTGACTTTCAGGGAATTGGGGTACACATCATTCATAGACAGTTGTCTGTAATACAAATTTCAAAAAGAAATATGCACAATGATATTATTACAACCAATTTTCAGCTAAATGTTAATACTGCTTTTTATCTCTGAATCAATAGAATATAGTAACAGATATTACAGAAAGGAACCAAGGTTTAGAATCTACAAGTATTCAGGTAAATCTAAGGATCATTGAGTCAACTTGTTATTGACTTTATATCACAGTTGTTTAATCCTGACTTTGCAATGGTCTTTCCAAAACTTAGAAAAGGTGATTGTTTTTAGAATGAAACTTTTCAATCTTTGGCACCTTGAAACAAAGCTGCAGCCATTATAGTTGCCAATAATAATACTTAGTGATGACAACTAATGGGCTGTTCATGCAACACTTATTCATCTAGCCAAAAATCAATGATTCCCTCACTGAAATCTGAGATTATTTGCCTTAGAGCTACTCATGTGTTCAAAGGCTGAAGGATTAGTCTTTAGTCACTTAATGGTTTGAAAGCACTGTCACCCCATACAAGAGCAAAATATTATAGTACATTTATTACGATCTTTCAAAGGGCAAAAGCATAATGACTACCTATGCTAAAAATGTATTGATTGGTGCCTGATTTGAGTGCAAATATATAATAACATTGAGTACTTACTGATAAAACACCTGACAAGAGGAAAGTGTTAGTTACGTTGTGAGGATGCCCAGACAAACCCACGTGCAACCAAAAACAGCAAATGTAAAGACCCATCAATACTCCAGTTGCAACAAAGTGTTTAACACTCTCATTTGACCCATTTACAACAGCCTTTTATCCACACAGCAACCTGATACAATTCCATTGTAAAGAGCAAGATTTAACATTGTAATGTGCAGTCAACAATCTAGCTGACATGACACCTGGACTGACCCAATGATTGTTAAGTAATGGGCATGCAAATTAATAATAAGCATAGTTTGTTTCTTATCTTCAATCATTAATTTTGCAAAGTGAAAGACAAGAATTATTTAGTATTAAATTAAGTTAGTCTTCTTTAAAATGACAAAGTATGCACACAAAATAAAAGAGCTGTAATTCCTTGCTTTCATTTCAAAATCTTGAGAGTCTAATTCCTGTTGGATTCCAGGTGACAACACAGCCCTTTAATTCATCTGTGGCTGATATATTCAATATCTTTTAAGAATTTCAGTTATACTCTCTGATTGAGCTGAGATGCCTTTAGAGACACACACAAGGGACATATGATTTCTTAAAAGAGAGCAGCATACAGTTGTCACAACAGCTCAGCTCTGTTGGCCAGTTAAAAATGGGGTAGGGCAGGGGTTGGCAATCTTTTCTGGCCCCAGTGCCATCTCTGCCCACCATACTCTCAGTGGGTGCTGGGGGTGGGGACAGGCCTCTGGTTCGGGGCCAGGGCTGGCTCCCGCCCTTACGAGTGGGCAGCTTCCGGGTCCCAGCCAGAGCCACCTCTTTCCCCTGCCAGAAAGGCGGCTTCCAGGTCTGGCCGGAGGCACCTCTTGCCTCTACCACTGGGCGGCTTCCAGATCCGCGCTCAGAGCTGGAGCCGGAAGCATGGGGGGGCCAACCCACCTTGCTCACTTCTAGCTCTGCCCCGCAGGAGGTGGGGTCAGCAGGGGGCTGGGACCCATGCGCCGTGGCTTCTGCTGGCCTGGAACCACAGCATGTGGCTCATTTTGCCCAGCCACACAGCGCTGGGGGAGTGGGGCCAGCAGTGCAGCCTAAGTGGCATCGCGTCCACTCAGGGTTGGCCTCCATGCCATTTTTGGCACAGGTGCTAGGGGTTGCCAACTCCGGGGTTAGAGTTATTCACTTGCATCATCCTCACGCCATTTGGAGAATCTAGAGTCATGGGTGGTGTATAGACTCCTGTGAGCCTTGGGCTCAGAGGTCATAAAGACTAGAGGTGGCTGGGTGGGTGTAGTATCCAATGGCAAATACTGGCTGCGGGTCTGATGTTTAGAGGAAGTTACGTGAATAGTAAGCAGACTAGTGATTTTTTCTAAACATAGCATTTTTTTTATGTAGACCTTACAGCACTGAAGCTGCCATGTGAGTGCACTCTGAGGAGCATTAATGGATGGAATTAAAGCTGACCACTGTTGGTATTTAGGAAGAATTACACAAAATAGAAAAGGAAAAAAAGCAACAGGACAAATATAATGATTGGAAGATACAAATGAATTATTAATGGAGTTAAAGGAAATTTGGTTTTATATATAAATTCAGATGGAATAAAGGGGAAGAAAAAAGGTCTAAGGATAAGAACCATTTTCATTTGTATTAATGTAGCTTGAGAATTAAAGTGGAGATCTTAAGGAGCTAATTAAATATGGACATATTTCTTGGTAGACACATAAAATGTATAAGACTGAATTCTTAGCATATGAAATAGTTAGAAGACTGGCCATCTCTTGCGGCTTGTTTACTTTTGGGGGTTTGGTTTTCTTAATAAAGCATTTTTCTAACAGTTATCAGAGGTGGTTTTTAAAGCATGGCATTGAATTTATGTTGGTCTGTGTAGTTCCTGAACCAGATTTTCCCTCCTTAATTAGAACCTGCATGGTTTAATAACTTCTGAGGAGTAACTAAAATTGTTCAGCAGTTGAATTTGAAGATGATACCAAGTTAGGAAGTATTTGCAAATATTCTGGAGGAGAAGGGGAATGGCAAAATGTTCCCATGATTCTTGGAGATATAAAGAAAAATATTCATTTCATTCTACTGATATGTGCCATAGGGCAGATTCTGCCCTCCTATAGCTGCAGAAGCTCCTTCAGTGGATGAATTGGATGCCTCCTTCAAGAGTAACACATGGAAAAGAAGAGGATAGTGTATTGATGGGCTGGGGGTTGATGGGGCAGGGTCCTCACTCCTGCAAGGTGGCCAGCTATTAGGTTGTTATGGCTTCCATGAATAGGGTGAGCTGTTCCATAGCTTAGGAAAGAAGGCTGTCTACATTGTCAAATTAGTCTGGACTAAGTAAATTTAGTCCAGACTAATCTAGCCCTTGGCTACACTAGTCTTTGCCTAGTTCAAACTTGTTGCGGTGGGAGTGGGGCACAAGGAGCACAAACCCCACACTGCAAGAGGGTGTCCCAATCGAGAGGCAAGAGACCAGACCACCATTTTTTGGTTAAGCACTTTTAATATAACTTTTATTAAGATATATAGGTTTACAGAAAAGGAAAAAAGTAGGTTAAATGAGAGATTAATATTATTTAATTACTAATATTCCTGTTTCTAAAATTAAAAAGCTTGCAATTCCTATTAAATCACACTTATTAAAACTCATACAAACTAATCCCAATCCCTGTGCCCAACCCTGAAGTAAAACCCCGGTACCAATTCTGGTTGGTGCAATTTAGCAGAGTGGGGTTTATGGGAGACAGAGATAGAACACAATCCGTGGGCGAAAGAGCTCTTTTATTTAACACACACTGAAACATCACGCGCAGCCCAGGACAGCATGAACACCTTGCTTCTCCCCCTTGCTCTCCAGACACCACAGGTCACGGCCCAGTGAGGCCAGCCATGGGCTGTTTGTGGCTAGGAGTTACAAGGGTCAGTTGGGCTGCCTGAAGAGGAATACAAGTGGATTTATTCTTCCATCACACTCTTTCACACTAATATTGCCCAATTTGGATTGTGGGACACCAGCTTGATTTTGATTTATGAGTTTAGTAAGTTCAGAGCAGTAATAATACATATACACACAACTCCAAAAAGCATTTCCCAATCTAAATCCCAAATTTGACCAGGTTATATTTACCACATCTGGATGTTATCTCTGGAGGTGCAGACAGCAGACCTGCTTCTTCAGGAGAAGTAAGGAGGAATGATAGAACAGCCCAGCGTCAAAGAATTCAGCTGCAGACCAACAGTGCAGCTTATAACGCTTGCCTGTGACCCCTTCCAGCAGCACACCGGTCTGGTATCCCCCAACTGCATGCTTTCTCAAAGGACTTGCACTTGACCAGATGGGTGTTATAAACCAGCTTGACCAACTTACAGCTCTCCAGAGCTGTCTGGGCCTTAAATATGAGCACACCATGACTGGTTACAGTGGTTGGGCGCCCCTTGCCACCTCCTTTGGATATGCCAGGGCTCGTGGCCCTGCACCCCAGGGTGAGCTGGTGAAAAAAGAAATTAGTCAAAAAAGAGTCAAAAAGGAAAAAGAAAAAGGGTCTGCAAAAACAACCACCAAAAAAAACCTGCAGGCTCCCTTGGTGATCTGGCAAGGGGTTAACACTCTTCTTTTTCGAAGAGTGGGGAGAGGCCTGGGGTTGGCCAGGTCCCTGGACGACACAACAGGGGGCTAACCTATCATCTCTCCACCATGCCTAGACCAAAACCCCAGCTTTATGGCTGAAACCCCCAAAATTAGAATATCGCTCGTTGGCATAGAAACTTACTGACCTTGGTCAATAGATTTTTCTCATGAACTCTGCAGGTGTTCTTATCACTTTCCAGAGTACAGTCTGAACTGGTTTGGGGTTACTTGCAGTAGTTTCTTAAAAAACTGTTACTGTCTGCGGTTTTTTGACCTTGGAAGATAACACCACATAATAATTTCTTTTCCCAATTAAAGGCCTAACAAGCTACATTCCATCAACACAGGCTGGACTTTAATTATAGTAAAATCCAAGTGGAAAATTCCACTTTCACAAAACTAAGAAAGTGCTTAGTGTAAGGCAGGCTTAGAAGCTGTGCCTAACCGCTGGGGGGGGGGCCAACTAATCTGCATGGGTTTTGTATTTGCATGAGCACAAACAACATATTAGCATAGATAACACTATGGGTGCAGGACAATATGGGTAATGGTATTTGGGTTGATCTGATCACAAATCTGTCAATATCTGTAATTCTACTGAAGAGAAGTATGAAACACCATCTTTTGTAAAATGATACTCTCTTGCTTGATCAAACTCTGTTTAGATGGGTTAAAGAATAAAAGCTACCTTTAGCAAAAAGAATATTAAAAGAGAGGTCACCCCTACCTTCCAGCCTGGTGAAGTTAAGACAGGGGTGGGGGTTGCATAGCTCAGTCTAGAGCTATGCTTTAGGCATTGCCTCACACCCTGGCCCCATTGTCAAAGGGTAGATCTGGCTAGGCTTCTTATGAGGTCTTTCTTTGTTGTTTTAATGGAAGAAGCTGTTTGTAGCTTTTTGAGGTTTAAGAGCTGAAATCACTGAGAGAGGCAAACCCTCTCTCTGAACTGAATCACTGAAGAGGAGCACCAGATGGAGTGAGTGACCAGCAGGTGGAGCCAGCGGATGGTGAGAGCGGAGCATGGGTGACCAGTGGGTGGACCTGGTGGATGGTGAGAGTGGCCAGTGGTGGGCTGGATGGCACTGTTCCCTATAAGCTGCGCACAGGCACAGCAACAATCACTAACCAGTGCACAAATCACTGCCGGCAGTGCACAGGCAGCAGCCATGGACCCTAGCCAGCTGGAAGACACAGTCTTCCGGCTGGCAGGGAGCTGTGTCGGGCTAGGTCAGTTTAAAATTTCCCACCCTGATGATGCTTGGGGCGGCAGCAGCCTGTGGCCAGGGAGTAGCTTCAGCGGCCAGGCAACCAGGAAGGGGGAATTTTAGCAGGGTCAGAGTGAGGAGCAGGGGAAGTGTGGTGGTGAGGGTTGGCTGGGAAGGCACCTGGGACTCAGGGAAGCAGGTGGGGAAGGCGCCCAACCATGGGTCGGCTGGAGAAACTGGCAGATGGGTGGGGAAGGCTCTTGGCTAGGGGTTGGGTAAACTACCACTGCTGCAGGGGTTAGAGTGTAATTTTCTTGCTCCAGAGACCTCCAGCATAGATGCCCGCCCCCGCACAGGTGGGCCACCCAATAACCACACCCAGACACACACACGGAGACACCCCCAAACAGATAAACAGACAGACACACACACCAGACAGGCAGAAAGACAGACAGACACACACACAGAGAGCCACCTCCAGACAGGCAGACCCACACACACACACACACACACACACACACACACACACACAAAGGCACCCCTGGACAGACAGACAGACCCCCCCCACACACACACAGAGCCATCCCTAGACAGATAGACACACCTCCCCAAAACAGATAGACAGAGACACACAGAGCTACCCCCAGACAGACAGACATGCACACGTGCGCATGCACACGCACACACACACACACACACACACACACACACACACAGCCACTCCCCAGACAGGCAGAAAGACAGACAGACATACACACACACAGAGCCACCCCCAGCCAGGCAGACACACACAGAGTCACCCCCAGACAGGCAGACACACACACAGAGTCACCCCCAGACAGGCAGATACACACACACACACACACACACACACACACACACACACACACAGAGCAACCCCCAGACAGACCCCCCCAAACACACACACAGCCACTGATGCAAGCACTAAGCGATGTCAACATAGCAACTCGGCTTGCACCCAGTATGTTATATAATGAACAAGGAATCCTGTGGTACTTAAAGACTAACAATTACAGTATATTTATTGCATGAGCTTTTGTGGGAGAAAATCCCAGTTCATCAGACTTACATTCTAAGTTTCGTCATCTTCAAAGCATCGGATGAACTGGATTTTCTCCCACAAAAGCTCATGCAATAAATATAGTTGTTAGTCTTTACGTGCCACAGGATCCTTCTTTATTTTACTGAACTAGACTAACACAGCTGCCCCTTTGGATCTTGAAAGGATGTTGTATTTCACCTAATGGAGTTTCTCAAACTTCTTCATTCCTGAAATAGATGAGCACCATAGTGTGAATACACAGAATGTGTAGCACTCTTAAGTTCATTTGAATGCATCTTTATTTCTTTAGTGTTATGTGTAAACATTCTGGCTCAATATAACTTCACAAAGTGCAACAATGTTCTCTATATAGGGTTGTAAGCAGAATCCATTGCAATAAATTAGCAGCAACATAGCAGAAAAACATATCCAGAAATTTTGTTCTTTCAGTCTATTTTTCCCTTGCTATTTACAAAACTTTATAATTGTACCCCTCCTTTTTGCATATTCTGTTATGGGCTTTGTCAGAAAAAGAAAGGAAACTGCTTGCTCCAGTAAATGGCAGCTTGAATTTCCAACCTCTGCTAAACTGGTCATATGGGCAGGAAAATTAATAACTTTGTAAAGTAAAGACAGGGATATCAATAAGTTCTCTGTTGATAAAAGGCTCTACAATTTCAGGAAGGGTTAAATCTTAGGATCAGGATGAATTCTTAATTAAGAAGCATGTTTTAACTGAGAATTACTGTCTGGTTCTGCCTAAACTGTATGCCAGTTTTTATTTGGCTAATGCTTGACATAGTGCAAAGGTCTCAAACTCAAACCATCACAATGGCTGCATGAGGACTAGTACACTGGCCTAAGGGCTGCACCACTGAAACTTCTTCATACAGCAATATTGCAAATACTGGTAACAATGGTGTCATTGCAGGCCACAGGAAATAGCTTTAGGGGCCGAGTGTTTGGGACCCCTGACTAGTGTGACAAGAACCCAAGCACTAAATCTGCCTGTCAGGCTTCCAGTGAAGTTGGAGACTAGAAGAGAAAGATATTTCTAATATAATTCTATTTTCTTGCTTTTTGCTTATTTACAGTCAGTGTTCCCTCAAAGCTGATGATGCAGCTGAGCAAGTTGTTGGCTGCACTGGGAGAGCTGGAAGGCAGCAGGGAAGGGGCCCAGTGGAAGTCGGGGAACCAGCAGGGAACTTGCTCAGCTGCATCCAGAACTTGCTCAGCTGCATCATGGGCTTAGAGGGAACATTGCTGGAAGGCATGAATAAGCAGCGGGCAGAGCCAGCGGCTGGTGAGAGCGGAATGTGAGTGACCAGTGGGCGGAGCCAGCAGACAGCAGGCGGAGCTAGCGCGCAGTGAGAAGGGCCAGCGGGGGGCTAGACAATGTGAGTGACCAGTGGGTGGCACCAGTGGACAGCTTGTGTGAAAGACATTCCCTACACCCCTTGGGTATGTTGGGAACCTGTTTAGCACTGATTCTCCAGCTCAGTGCTGGTTTTCCTATTGAGTTCACATGTGCTGGTATGCTGTGTAGAATCATGTTGGTAATCTGTTTTGCACTGATTCTTAATATCAGGGCTAATTTTTGTTATTGGCCTTTTATATTCTGTTTTAATTACTGTTCAAAGTTCTGTATACTATGCTCAGACTCGTGCTTGTGAGCAGGGAAGCATCACCCCTTTGGGGTGCCCAGGGAATAGTGCATGGTTTCCCAGAAAGCTGGGTGGGGGCTTTACCCGGTTGGTGGTGTAACATTATTTGGAAAGCCCTAGATATAGAACTCAGCCCTTGTTCTGCCATCTCACCCTGGCGGAAGGGTTACATTAGTTCAAAGTAGGAAAAGCTTAGTCCGAACTAATAAGTACCAACCTTAGTTCAGAGTTCTGCACTTGGCTCAAATTTTAGTTCAAACTAAGCATGGATAAGACCCAAACTAAGGCTTAGTTCAAACTTAAAAAGCCATGAGTTTGAACTAACTGCATGCTCTAGTTCAAACCAAAACGGTAGTTCGAGCTAGAACATGCGGTTAGTTCATACTAAGTCCGGGGTTAGTTCAAACTAGCCTGAGTTCGGACTAATCTTTGACTTCTTAGTTCAGATATGCAAGTCAGAACTAACTCAGGCTAATGTAGACAAAGCCAAAGAATCCTCACCCTGTTCCTGGATTCGTCTGCCCAATGCTCGACTAACAACTTGCTCTTCAGAAAATATTGATGCTAAGCCAAACCACAAAGCACTTTACAATTGATATTCTGGATTCAATAAAGGGTATATTGCAGTCTGCATTTGATAAATGTGAATTTGTTAAATTTTAGGTACATTTGTATACTGTGATAAAGAAATGTCACTGATCAGGTGTCTGAGCAAAGGTAATCAACTCAGTTGTAAAAGTCCCAGTTCTGAGTAATGTTCTCTCTACTTTTCTGCAGGCTGTGTGTGCAAAAAACTTCTTTGTGTATCTTACTATTAGCACTGTTGAATTTTTTTGTGTGTGCTTTATTTTGGTGTGTGTGCAGGTTTCACGAATTGTGTGTGCACGCATATGCACACAGCTTAGAGGGAACTACTGGGTTGTGTGTAATTCTCACAAAAACTGCATGTTGCCAAGTTCCAAAGGTGCAGCTGTGTTAGTCTAGTTCAGTAAAACAAACAAGGAGTCCTGTGACACTTAAAAACTAACACATTGGGGGAAGAAAAACTTAATGCAAAAAATAAATCTGTTAGTTTTTAAGTGCCAGAGGACTCCTTGTTTGTTTCACACAAAAATACAAACTTCCTGAGTTTATTGTACAATCCTTCAAACTTTGCCATACCAATCTGTACTCATTTAAGTAAACAAGTCACCTCCTCAGGTGTGTCTGAGTTGCTCTTGGTTTTCTTCCACCTTCCCAGATTTTCGTCACAGTAACTTTGTTGGTTGCCAGGGTACAGTTTGGTCTTTGGCCCAATGCAGACCAGTGCCAACCCCGACTGTGTTTGTGCTGACTGGAATACTTCCATGGGCAGCATTTTGGCATGCAGAGCATTCTGGGTGTGCCCTTGATTTTTGGCCATGTGTGTATTAAGATAGGAAAGGATAAGGATTCAGCTGAGAGCCAGTTATAATGATGGTACAACACCTAGATGTTCAATTAAACATGTGAAATCCCTGGTTTGCTCTTTAGTGGCTCAAAAGTGATTGGAAAATGGCTGAACAGTGCAGGTATGACACAGCCAGGTCCAGGATCCAGTCCATGATATAATCATCAAGGATATGTTTTGCTTCTGAAGAAGATATTTTTTGCAATCTTGTTCAAGAAATTTTGCAAGCTAAACAATGTAAAGTATGTAACCCAATTGCTTGCAGAAATGAGAAGGTAGTTGGTCAGATTCCAAGATTTTTAAACATGTCCAAAACACGTCCAGCTGTTCCAACCATTTCTGAGGCAGTTAGTTTTTGTGAAATGAAAAATGAACCAAACCCATGGGTTTTAGTTTTCATATAATTTAAAATAGATTGTCTGAAAAAGAAACTTCTTTGTTGCCTATTAACTTAGACTGTAAGCTACTGGTAACTTGGTGCAAGACTTGAACTGTAGTACATCATCATATCAATGGTACACATGTATGCAAAAAAGAGAACCCTTCAAGATAGGAGGTAATGAACAAGACTAGAAAAAACAAAAATACAAGCCTACTGAGTTTTTTGTACAACACTCCAAACTGTGTCCTATGAACTTGTATTCATTTAAGTACACAAGCCAGCTCTTCAGGTGTATCTGAATTACACTTGGTTTTCTGCCACCTTTTCCTCCTCCCTCCCAACCACACTGCCATGTAATTCCTTCTGGAAGGCAGGCTATCCAGTGATATGAACAAAGGTAGGTCAGACTGGAAAACGTGGTAGAGAGACATGAAAGAGGCCCTGGGGTTGTTCACTACTGTGTGTCAACTCTTGTCAGGCCTGATGAACTCATTACACCTAACAAACTTACAGTATGATATATTGCAGGCTGCCTTTTGGGTATAGGTCATGGGAAAATTAATGCCTCACTGATCATTAACAATGTGTGATGTATATATAGGGAGTGTACAAAGAGTTACTGATGTGTGCCAAAATTATGTTCTTAAAAGGTGTTTGGCAAATAATGCATAAGACCAGTATGCCCTAGACAAAGGAATGCATATTTGTTGGTCTGACTAGCATGGTAATCAGGCAATGACAATGCGGACAGTTACATAAGAGGCAACAAATCCCTCACCCTAACAAGTGGGGGTGATAGCGTCTTAGTTAAAAAGATGTGGTCCTGAACCTCAAATGATAAGTAATTGAATCAATTGATTGTATGTACTATTAATATATTATAAAAGTGTACCAGATCCTTGGCACTTCCTTCTGGCTACCTAGGGATTCAGCTCTCAGCCAAGCAGACACCCCTCTCCACAGTGTCCTCTGCTCAATCCAATACATGCTTCCCTTCCAGGGGATTCTACAGCCCACTGCAGTCACAACAATCCTTTGGCAATCAGGGGTGCAAAGGAAACCAATGCCCACCCAAGCTTCTAGGTTCCAGCCCAAGGACCAATTTCCCTGGGCTGTTTCCCCACAACTCCAGCACCTTCTCTGCCATTGCTTCTGGTTGTTTGGCTCTACTCAGTCCCAACAGCCAGCCAGTGCTCTGTCCAGGAAGCTAACAGTTCTTTCTCTTCAAGCTCCTAGGAGGCAGTCTTTGCTCTGCACCTGCTTATATACTGGCCTCCTGAGCCCTGATAATCTGTCACACAGCTCCTTCCTGTTGGCTACTTCTCATGCTGCATCTACAAGGGTCTTCTTAACCCTTTCCTGGGAAATGAGAAGAGGCACCCTGTCACTCTTATGTAAGCTAATGACACTAGTAATTAGTATCATTGTAAAAATGTATATATTAACACTGAGGCACTACGAATACTCACTGATATGTTTTAATGTGTGTGACAAAGGAGAAAAGGATTTTTTCCCAGGAGGAAGAGAGCTAGCTACCTGTCTCCAGTGAAATTAAGCAAGATGTAACCAAAAACAATGGAAGCTGCATTTTCATATGAATCAACAAGGGGGATGGATGGGAGGAACAGAATGAGGTCCTTCTGAGGACCACATAGTAAGTTTAGGAAGATATAAAGAGAGAGGAGAGGCTATCTTGGCATCCATCACTGGACAGACATAAGGGCCCAGAATTCTTGCAAGCTGAACTCCCTGAAACTGAGCATAGAGAAGAAACCATGGCAAAGAATTTTCACCTAGAAAGACGAGGGAAAACAGCACCTTGCACTTCTGTAGATGGTCATAACTAAGAGCAAGTCAGACAAAATGGAGAGGAGAAAGACTGATAAGAAATGGACCTTGAGGAAAGGCTCTAGCTTGTTAAGTCTTAGCAAATGGAGAGCATATTTTATTTTTATTTGCCTGTAATAGTTTTGTCTTTAAACCTTGTACTTAAATCTGTTTAAAACCTCTCTTTTTCACTGAATAAATCTGTTTTACTTTTAATCTAAACCAACTCAGTGATGTCTAAAGTGAAATAAAGACTGTTAACTCCAGTTTTAGTAGTACGTAGTAATCCATGCTTTTCTCTTTTTAAAGAGCAATAGACCTTATTGATGTCTTTGAGTGTTCTAGGAGTGTGCTGAACACTTTAGGGCAGACAGTTTTGGGGAAAGCTGAGAATGGGAACATGTTGTAGTTGTCTGAAAGTGGTACCAAGGCTGGTGGAGACAAGATTAGGACTGTTGTATAGTAGGCAGGTTACTGGGGTCAGTGTGCTGATATAGGGCTGCACAGTACACAGATATGTGGGAAACTTCATGCTTGTCTGCTGACTGTTGGCATCTGGGCTGTGACCCAGAGCAGTAAGGTATTAAGGCACCTAACTTATAGGGCAGGTGGTGACACAAACACTTACTGACCCGGGTTGAACCACAAACCATGACAGGTATACACTTCAAATTTCACTGATGATCTCAGTTCCTGCTAGTCGTACCACCACTCTGTAATTTGGGTAAACCATCCTTTTATCTTTGTCTTGCTTTTGTCAAGTTTTAAAAAATTTTTAAACTATCATCAAGCCTGGCCAATGTTAACTGGTTCATATCTTTCTTTGAGGTCATTTAGTCCAAAATCTTTCTGTTAAATGTTTTATTTTAGCTCCATTGGAAAATGCCATCATATCAACACTGAAGTGTTCTGCAGAAACATGTTGAATTTTTTCTTGGCAAGCTGTGCAGCACCAAACAGCTTGGGGAGCTCAAGAAACCTTTAGAAAACGTCAAAGGTAAATGCATTTTGATTCTGATATTTGAGAATTCCCACAGGTTAAAGTAAGCTGGAAGACGCTGGAACAGAGTTCTGGGCCCACTGTTTTTGGTGATCAGTGATCCAGGCACCCTCAAAATAGAAAATGGAGCTGGAATGCTGTGTTCCAGTTCCATTTTCTATTTTTAGGGGCCTGAAAAATGCTGAGCCCCTAAAAATAGTAGGCCCTGGAATGCCATTCCAGCGTGTTCTGGCAGGGCAGGGAGCTGCAATGGGCTGGGAGATTTTAAATCTCCCGCCCTGAGCCTGCTTTGATTGAGCATGCTCAGTCAGAGCAGCCTCCCTGTGGGAACCTCAGTCCAGACCTGGGCCGCTCCACATGGCAGCCAGGTAAGGGGGCCCCAGGGGTGGGGGTTTCAGGGACAGGCAAGCCAGCCCAGTGAGGAAAGGGCATGGGAAAGGGGGTCAGCCTAAGGCAGCGATGGAAGATGGCATAGCATGGTGGGGGGTTGCAGAAGGGTTGGGGTACCACCGGTGAGACAGGGGGGTTCAGGAGGGGGTGGGGGAAAGGTTCATGTGACCAGCAGCGAGACGCTGTCTGGGGGCAGTATCTGGGGTTAGGAGCAGGCATTCGGGGGGCAGTATCTCGGATGGGTGAAGGGGGCCTGGACCTGGGTGAAGGGGGCTTGGAAATTTAAGTTTCTGGGGCAGCCAAATTATACTTTAACCCCTGAGAATTCCTGTTCCATGGGAAATTTTGAAAGTTCAAATTTATGGTCAGTTTTAGAGTTGTTTGGTTTTATTTCAGAATTCCCTGTAGAAAGGACATTCCAAATTCTGGCTAGCTCTTCTCAGTACTATTGTGGCAGACTGTCTGCGGGGACAAGCATACATCACTTTAGCAGTTTACAACATATTGTGTCTTATCTTCAAAATCATGAGGGATAAAGACTTAAATGTTTTAAATAGGAAAGCATGGGTTCTGTATCATATGGCTGCACCCACCACGAGAAAGAACTAAGTCACTGATGTAAATCAGCCCACTCCAAGTTACAGTTAAATTGCAAGAGTGTCATAAACTCTCTTCTGTTTGAAGATCGGGGAAATTAGTAGAATCCAACCTCATGAATTAAGGCTGTCTGCCTACGGAACAATGGCTCAGCAATCCTCCGGCTTGCTCCTTAAAGATCTGACTACAATATAGCACTGGGTCATTCAATACTTGAATAAAACACATATAGCACAACCAGCTTGATTCTGTGCATTGCCAGTGTAGAGAGTCAGTTCAGGAGCTATGAATTAACTACTCTGAAGTCTCTCATGGAAAGGATGCTGGCTGCATGTGACAGAGCCTCACAGGAATCATGCTCTGATCCTCTTTTCTCTTTGTGGATCAGGACCTGCCTCAGTCTTCCCAGGTCTCCATGCTCCTACCTTCTTCTCTGCACAGCCAGACAGGGTGAAAATATGTTGGGGGGGGGCCATAATGCTCTGTTTCGGCACCTGGGGCACATTCCAATCAGAACGCACCACTTGTGATTAGCAGCTCTTGGGGCTGGTGCCGCGAATCATGCCTTTTAATAGAGCGGCTCTATTGAGCTGCTCCTGCGTGCCCGGAGCAATGCTCCATTCACCCTACCCTAGTTATGGCTCTGGGGACAGGTCTGCCACTCCTGGACTCTCCCCACACCCACAAAGTCATTTCCTTCTTCTGACCCCAAAGGGTTTAGAGCTCCTGTTCCATCAGAGATTCCCTTTGTGGGAGCCCTTCTTGCGAAGTCCCAGGAAATCCCTCCATGCCCCAATGGGCCATGCACCCTGCCTCCACAATCAGAGCAATTACCAGCCATTGCGGAAGTCAGAAAGATTGATTAGTTCTCCGGATCACAACATGGTAAGGCTGGTCTAGCTGACTGATTAGCCATTAAAATGGTGACTCCCTGAGGAAGGCGCCTTCTCGGAGTGTTGTACCCACCACACCTGATCACTTCCCCCAGCCACCCCTAGAGCAGAGCTCTAGCCCCACCTAGGTCTTTGTCTCCTTCCAGGGCTAAGTGGCCACTCCTCTGATCTTTATCTGCCCAACCTGTACAACTGGTCAGGCTAGAGGCAGGGGTTCCTGTCTATTGTGGCTGGGAAAGGCCCATCCACCTTCTAGTGGTCTCTGCAATGATTACATACCTGGCTCCCATCACCAATGTACATGAATAATGTACATGGGGACACTGAGGCACAAACATAGCACACAGAGAAAATCTCAAAAGTATCCCTACATCATCACACTGCATCACTCCAGTTCCCCTGGAAGCCATCGAAGTCTCAAGGATTCAGTCTTTCAACATTACCTAGTGCTGTAAAAGGCATAGGTTTAATAGTATTATAAAATAATAAGTTAAGAAAAGGTGAAGAAAATATTGTTAGACAAAGACAGCTTAAGGACTTGTCTAGACAGGGAGATTTACTGACTTTATACTGTTCTAATTAGGCCAATATAACACCCGCTGGACACTTCCTGAGGAATTAGGGTAACTTTTTCCACTGTACCTCATATCAATGGTTCCCAACCTTTTTTACTGCCATGGCACACTGTGCCGCGTGGTCGCTCATGGCTCCCAGACCCTGCTGCTGTGGGCAGCCCGCTGGCCAGGGCTGGATCCTGCTGCTGCTGGCAGCCCCCCGACCATGGTCGGAGCCATGTCCTGCCCTCACTGGTGGCACTTCAAAGGGGTTGCCGCAGCACACCAGTTGGGAACCACTGCCTTAGCTCACTTCCAAACACAATGTACTGGGAGCTAAAGTAGTGGATTTCAAACACAGGGTCGGGACCCAGTACTGGGTCGCAGACTCTCAAGCACTGGTCCTGGCACCCCATGCTGTCGCTGCCAAAAGACTGGAATGCATTGCTGAAAGAGGTAATTAGTGGGTTGCAAGCATAAATGATTTTTTTCAACTGGGTCCTGAGGAAAAAAGTTTGAAAACTACCGAGCTAAGGCATAAGCTCTTGACTGAACTATACCTGGGCAAGAAGCCTTTAGTACTTAGGAAATGATAAATGAATTTGTTAGTCTTTAAAATGCCACAGAGCTCCTTGTTTTTTCCAACTGATATTGAACTCTGCAGGATGTTGCCTCAGCATCACAGGCTCATCAGACCTGTCCTCTGCTTCCTACAATGACTTCTTAAGGAATATTGGATCAGGTCTGAGCTCTTAGCCCCTATCTTCAAGGCACGCAATGGCCAAGGCCCAGGACAACTAAACAGCCGCCCAAAGTTCCAGAATGAGGAGTGTGGTTGTTAACGCCACTCCTCCAACACAGTGGAACTCCCTGCAGTAACCAGCGAGCTCATATGTGCAGGCGACAGAGCTTTTTCTGGGAGCTAGTGCAACACCATGGAGCAGACTTCCACAGGAACTAAGGACCATCACAAATCTTGCCACCTTCTCTTCCAAGTCCAAAGCACATTTCTTCAACTGGTCTTCTCTAACACAAACAGAAAGCAATTTGTGGGAGGGTGGGTCTGGGATGAGATGTGCCAATCCGTCCTACCAGAGGAGACCTCTACTGACTCAGGAGCTGGGAGAGGCCCCTCCTGGTCACACCGGCTTCCCACTCCCTGTTAGGAAGAGGGGGTTAAAGGCCCAGCTGGGGTGTTAGCAAGACGGAAGGGAGTGAAATCTATTCTGAGAGCCTTCTGGGAAAAAAAAAATCCCAGGACTACAGCGTGTTGCTGGTCTGGGAAATCTAAAACACCTAAAAGGACTTTGAGATGATGGTCTTGCTGCTAATGACTTCAAGCTCTGTACAGAGGAGACTCAAAGCTATAGTGCAACCTGTGCTGCTATATGGAGAGCCCTGCCACACTAAAGGGGGACTGCCAGAAGGCAGTGAAGTGTGACAAGGCTTCTTGCCTGGCCTGGGCCTGAGGGACTTAAAGATGGATCTACAAGCAAGTCCCACTGCTTGGAGAAGCCCAGCCATGCCCTCTGGGGGCTTTAACATCTCACTTTGGCCCAGCATCACCACAGACTAAATTGAGCTCTGACCTAAAAACTTTTGGCTGTGCTACCAGCCAGAAGGGCACTGTGGCGACTCAGCACAAGATGGGAGGAGTGCCAAAACACCCTCTTGGGTAGGGGTCCCTCCCCTAACAGAATCTGTCACAGGGTCCTACCAAAACAAAACGCTTTGGTGTACGTGCTTTTCCCTCTGAAGAAGGGATGAAATCACAAACGCATGGAAGATATTAGTCCTGTTGCTTACTGCATTGTTGAGAGGTGCTGAGATATTTACTGTGTGAGAATGGTATTAAAAACTATATTAATGCAGAGTTAAGGTGGCTTGGTAGAAGTCATTCCTCTGCAGAATATGGAGTTGTGCAAAACTCGAACTTCTGAAAAAAAAGGAAATGCTCAACAAACAAGGAGTTCTGTATCATGTTTAAAGACTAACAAATTTATTTATCAATTCATAAGATGCTTCTTCAAGGTGTCTGAAATGGGATTTTCTCCCAGGAAAGCTCATGTGATAGATAAATTCATTAGTCTTTAAACATGCCATAGGACTCCTTGTTTGTTTAGCTGAACTAGACTAACACGGCTACCACTTAGGAAATGCTCAGTTAAGGTTGTCCATGAGCCCTTAACTCTTCCTTCTTTAGCAGTTCTCCAACATACCTCATTAATTAATACTTTTACTCTGCCAGGCCTTTAGTTTGCAGAATGTACAAGCTCTCCACCTCCTTTCACAATTCATTCACTCTCACCCATCCCATCCAGAAAGCTAGGATTCCATCTAATGCTATATAACAGGTCAAAAAGGGGGTGGGAAGGAATTGCCAATGCCACTTTCCCTCTGGGGCCCTGGAGCTGGCAGTAGCTGGAAATTATTTTCGTGTACTACAGGTGCAGTCAAGGATATGTGGGCATACTAAATGGCGGAGGCAGTAGTTGGACCCGGTTGGTAACGCTGTCTTTGTGATGTGATCCAAAGGGGCAGCCATGTTAGTCTACTTCAGCGAAAGAAGCAAGGAGTCCTGTGGTAATTAAAGACTAACAAATTTATTTATCGCATGAGCTTTCATGGGAGAAAATCCCACTTCATCAGATGGGGGAACTTGCAGAATGGGATGAAAATAAAATAAATGCAAGGGAGTGTAAGACATTGAGGGGTTTTTTGTGTGATTATGGCTCAAGTTAGGAGCCACGTGGGTTGTAACTTGGCTTAATTTTAAAGACAAGACCTAAAAGAAAGGAAAAGAGATAAAAGCATCAGAGCAGAGTGCATTCTGGGCTCTGTAAAGGGGGATATCCTGTCACAATAGACACATACCAGAATTAGAATCCCTTAATCTCTCTAGCAGTTAGTCTGTTTGCACAACTTTTGATTAGGTTTGTTGGTTTCAAATATGCTTTCTATCAATATACAACAAGACTAATTTGCTGCTCGTGTGTAGTAGCTCAAGTGTTCTGCTCTTATCTATAAGACGGGTTGTCGTGTAGTTGCCTTCCCATAAAAGATGTGACAAACTCTTGGTAAGTGTCTGGGACCATCACCTTGACTGTGGCTGGTGAACACAAAGTTGTGTTGTGGGAAAACTGCCAGGTGAATGCCAGGCTGTCATAAAAGAGTCAGAGTGCTAGAGCACGTTAAACATTTTTTCTTGTGACCCCATTGAAAAAAATTATTTATGACTGTGATCCAATACGGTCATAAATTTTTTGCAGCCGCTAACCCCGGTTGGAAGCAGCCATGGGAAATTGACAGGATACCACACACCCTGGGCTGCAGGTAGCAGTGGGACAGTCGGCGGCCTTTTGAACTTTCCAAGCCTGCTTCTACCCTGGCCTGGGTATAAGCAGGATCAGAAAGTTTTAAAGGACCCTGGCTGTCCTGCTGCAACCTGCAGCCCAGAGCAGCCAGCGTCCTTGTCAGTTTCCCACGGCTGCTACCCCTGGGTGGAAGCAACCACAGGAAACTTCAAAGGAAGCCAGCTGCCCTGGGCTGCAGGCAGCAGCCGGACCCCAGCTCCCACCATTGCTTCCTCTCCCCCACTCCTCCCACCCCAACCTAGTAACCACACGTCTGTGACCCTTGGTTTGACAACCACTGTGCTAGAGCATGCAAGAACAAGCCAGGGATAGAACTGGGGTGAATTAAAAGTCTCCTAAAAAAATTTTTTTGAACAATGCCCAAAGCCAAAATTTGGACCCCAACTTGAATTTAGGCCCCATAGAAAATCTGTAATATTTTTAGCACTGAAAATTCTTAGTACTGGGTCAACTCTGTCCCAACATGAGTGGGTTACACAGAGAACCCTTTGAGTAAATCTTAAACCCTTTTTTAAAAAATCTTTCTGAGGGGGGCCAGTGGCCCAAATAATGAAACTTTATCCATAAATAAGTGAAAGCTGAGACTTTTTCTACAAGATGGGGTTGCAAGGAATCCCCAACACCCCCTAAACTCCTCTGAATTTCCCAGCACCCCACCCCCCAGTTGTCAACTAGTAACTTAGTGTTATACCAATTTAGTCATTGGTTGGAAATGACTGAACTGAACTCACTGAGAAGTAAGGGGGTTCAGATGCCATGCCAAATTGATCCTTGGTTCAGAGAGAGGAAAGGGTGAGGAGACGACAGATGTTTTGCTTGGTGTTGTGTGCCCTGCCTGAGTTACAAGCACTATCTTATTAGTAATCAGCTCTATCCTTTAACAAGGATTGGGCTCGTTAAATAGTGCTTGTGAGTTAGGCTCCGTATATTCTTGTTACTTTAAGTGACCATTAAAGCTGAAATCACTGATAAAATCAGGCTAAGTGGTAGTGCTTAAACCTGTGGTGGGGAAGTAACAGCATTTCTTAGGAGAGACTGCCAGCCTCCATCAGGTGGTGGCAGAAGGAAGCTATCCACAAGGGTGATGAAGTGAAATAGTGAACAGCATGACAAACAGTGACCCAGAATGAGGGGCAAGCAGCTGGAGGATCAAGCAAGGTGCCTTATTCCCCTTTTTCCCTATAAAGTGAACTCATGCTAAAGCACCTCTGGACTGTGGGTCTCCAGTACTGACCAAGAAGGACAACAAGGTGAATGGGGTGCAGTGGCAGGAAGAGGAAGGGATGCGTTAAAGGAACATTTGTTTGTTGGACTGTTTTAGCAACTTTGCTCCAGAATGCTAGATTTGTGACTGAGAAACTTATATAAATGTTTCCTAGTAGGTCAAGATTTTTTAAATGCTTTATTTGCCAATGTCGTTATCAGGAGTGCCACTGCCCCAGGGAAAGACCGGGTAACCGGGCCCTGCCCCCTGGGTCCAATTCATGGCCCTGCCACCAGCCCAGCCCCAGATCCCTGGCCGGGGACAGGGATGGGCAAGGTGCAGGGGCCACTATGGCTGACCCGGCCCGAATCCTGGGCGGGGAGAGGCAGGCGCCATCACAGGCAGCCTGGCCAGGGATCCAGGAGAGGCAGGGGCCATGCCGGGCACTGGCACTGGGACTTGGGGCACATGCCCCATGTGCCAGGTGCTAGCGATACCCCTGGTTTTTATTTCACATTATCACTATCTTGAGAGTTCATTATCTTGGATAATTTATGTACTAATAATTTTTTGTTTTAATTAATTTTTACATAAAAGCTTGAGAATGCCCATACTGGATCAAACCAATGTCCATCTAGCCTATTAACCTCTCTTCTGACAATGACCAGTGCCTGGAGCTTCAGGGAGAATGAACAAAATAGGCAGTCATGAAGTGATTCATCTCCTATTGTATAGTCCCAGATTCTGGCAAACAGACTAGGAACACTCAGGAGCATGGTGTTGCATTCCTGCCCATCCCAGTCAATACCAGTGATGGACCTATTTTCCAGGAACTTATCTAATTAATTTTTGAACCCTGTTATGGTCTTGACCTCCACAACATTCCTTGGCAAAGAGTAAAACACGTTGACTGTATGTTGTGTGAAGAAATACTTCCTTTTGTTTGTTTTAAACCTACTGCCTATTAATTTTCTTGGGCAACCCTTACCTCTTGTGCTATTTAAGTATTAAAAAAAATTTTCATTATTCACTTTCTCCGCAGCAGTCAAAATTTTATAGACTTCTATCATATCAACCCGTAGGGGTTTCTTTTCTAAGATGAAAAGTCCCAGTTTTATTAATCTCTCCTCAGATGGAAGCTGTTCAATACCCCTGTTCATTTTAGTTGCCTTTCTGTGTACCTTTTCCAATTCCAATATACATATTTTTGAGATGGGGCAACCAGATCTGTATGCAGTATTTAAGACATGGGAGTACTATGGATTTATATAGTGGCATTATAATATTTTCTGTTAATTAGCTATCCCTTTCCTCTTCTAATGGTTCCTAACATGCCATTAGCTTTTGTGCTTACTACTGCACACTGAACAGAATTTTTCAGAGAACTATCCACAGTGGACTCCATCATCTCTTTCTTGAGTGGTGACAGCTAAGTTAAGCCCCCTTATTTTATATGTATAGCTAGGATTCTGTTTTCAAAAGGACATTGCTTTGTATTTATTAACATTGAATTTTATCTGTCATATTGTTGCCCAGTCACTTAGCTTTGTAGAATCCCTTTGTAAAACACCCCCCCCACACACACACCCAGAAGAATGTAGATACACTGTGCTTCAAAGCAGGCTTGTGTAGCCAATTCCATGTGATAATCTAATAGAACGGTCATGAACCACTTTTAAGTTTTTACTATTGTGCCATACAGCCCGCCATTAATCACCACAGTCTCATACTTCATTGACCCTAACACCTCCCCCCATAAATTCAAACACTGCCCGTACCCCAATTTCAATTGCTCGGGAAAACACTGTAGGCTTCTGTCCTCCGTTCAGTCTGTGGAGGGTTCTTGACAACAATCTTGACCTTGGTCTTGATATAATTAAGACCCAGGTCTTGAGATTTACAATAAGAGGAAAAATGAGATGATAACCACTGCAGCCCTCCTTGAGTTCGTGATAAAACAACTACATCATCTGCATATAACATCAGAATAGATTTACCATTAATTTGTGGCAAAGAAAAATTATCTTCATTTAAACCGTCCATCATATTAGCATGTAAATTTAAAAGAGGCAGTACTAAAAGGTGTCCCTGGTGTACTCCTCTAGAAGTAAGGAGAATGCCAGTATGTTTTCCATTGACTTTGGTTCATATCCTAGCTATGCTGCTCTGGTGTGAAGTCTCCAAAATATGTGAAAGTCTTATATCAATACCCAACCTTTTTAATTTTGCCCAAAGATTATCTCTGTTAATAGATTCAGAAGCCATCATTAGAGCAATGAAAGCAGCATACGGTCTAGTACTCTTAACCCAATGTATCAACATATCATGTAGGGTAAAATAAAACAGGTATTGCTCTACCAGCCCTAAATCTGGACTGTTCTTCATGTAATAAATTTTCCTTTAAAGCCCATATTTTATATAAAAATATAGTAATATAGTTAAAATCTGGAATAAATTTCTCCTTCCACTTCTAAAGACTAATATGTCTATATGAAGTAGGATTCCTTTTGTCCTCTTTTAAAAAAATAGAAACTGTAGTGCTAGATTTCCAGCCAGATGGAATCCATCCCATCTGAGTGACAGCAGTAAATAACTTAGTCAAGAAAGATTTTTAAAAGCCAACGATGAGAACTCCTTGCAGACTATCACTGAAATTATATTTTGGATAGATGGACAGATCATGCAGGCTGAAGATATGTATTTGCAGATAATTTATTCACTAACATTTGTATCACAGAAGCAGGGCAGCAATACAATTAAAGCATCAAAAATGTTAGCAATCTGAATTACTCTGTGACCTTGTATTTGTTCTTCTAAAGAGGTTTATAAGTAATTTCACCCTTCCAATGCAATCTTACTTGTCTTGTTCTCATACATTAATTCAGCACTTAATATTAGCTGTACAGCTGCTTCCCTTGCTATAAAAAAAAGAAAAGAAAAAAAAGGCTGCCGGGTGTTGAACAGTAAAAACAGGAACTTGGCAGGAGGGTAATTCTGTAACTTAACCAATTTCTAGCAAAATACTGTTCTGTTGGGTTTCTTTCTCTAAAACTATTCCAAAGTATGGTCACATTCCACTGTATCTTGTTGAAGAGACACTTTCTGTAAGAAAAACAGATGTATTCTACCCTTCTCATTTATATTGAATTTAATCCACTGTTTAATGTAGAAAATTGATGATCAGTGCCTCTCTCAACAAAGGTGAATGAGGAGACATTGTCAAGAGTTAGTAATGCAGCAAATATAAATAAAATGCACTTTGCTTCTTTTTGGGTCATCATGTAGAATGGTTTTCTTTCTGAAGCATTAAGGTGATACAGGAAAGGGACTCTTTGGCTATGTCCCCACTAGCAAAACTTAGTTCAAACCAATAAGTTTGAGGTTAGTTCGAACTAATGTTGAACTTATTAGTTCGAGCTAACAATGTGGACTAGTTTGAAATAATGTTAGTTTGAACTAGTCCACATTGTTAGTTCGAACTAACTGCCCTTAGTTCAAGTCTATGTCTCGCTTAGTTCAAACAAATGTTCAAACTTAGTGCTTTGTTTGAACCAAGTGCCAGTACTTACTAGTTCAAACTAAGCGTTCCTTAGTTCAAACTAAGGAATTTCTTAGTTCAAACTAAGGGAAGGCTAAAATAGACTGGGACCAATTTAGTTCAAATTAAGCCTCCTTGATTCGAACTAAATTGGCAGTGTAGCCATAGCCTTTATGTTATCTGCCATTGGCATTTAAATTTTGTGACATTCAGTGTTTATTATTTGGTCTGATCTACACTGCAGACCTAGG
Organism: Podocnemis expansa; assembly: GCA_007922195.1. Lineage (NCBI taxonomy): Eukaryota > Metazoa > Chordata > Testudines > Podocnemididae > Podocnemis > Podocnemis expansa. The sequence goes on along the minus strand of ML681994.1, from coordinate 32,271,512 downwards.
TCAACACAAGGCACCTTATGTCAACGTAACTATGGAACTGTCTGAACTTAAATTTTGCTCCCTCTGACATAACTGTCTTACTATGCCAAATTAACAACTCCACCTCCATGAGTGGTGTTAGTGTAGACATTTCATTACTTACACCAACTGTTACTGGCTTTCAGAAGTCATCCCACAGTGCCTCACACTGATGGTACAACCAGTGCAAGCGCCCCTTGTAAAGATGCACACTGTCAACACAAGCAGCAAACTGTAGACACGCACAAGTGGTTCAGTTACTGCAGCAGCTGTATGGCTGTGTAAATTAGATTGACTTAATTTTGTACTGTAGTGTAGACATGGCCTATGACTACTGCAAAGTGCATAACAATCATTAAATAATGGCATCAGCATATGCCATCAGCCCCTGCACCATACGAGTCATATGATTACAAAGAACACCTTCCCAAAATGATTCTGCAATGATATTTGCCTGGAACAATAGTTCTGAGGGACATTTAAATTAGCCTATTCATTTTAATAGACAGTTAACTTTAAAAGCTAATAATGACAATATGACGATCAACACTGTTAACTATTTCATTGCTAATGATTTTAACAGAAATATAAGCCTAGGCCTGGCCTACAGTGTTTTGTTAAAACTATAACAATTTTGACTGAGGGTCAAGGGAAAGAGGTTTGTTTCTATTTGGACCAAAATATTAATGCGGTACACTCCCCAGAAGGGGCAGTAGCCAGTCCCTGCTTTCTGGCCAGACCCCTTAATCTGCAGTGTGGGCCTGGCCAAGGACAGCTTCATGCGATTGGATGCTGCCCAAGATGCTCCAGTTGCTAAGTAACAAGTGGACCTGTGGGAAGAGGAGGGGGGGAAGAGGCGGTGTGATGAAGCTCACCCACCACAGTGCGGAACAACACTGCAAACTTGGCCACTATGGTGGGCAGGTCACATCTCCAAGTGAATGGGCCCTGGCCCACTCGAGCCCACCTGTGACTACACCCTTGCTGTTTAGCAGTTACATCAATCTAACTGCATCCATATCATGGGTTTATACCATTTTCTAAAAGATATTGTTAAAGGCCAAAATCTACATGCGAACAAGCCCCTCATGTACACACTCTACAATATCAAGCTGCCTAACACAGTGTTTCAAGTGCCAAAAGTCTCAAGTACCTCTCACTAAACTGTCAAACCCACCAGTTTCACCTTTGACAGATTCTGCCATACAAAAAACTACAGCACACTGAAAACTAAGGCTATGTCTACACTGCTTTCTTTTTTCAGAAAAAAGCTCTATCAAAATAGCGAATTGATGGCTATTTCAAAATAGACTATTTTGAAATACAGCATCCTCATGCAACACTTATTTTGAAATAAGGAGGACCTCAGGAAATTGAAATAGTGAGTTCACATTGGGCCTCCTGCCCCTCCAACCTGTTGGTCTCTGGTGCAGCAGCAGGGGCCGCCTCTGGGCTGGCTGCCGTGTGGAGGGCTACCTCAGTGTCCTGTGGGTCCTCCTCTGTGCCTCTGGCTCCTCTGCTCTGTGCCTCTGGCTCCCCAGGGGATGAGGGCTCCCCTGCATCGATGGCAGCTCCAGGGAGGCCACTGGGCTCCTGGCCAAGGAAGCTGTCGAGCTCCTGGAAGTACCAGCAGGCACTGGAGGGGTCCCTCGCCTCCCTGGCCTGCTGGTATGCCTGCCTCAGCTCTTTTACTTTTGCCCTGACCTTCTCAGTGTCCCAGTTATGGCCCTTGGCTGCCATGTCCCTGGACATGCTGACATACACCCCACAGTTCCTGTGTCAACCCCTGAGTGAGGTGTATGTGTCCTCTTGGCCCCATACAGCCAGGAGGTCCAGGATTTCCTCATGTGTCCATGAGGGTGCCTTGCTTCTCCTCTGGCTTCCTAATGCGGCCATGCCTGCCTGCCTGAATGTGGGCTGAGCTGGAAAGATCTGGCCAGGGCTATGAGTCCTGACCTTTCATTGGCTAGGGCAGGCTCTTCCTCCTCCAGGAACCCTGGGAGGAAGGTCTGTCCCGGGAGAAGGTCACAGGCACAGAGACAGGAAGCTCGGTTATTTCGAAAAACCCTATTCCGTGTCCAAAATAGTGCTTTTTCGAAATAAACACTATTTTGACAGAAAAAGCAAATTAAGTGGAACCACTATAGTGGTTCCTTTTTTGAATACCGTGCGTCTTATTTCAAAAAAGTGAAATGCATTCCTTGACATGAAATGAGGTTTTTTGAAATAAGCCTTCTTATTTCGAAAAAAGTTTGCAATGTAGACGTGATCTAAAAGTTTAAGGTTAGCATGAAATTTCATTTTATATCAAACTATGTAACACAAAAATGACCCAGACTGTTTTATTCATCATAGTTAATTCCTTAACATTATTTTTAAATTTTAGCTGAAGCGGTAACTTCAGAATTTCAAAGACACGTTGAAATTTATCAAATTTTTCATGCAGTAAATGAATTGTGGACAGAGCCATATCTAATCTACAGCCCCTACTTAGAAGGATGTCTTTTTGACTGCAGATGCTTTTTCCTGCAGTGTCTTTAACCAGGAATGATAGTGGCACTTCCCTCTTATTCAGCAGAGTAACAAGATCTTTTTAGCCTGTTTGGCGGCTTTTTGGTTTATTTTGTTCTCCAACGAGCTGGTACAAAAGCTTTTACCCTCATTTTCTCCTCTTTATCCCCCATTGTCAACTCTATACACAGACTCACTTCTTTCTTTCTGCATCCATGCTTGTGCAAGCCGCCTCCACTCCAGAAATCCAACATTCTTAGTGGCGAGTTCCTCCATGCTGCCAATTTCCTCTGTTTTCCAGGTACTGTTTTGCTTGTCCAATAATTTCTCTCTCTTGCTTGCTGTGGGTTTCAATAGACCAGTGGTTTTCAACAAGTGTGTCATAAGAACTGTCCAAATGCTTTGTGAAATTTCATACAAAGGTAATGAAAATCAATGTAAAACAAGCATTCTTTCATCTTAAATGATATTTTATCCAAACAAAATTACAACTCATAAAACTGATGAAAAATAATCATCAAATTAAGTGAGGTACTGGTCTTTTGATGCTAAAACATGACCATTCTAAATGCAGGTGGCCAAGAAGGGCAGAATTGAGATGTGTATTTTTTTCCCAGTGGATGTGAAACATTAATACATTTGATTCGCCTTTCACTTGTGGTATGCACTATGTTGCAAACCTCTCTATTAAGACACTAATTATAGTAAATGCGACATGTATGAGCAATCAGTTCAGCTGAAAAAAGTGGGTGTTCCATGAAATTATTTGTCTCATTGAAGTGTGTTGTGTGACTGAAAAGGTTGGGAACCACTAGACTGACTGCTATCACCTCATCTCATGTACCAACCACTGGGTAATAACATGAGTGAATTACATATTTTTAAAACTTAACAGACTCTTGATTAAGAGAACTATTCACAGAGAGGTTCCAGCTGCAGCCAGTGTTCCAGTCATGCACACAGACAAGCTTGCTGGTACCTCCTCCAAGTTTCAGGCACATTGCTACATCAAGGGTATGTCTACCCTTCAAGCTGTGGGTGTGGTTCCCAGTTCAAGGAGGACTAGCCATGCTAGCTCTGGTCTAAAAACAGAATGTGGCTGTGGCAGCATGTGTGGTTGGATAGGCTAGCTATCCGACTATGTACCCCTCTAAGACCTGATCTGTGTATTCAGGGCAGCTAGCAGAGAAGAAACCCTCCTCTATGGCCAGCAAAAACCCTCACCAATGTTAAAGACCAGAAAAGCAGAGGCCATATGTAGGAAGTAAATTGTTTTAGAACAGTTTAGGAGAGGAAGAAGCTATTTCCTCTGCAGCAAGATCAAAATCTTTATTCCCACCCTTGAGGTACCTAGATAGTAGAACAAAAACTGTCAGGAATCCAATCATTTATAGTTATATAAGGAAGGGCCTTTACTACTCTTTTGTATGACATTGCCCTCATGATATAAACTTTCCTTCTGTACCACAGCTTATCTGCATTTGATGAAGCATAATCCTGTTGTTATGTAAAACAGTCAGATTTCATTGTTTGGCTTACTACCAGTTACTGGAAAAGACTCTCCACTCCAAAAGTCTAACACAATTAGATATTTAACAATTTCTTGCCATTAGGGGATACCTTTCTTTCCCTGGATGGTGCACTTGAATGAATCCCCAAATTCTGTTGCTAGACACCTGTTGTACTGAAGAAGCTATTGATTTCAGAAGACAATGAATCCAGCAAACCCAGAGTCCACATGTCCCTTTGACAAATAGAACCGTTATTATTTTCCATTTCAAAGTATTCAACCAATCTATTATTAATAATGTTCCTTGTGACCTCATGGCCTCAGTCAGTTAATGCAATACTTCATTTAAGGGAAACCAAAGACAGATCTTATCCAGACATACCCAATGGAATAATCCCTGCTAGGCTTCTGGCAAAAGGCCATCATTTCAAATCTAATGACAAAGTGTTATCGAGCTGAGTTTGGACAATATTTGGACATAATGTAGTAAAGCAAAAATGTCCCTTTTCCAGAGAAGTGAATTACTTTCGGAAGAAAAATGTTCTTTTATAAAGAAATTTTCATTCTCAAAATAACTAGACCATACAAAGTCATCTCTGTAGCAAAGAAACATTTAGAATATAGATTAAAACAGTCTCATCCATTTCTATAGAAAATATGATTAATTGGAGGGGGAATGAATACAACTTTTCAATGGTACTAAAACCATGGAAAAGGTGGAGCATTAACTTCTTGGAGTGAGGAATTAGCCATCACGAGGGACTGACAGGGAGCATTGTCTCCATCCTTCTCTTTATGTGAAGCCCAGGGATCCATCCCGACTCCAGCCCTGTGAATCTTGGAGACCGTGCATGGGTGCATGCCCTTTTATACTGTTCCAGTGTTTCACCTCTCCTAGGACCACAGCCAGCTCAACAGTCACGCAACAATTACGATACATAGTTACACACTACTTCCTGCCTATTCCAAGAAGCTGTGTATTGAAAGTTAATACTACCAATTTCAGAGTTAGTTTCCAATGGACTCCTGGCAGGAAAATCCCCTGATTATTTTAAGGAGAGTACATGGACTGCATAAGACATCCCCCAACCTCATGGTGGAAATGCAAAGGGAATGCACAAGCCCTGGTCCCTCCTTCCAACCTTATTATACACTTTATATGATTCCTATGCATTTCCATCCTCCACAAACATAGCTTCCACTCACATTAGCAAAAACTATCCTCTCCCAATTTCTCAGCAGCCACATGTTCACATTTCTTCACACTCTTAAATCCCAGTTCAACTAAATAAGTGTTTTTCCATATAGGAAGTTTTAATGGAAGGTAAGCTGAAACCAAAACACCAGATTTGTACTGTTGTTGTAGGTGGCATAAGGGTACAAAATTACTTACGGAATCTATTTATTTAAATACTTGTTGGAGGGGGAGAAGATGAAGTATGTTTCACAGCCATCTTCCTCTGTCATAAAACAGAATTCTCTGTGGGGAGAATAAAGGCAAATTTGGTTTTCACTGGTGGGTATTTACATGTTCTTGGAAATGATATCAGGTGGGTCAGGCTCTCTTTCATACTGTGACCCATCACAGAGATCCCTTGGGTCACGTATGCATAACAGTTCACCAGACAGAGAGTGTCATGTGAGATCTGTACTGAGAGCCAGTAGCCCATTGGTGGTCATATCACAGCACAATCCACGTACAGGTAATATTTAAGACATTAGGTATCACTACTGAAAATTAGAGGTCACAAGAGGTTTCCCTTTCTAACAGGAGAAAAAAGATGCTTAACTCCCTGTCTGGTTATATGTGTATTGTCAGTGTCACATTGAAGGCCTATTTGTAGACTGAGCCAGACGCCCGGCAGAAGGTTTAGAAAGCTACAAGAGAAAATCTACAGATAGAAACAAAACAGCAGGGGGGTGTCCTGTAACCCCAATTATTGGATCCCAATCCAAGAATATCACCGAAGAAATGGTGGATTACTTACCAGTAACCATCCTTCTTCGAGATGGGCTGTTCACATAACATTCAGTATTAGGTGTCTGCGTGCCGCAGCGCACAATTGGTCAGAAACTTTTTAGCCCCAGCCTGTCAGAGCAGGGTCAGCAGCCAACATCCCCTCCAGCCACTCCTGTGGCTATATATATTTGACCTTGACCTTGATCCTCCTCAGTCCCTTCTAGTCACCAACTCCAAGTAGCAGGAATGGTGGGAGGGTCCTGAATGTATGTGAGCAGCCCATCTCAGAGAAGGACGGTTACTGGTAAGTAACCCACTGTTCTTCTTCGAGCGCTGCTCACATCATTCAGTATTAGCTGACCAGTAGCTGTACTGCAGATGGTAGGTGGGGTTGGGTTTTCCGACCTTCAGCATGGCTACCCTCCATAAAGGCAAACCCAAGGCATGGAAGGGTGCCTGAACAGTAGGCTTTCCAGCCTACCTCGGGGAATGTACTGTTAACCCTCTATTTGTTCTGAGAGAACACTGCACAAGGGAACCAGCGAGAGGCTGTGTATCACCCTACCTTGGAGGCTTGAAGTATTGATATGGGGCCATCCTAATTCTCTTTGGACACCTTCAATGTTGAGCGTGGTTAAAACAATCAGGGAAGACAAAGGCAGGGCCAGCGCAATGCAGTAAGCCCAGTAAGCGTTGGGGAGCGCCGATGTTTGAGGGGCACTAAAATGGGGACGGCACCGTTGCGCTGTGCTATGATGTCACTCGTCTGTGCCAGCATTTGCTGTACTGCAGGGGAGTGCCAGAAATGCTAGCGCTGTTCCTGCACGGATCTCAAACCAGCGACATTGGTGAGTCTGCATCACCGTTCCTTCCTCCTCTTGCTGAAGGGACCCAGAAGCCATACCCGTTTCTAGGACCTGTGGTGCACTGTTACTAGTTTCCCTTCTGCCTGGTTCGCTAATACCTATCAAAAGGGGCTCCATCATCAAGTTGGGACTGCGCTCGCTAGAATGGGATTCTGCAACAAATACCATCCTTGTTGAGCTATCAGCACTTTGATCTGTCAAACCAGCCTAGACACTCACATGTTGAAGTGTCAAAACCCCACTAGTGTGGAGAGGGTGGGTTTATCTTCCCCTTTATCCCCTAGGACGTGACAGTCAATCATCACACAGTGGGTAGATGAAGTTTGGAACTTCCTTTGTCCAGGAATGGCGCTACCATTTCTGGCGCCCCCCCTGCAAGCACAGCAGGTGCCGGAGCAGATGAATAAAGTCAGAGTGCTCCGCAACAGTGCACTCCCCAATTTAGTGCCCCTCAAGCGTCATCGCCCCCCTGCAATGCTTACTGGGCTTACTGCATTGCACCGGCCCCATTTTGAGGCCCTGGAGGGCTGATCTTTCCCCTCACTCAGCAAGGGAGGCCCATTTGTCACCTCTGCCACCAGCATTCACGCTGCTGGTGAGGGCTAGGGGAGTGACTGGGCATATGTGGAGAGAGAGCATGCCCAGTGATCTGAGGGCTGTTCTGGGGTCCTTCACACCATGCAGCAGATGGTTCGTTGCCTCTGCAAACAAAGACCATCCGCCAAAAGGGAGGTTTTGGATAGCTTGCTGCATGTCTTGAGGCAGGCCTGCCTCCTGCAGCTACAATGTGCTTCTCATAATGATGGCCAAGACTATACCACAACTTGCCATGTCGAGGCATCCCACGCTGCTAAGAGAGCATCCCAGGATGCTAGGATGCCTTCCTCTATAAGGGAGTCATAGTCCTCCCAGTGTTCCCTGGGAAGGAGACCCCAGAATCTCATCATGGACTCCCAGATGTCTAGTGTGTACCATCCCACGAGCACTTGGTAGTTTGCAGTGCAGAGCTGGAAAGCAGAGGTTGAGTACACCTTTCACCCCATGAGGTCCAGCCCCCTCACCTCCCTGGATTTCAGCAAGGGATCTGGGGAAGGTTGGCTCCCATGCCCTAAGGTGGCTTCTATCACCGAGGAGCTTGGTACCGAGTGATCAACCAAGAAGGGGAAACCCTTCGGTGGGACCTGACACTTATGACACTCTATATCCAAGACCAGAAGAATCAAAGCAGGAGTCTGCCAGTGTTCCCTGATGAGGTCATGCACACTAGGGTGCAATGGGACCATGATCATGTCTAGGGGAGCTGTTAGCCTCAGATCAAAAAGGGGGTCTTGATCCCCACTGATGGGTTCAACCTCCAAGCCCACATGTGCTGTTACCCGGCAAAAGAGGTCATAGTGGGCAGTAGTGTCTTCCCTGTAGGACCACAGTCTGGGATTAAAAGCCCTGTCAGGTTGTGGGCAATGGCGGAGTGGTCCTAGGCTCTTCAGTACTGCAGGAAGTTTCCTGCAAGGATGCTTCCTGTGGCGGAGATTGCTTGCAAGATCCGTACCAGGACAGACCTGGTGCTAGCGATCCCTCACGGGCCTGTCTGCCCCTGTGTGAGGGGGTTATCTCGTTAGGGCTCAGGGAGAATGACGTTTCCGAGTGCCAAAGGGTTAGGCTTGCCCAGCACCTGCGCAAGAAAGGGCCAGGGTAGTTGGCGCCAATGACAAGGCAGTGCTACAGTGCTGGGGAAAAGGAGAACACCCTCTGTGGCACTTGACTGTAGGGCCCAGATCGGTACCGGTGGGCCCTTCAGAGGAGGAAGAGACTCTCTCTGACTACAGGACTGGTGAACTCAGTACCATTATGGGGGACCGAGATCGGTGCACAGTGGAGCGGTCCATTTTTCTGAGAGGAAAGCCGGTTTTCCTCTCTCTTTCTGAGGGTTGGGAGGCAGAGGCGCAGGCAAAAGCAAGAGAGCGTTTGCTGCCTCAAAAGCTTCCAGGGTGGAGGGGACGTTCCTGACCGCCTGGCCCCAGTCCTGAGAGTGGCCTAGTTGGGGAGAGCTGGAGTGGCGCCTGTGCTTCTGCACCAAGGTGGATGCCGAGCATGTCATCTTGTGCTCCTGAGGGGAGTGGTGCTGAGAGGGCTCCAGTGCCAATCTGGCATGCGGTGCCAGTGGCTCCAGTGTTGACCCTGATTCTCCAGGAGTAGGCTGCTGTGCTTGCTCTAGGGCCAGCATACGGCACCCCTACTCCCTATCTTTCAGGGTCCTTGGTTTAAAGGACCGACAGATGCAGCAATCGGTAGCCTGGTGGGATTTACCCAGGCACCATAGGCACTTCTCATGGGGGTCATCCCTCGGGACGGCCTTGCCGCAAGAAGCACAGTGTTTGAAGCCTGGCATTTTTTGTGGCAGTTGGGAGTGGTCTTCTGGCTCTGGGTTTGTACGCTTGATAAGAGCACTGGGCTGTTCCAAAACCATCATTAAGGGTGAAAAAAAGAACTCAGGAGGATCAGGGTCGGAGTCATATATATAGCCACAGGAATGGTCAGAGGAGGCGTTGGCCACTGATCCTGCTCTGACAGGCTAGGGCTAAAAAGTTTCTGACTAATCATGCACTGCACCATATAGACACCTAACACTGAATGATGCGAGCAGTGCTCGAAGAAGTGTTTCCTATGTGGATCCTTGAACACATGAAGAAATAATGCCCTGGGCATGGGGAGTCCAAATAGAAGATCCAGTCTCTTGTGTTAATGCAACTTCCCACAAGCTAGAGACTTCAGTTGTGGCAGAAGGGGGCTGCTAGTTAATTTTGTCTGGCCTGATGACATGGAAGGAGACCAACTTTATTAAAGATGCCACGGTAAGTGGCAAAGTATACCAGGGTGGAGAGGTTCTGGTACCTAACTTGCTTTAGTCAGGAGGGATCTGATTAGAGAGATGGATATGCAAGGGTGCCGCTACACATAAATATTGGGGGGCCCTGGCCTCCGCTGGCCACCAGGACCCCAGTCTGTTCCCTTCCCCCCCACTGGTTCCCCAAGCCCTTCCCTAACCCCCCGGTCCCACTGCTGGTCCCCGCTGCCCTGGGCCAACCCCCTCCCCCTTGCCCTTTCCCTGCAGGGCCAGCATGCCTGCCTCTGGACTCCCACCCCCCAGCTCCCTTACCTGCCCATCAGATGGAGAGTGGGGCATGCTCAGAGCAGGGGCATGCCAGGGCAGGAGTTTTAAAAGCTCCCAGGCCCAGCCTGGGGCAGCTCCCTACCAGCTGGAAGACTGTCTTTAGCTGGGTAGAGGCCACGGCTGCCGGCTTCCCTCTGCGCAAGCAGTGTTCCCTGTACGGGGGCTCAACAGTGCACCCCTGCACAGTTTAGAGGCATGCTACTCAGGGGCTGGCCCTGAGTTTCAGGGGGGCTGAGGTCCCCAGCGGCCCCCTCCCCAGAGATGCCACTGTTGAAATGCTCATAGGGGATGAGGTAAAACTTGCTTTGGAACATTTTAGAACCACTGTGCCTTTAATCTGCATTGGATTAGAGTGAGAGTTTTTAAGGGATACTTTAAACTTCAGGAATCTTAATACAGGTTTGAAATGACATACAATCACTCTCCAAAGTCTTTAATATTGTGATCTGTAGTGAGATGGAATATGTCCAGTAAGGTGACCAGATTTTATTGGGACTCTCCTGATATTAGGGACTTGGTTTTCTAAACAACTGTATTAACCCCCACCTGATTTTTCAGCCTTGCTATCTGGTTACACTATTGCAAACTCCCCGAGGAGGAATATGCAGGTGATGGAGGAGTACCATCCTCTACACCCTTATCAGCAGAAAGTAGCCTTGTGTCTCATGGGGGGTGGGAATAGGAGTCACTCAACCTCTTACCTGAGACCACTCTCAGGGCTAGCAAAAGCCAAATGGAGTTTGCAGCTGAAACAAAGTGCAAACACATCTCTGGAAATTATAGGGCACACCATCCTCCCTTGTGACCCACACAGAGAGAGAAGAGGGGGAGGTTCTTTTCAGAAGAAGGAAGTATATACAGGGAGGCCATGGCTGGGAAAAATAGAAGTCCAGGGAGGTCTACAAACAATCAAACCCACAAAGCATTGTGCTGAATCAATGCTAATAGCTTGTGTCTGTCCTTTTGCTGGCCACTTGGAAATGGAGAAGTCATGTGAAAGGCTAAACAAAAATTTCTGTTAGCCCAATATTCAAAATGAAATAAAGGAATACTGCAGAATGTGTGACTTGTGTCAAAAGCAGGAAAAGCCTGTCGGTTTCTGCATGGCTGCTCTTTCAGGGCTGCTCTGGTTATCATAGAGCCAACCTAGCAGGAAAAAGATTTATATTAGTCTTGGTGAATTTTGCTACCAGATATCTAGAAGCAGTTGCTTTGTCAAATGTGGAAGCTAAAACAGTTGCTGAGGCACAGTTCTCTATATTCAGCAGTGTTGACTTTCCAGGAGAGAAGACGAGGGGAGGAAAAACAGCTGAAAGCTGTTTCCAGAAACAAATGGTTTAGTGGAAAGTTTCAGTTGGACCCTAGCATCTATGTTGAGAATGTATGTAAACAGGAAGGTAAGTGACTGGGATGTTATATTACCTTGGCTGTTGTTTGCTTACAGGCAGGTGCCTCAAGAGACTACAGGGTTCATCCCATTAATCTGCTATAACGGGAGAACGTTAATTTATATGAATGGTTAACTCTTACTGAGAAGACAGACAGTATGGATGGGCTGAAAAGGCACTGGCAGGTATTTTCAAGGCCAGACCTGACTCACAAAATGGTCTATAAGATTAACACTCTAGGACCATAGCCTATACCCAGAAGAGTGTACCAAATAACTGGTAAAATTTAGGAGTTCATTTGTAAGAAGAGAGCAAGCACGCTGGGCATAGGAATAATTACGGAATCAAACAGTTTTTCCAGTTGTTACAGTTGCCAAAATGGATCAAAAGGATGTTGATTACAAAAAGCTGAATGCTGTCATGGTTCCTGATGCATACCCAACACACGAGAGACTTTAGGCAAGGTCAAGTTCCTAAACACCCTGGATTTAACAAAGGGGTATTGGCAGATCCCCTTATGTAGTAAAGGATATTAAAAAAAAAATCCACCTTCATAACTGATTTGGGAATTTGCATTTAAAGTGTTACCTTCAGGGTTAATTAATGCAGGAGCCACTTTACAGAGGCTCATTAATCCACTGTTGGCTAGGTTATAGGACTTGCTTATGCTTACAGTGATGATACTGCAATCATCATTAATTCCTGGCAAGATCATAAGGATCAAATAAGAATGGGGCTGAAGAGATTCAAATATGCAGGTGTCACAGTAAAAGTGGCAAAGCGTGAAATAGGGACAGGGTAGCCAAAATCCCTTATCTAAGCCTTTGAGTAGAGGAGTCATATTTGCCTGGGTTTGCTATTGAAAGTGGAAACCATTGTTAACTGGCCTGTGACCCAAACCTAAATCAGGTTCAGATTTCTATGAGCTTAGCAAATTATTACTGCAGTTTTGTAGAAGTTTTCAGCAACATTCTGTCAGCAGTTACTGACCTCTGCAAAAACACTCAGCCTGACAATGCGGTTTGGACTTCAGTTTGTCAGGAGAGCTTCAATAAAGAATAAAAAATTCTTCCCAAAGAATAAATTCTAGCCAATCCACACTTCAATAAGATGTTTAAACTTTGCACAAATGCATCTAATACAGGTCTGAGGGCCAAACTAATACAAAAAGTAAAGGCAACAAGAAGCATCCCATATATTTTCTTACGTATAAAGCCAGTCCCCACTGAACAAAATGGCTGTGTTCACACACGGGGGTTATTTTGATACGGTTGTTTCGAAACAACTTGTATCGAAATAACGCCTTATTTCAAAATAACTTAAGTCGAATTAACAGTTTGTTAATTCGAATTAAGGAAAAAAGCTCAAAGCGAAATAGCAGGTTCAGGCAACAGTTATTTCGAAACAAGTCACCGTTGTTTCGAAACAACATGTTTGCACGGCGTTGTTTCATCCCTGCATGGGGTTTAACTTGTTTCAAAACAACGCCATTGTTTCGAAACAACGGGACCCGTTGTTTCGAAACAATCGTGCGTCGTGTGAACAGGGTATTTCTTATTTCGAAACAACCTCTGTTGTTTCGAAATAAGAGGGCTGTGTGAACACAGCCAATTATTCTTTCAAGCAGCTGTGGCTTTATCTATTAAATGGGAAGTTCACAGTACTAAGAGACAATTCTCCATTGGTACAGCTTCACAGAACAAACTGTATGGACTCCAGACGGCTATGCCAGAATACAGTGCTCCAAGGACCTGATATGGAAATTGTACTCATTAGTTGCAAAGAAAATGCGGTGGTGGCTACTGGCTACAGGGTTGAGCCAATGCCTATGGATAAGCCAGTGGCTAATCCTATTGTATCCGTGGAGATGGTGAGGTGTGACCCAGGGATTTCTTGGTGCTAACTGGTAGAGGGCACAACAGGTGCATACAGTTTTACAGGGATCCCCCAAGTCACATATATGCATCATAGCTCATCAAAGGGTGTCATGTGGTATATACTGAGAGCCAATAATCCTCTGGTCACCATAATCACTGCATCATCATAATGAACAATCCTCAAAGGAGTCCTTTACTAGGAGGCTGATTCCCATTTGGACACCTTTTCCATGCCTCTGGTAAGCATCTTTACAATCCCCCTCTGTATCTGTTGAAGGAAAGGCAGGAAGCAGAGCTACTAGGGATCCAAATGATCTTGTTAAGGAAGTACTTCTGGGTGATGGAGGGGCTGACAGTACCTCCTGAGACATTTATTAGGGATTCCCTTCTGAAAAAGGGAATGTTTAAAGTCAGGGATGAAGTCACAAAACGCTGTGGGGACACTTTTTTTTCAGTTAAAACCAGCTTTATTTCAGTTTAGCTTAAGACTATTTGGAATTTAATTGATTTAAAAAATAGCTCAAGTTAAACCTGTAAAACTTGTTTATTTAGACAAAGTCTTATGGAAATACAATCTCTCGTTGATAGCTTAACCTCCAGACAATCCCCTGAAAGCCATAGACTATGTCTATACTTACACTTTAAACTGAATTGTTGATAATTTGATTTAAAGTATTGCATGGCTACACTAGCTCTCTTTAGTTTGAAATAAGGACCTCCCTCAATTCGAAATAGGGAAAGATCATTTCAAAATTATAAAACCTCCCTTAAATTTGAAACGATGGTTAAATCAAACTTATTAGTTAGATTTAACCGTGTTGCTGTGTTAATTCAAACTAACCATTAGTTCAAATTAACACTTTTTGCCCTTCTTCCTCCCAGGTGCCTTCTTCTTTCTAGATATTGGGTGGGGGCATGGCCCTTCCTGGGATCATGTTGCCACACCTCCCATGGTGCCCCTCTCCTAAATCAAACTAGCAAGTCCTGTCCATGAATGTGCTAGTTTGATTTCGGTTTCTAGTTAATTCAATTTAACTTAATTTGATTGAATTATTATTAGTTTGATTTAAGTTCATTTGATTTAACAATCTAAATGTAGACATAGCCATAGATTTCAGGGGTGAGGAACCCTGCTTTCCACAAGTAGGCAGTCTAGAGGAAACTCATAAGGACAACCTCACATACTTTCGTACCTTCTACATCAGCTGTTCTTGCAGAGGAAATCTGGGGCTTGGCCACAGGACCAAGATATATAGAGTTTCTGCCTCTCTTATTATTATTCTAAAACCTCACTATTATCTTCGCATCAAAGGTAACACATGACAAATAGGCTATTTCCAAAGCACCTGAGCTTCCCTACTCTGCAGACAAATTCTGGTTTTAAAAAAATGCAAATTACAACAATGGTAGCATTGCTTACCAATCATAATCAGAAAGAATTAACACTAATAAATCCCTGAGAGTGTGTGACTTGTTTTTAACTCCCTTCTCTTGGTGAATACCATTCCTCTTTGTATTTTGACTTTATTGTTGATGCTACTCTTCTAATTGCCATGGCTTAGCAAAATTTGCATTCTATATTTCTAAATGGTCTGGTTCCTCTTCTCTGCTTATCTACAATAATGTGAATTCAATTTCCAAGCGTGTTTTCGTGCTTTTGAACACAATGCTCACTATTCATCTCTTTCAAGGCTCTGAAAAGACCTCATTAGTATGCATCTAATTTAGGAGTAGCAAGAATTAGGTTCTCTCATTAACACACATTGCTTTGGGCAGTATTTAACTACACGTATACTGGCTGAGCTCCTGATCATGTGACGTTAAAGTTGTGGTTGACACACCAGTCATTATAAATGAAAAAAGCCTTTGGGCTGAAACTTCTCATGCACTTTCTCAACTCAGAAGCAAATATACTTGGAAAGTTTGTAGGCAGTGTTGTCATAGCCATGTCAGTCTCAGGCTACTAGAGAGACAAGAAGGCTGAGGTCACATCTTTTATTGGACCAACTTCTGTTGATCAGAGACACATTAACAAGCTTACACAGAGCTCTGCTTCAGATCTGGGAAACATACTCAGTGCATCTCAGCTAACTGCAAGATACAGCAGATTGTTTAGCACAGGGGTCTCAAAACACGTGGCCCATGGGCTGCATGCGACCCCTAAAGCTATTTCCTGTGGCCCTCGATGACACGATCATTACTGATATTTGCAATATCATTGTATGGAAAGGTTTCTGTGGTGCGGCCCTCGGGCTATCATACTAATTCTCATGCGGCCCTCTACTAGTCCTCATGCAGCCCTTTAGGTGATTTGAGTTTGAGACCCTGGTTTAGCATAAGAAGTTACATATTTCAAGGGGCCATTCAAAGTGAATTGGAATGGACCGTCCAAATACCCTAAAAGCAGGGGCATTGCTGCCCCAGAAACAACATTCAGAGCAAAGCCCTAGGCCCAACCTGCCACACCATGCCAGCCCCAGGCTGATCTGACTCCTGCCACAAGTTATTGCTGTTGCACCAGGCTATGTTCCCTCTAAGCTGTGCGTGTTTGCATGCGCACACAGGTTGTGAAACCTGCACACACAACAAACTGGAGCGTGCACAAAAAAATTCAACAGTGCTAATATTTTTATGCTATTTTTAAGAAGGCGATTTCAAGTAGCATGTTTCATATAAGGTTTTTTAATTTATAAAATCATTTCCTTCACCACATCAAAATAAAATTTAGACATTATCTGCATCATGCACACTTACTTCGTTGCACTCACAAGTTTGACCACACTAACTGGAATGCACACAAATTTGGACACTGGTTCCAAAAATTTGCATAAAAGAAATTTTTTCACACAGAGGCTATGAAAAAATAGAGGGAACACTGGCCCCGGGTCCCTAAGCCGGGGCCTGGTATGACTTCTGCTACCACTGGAGGCCTCTTCTATTGGCTCGGGTCCCAGCCCAGGACCAGATACTGCCACCAGTCCAAGTCCTTAGCTAGGGCCAGATGTGGCTCCTGCTGCTACTGGTCCTGGGTCCCAGCATGGGCCCAGATGCTGTCTCTGGCCCAAAGTATCAGCTGGGATGGATCTGGCTTCTGCCACTGCTGGTGTCCAAGGGCCACAGCCAGCTCCTGCTGCCAACCCTGGGTCCTAGCCCAGGACCAGATGCATCCACCAGCCTCACGTCCCCTACCAGGACTGGCCCGGGTCTAGATGCCGCTGTCAGCCCTGGCTCCTGGGCCAGGGCCAGATGCTGCTGGCCCCTGAGAGAACTTAATTCAATACAGAAATAAAACCCCCTCCAACTGTATCCCCTCATTGTCACCTATTACTCCACACTATAGCCCATACGGGATATCTTTAAAAAACTACAGTACATATTGATAGGGATCCTGCCTTGAAAAATCATTCCTGAATCCCCACTGGCCTTCTAACAACCCCTCACCTCTCCAAACTCATCATCAGAAGCAAGTTCCCCACGGACCAGGACACACACAAAGCAGCACTAGATCCTGCCAGAACAACAGAGGGAAAGCCTGCAGACTTATTTTGACTGCTACAATGGTCAACACCCCCTGATGACACACCTTTTGAAATCCATGGGTCCTACACATGCCTGTCACAACATATGGAGTACCTCATTTAATGCCCCAATAACCAGTATGTGAGTAAGGCAGACTATTACTACACTCACCAATGAACTCGCACAGGAAAATGATAAACAAAAACATCTTTTCACATTATAACAGGTAATTTGAATTCACCCTCCCTCTGCATGCTGTTTCCTGGAGTTTGAATCTTTACAAATGCTCTGATTTGCTGTTGCAGTATGACCTGATCCCATGTCTTACACTCCCTGCATTTATTTTCATCCAATTCTGTAAATTCTCTCTCTTCAAAGCATCTGACAAAGTGGGATATTCTCCCACAAAAACTCATGCGATAAATAAATCTGTTAGTCTTTAAGTGCCACAAGACTCCTTGCTTTTTCTGCTTTACTAGACTAACACGGCTGCCCTTTTGGAACTTGATCATATCACCTGTGACTGAACACTTCTCACAGAGTGATCTCTCAGTATCTGGTCTAGCACTCTTCATTCTTAAAGGTAACATACACAACAATTGCAAAATATGAACCTGGGCGCTTAAATCAATAAATGAACAGAATAAAGATGCTGGATTTATGGCTAATTACGACAATCTACGAATCTGACCCTCCTCCCCACCCGCTCTTTATTAGAATATACACTTTGTCTACATTTTCGAGTCATATGCCTTGCAAAGTAGTACATTTGTGCAAAGAAATTTGACACACTTATACCAATCAGAATAGGGGGACAGAATTGATCACCCTGCATCCTGTCTGTCCTTCTTCTCTCTCAGCCTCAGGGAGGAGGAATGCTTGGTTTCATTCACTAAGTTGTGGGGAACACAGTGGATATTTCTACACTGGAGGGTTAAGTCGACTTAAGCAGGCTTAAGTCGACTTAAGCAACACAAGGGCCATATTTGGATTTTATTAAGTTGACTTAAGCACTTGCTTAAGTCAACTTAATAACTCTCATCTTTAAAGTCGACTTTAAGGGTTGAGTTGACGTTATTAAGTCGACTTAGCAAAATGTGGCCATTAACGTTGACTTAATAAAGTTGACTTAGGGCAGGAGAGACATTTAAGTTGACTTTATAAAGTCGACTTAAACAAATGGAGCCTCTAAGTCTGCTTAATAAAGTCAACCTTAAATTGACCTTATTAAGCTGACTTACCTGAGCCCTCTAGTGTAGACATAACCAGTGAATACACAATCATGGTGACCTGATTGCAAAGCCTGTGGGAATAAGAGGTTCTCATGATGTACATACAAACACTGTGTTATTCTCAGGCAGGCACTTTTGTTTTGCTGAAAATGGGAGGCAGAATAGGCAAAAGAATAATATTCCAGAACTGGCCTTGTCCTCTGCAAAATACCCTAAAAGTGTGTCCTTTCCACTCACAAAAGTAAAAGAAAGGTTCTAATTCCATCCCCACTCCCCATTTCTCATTAATTGTCTGTGTGTGGAAAAAATCAGGCATTTAATGTGCTTCAGTGGCATGAAGCTATTTGACCCCCTGTCAGATGCAACCAATAAGAACTCCAAGTGTCCTCCATTTCCAAAAGGGCTATTTTTAACAATAACGCAATTTAAAAAGACAACAAAACCATTAATGCTTTATGGTGCAATGTAAAACTGAAAATTCCATTGGAAAGCTTTTTTTTAATATTTCCACCACCGATTTCCAGAAGCATGGCATGAACAAAATGTTTGCTATTCATGGATTGACTAAACACATAGAAGGTGAGTGTGAAGTTGGTGATGCTTCAACTATTCTCTTTGCCAGATGTCTAGAATTTAATAAAGCAGAAGACTTGAGGTTGGTTAATTTTCTCTTGTCTCAATATTAATTTGGCCTTAAAGATATTAATTATCCCATTTTCATTGTCACTATAACTAAACTACATTTATAGCCTTATTGCCTGAATTCCAAATCGTTTTGAGTTAAATTTACTAACTACAAAGCTGAGTAATTCTGAGGGCCACTAGAGGGAGCTAATACTGCTGAGAACTTGCAATGTCAGCTTCTTTTCCAGATAAGATGAGTGAAAGATACTCATACAAAACAGCAGTAAATAAACAGAAATAAAACATGGTTTATTATTAAACACAGAATTCATCATCGAAGTAAAATTCTAATCTTCCTACTAACCATTCTGTTAATGCAGAATGAAGTAAATTAAAAAGAAAATGTGCTTATTTTTCACTAAAAGCAAAACCTTAAATGGTTTATTAATTCCCTGTAGCTTAATAGTCAATGTATTTGAACTGTACATTCGAAAGGGGCAGAGTCTCTCTTTAGATGCTGCATAATGCTTCATCCTTTCTCTGTTAGCCAACTTTAAAAAATCCTGATTTTTTTCTAAAACTTTTACTTTGCAGTGTGATCAAAGTGTAGCAGCATAGACGCATTGCTATTGGGAAACCACTTACTCAGCACCACAAGTGTACATTTCACTGTACAGCAGCAACTCATAACTAATATTTATATGCTCCTAGTTATGCAGACAGTGCTGTAAACGAATATGATGTTACATAAGTAGTAAATCCTTGCCAAAGAGTCCTGTCCCAACAGACTTTGCAATGTAAGGACACAGAGAAAAATCCAAGAGTGCATATAGCAAAAAAAGCATACACAGTGTGCAATCATAGAATCAAATCAGGTGTTCAAAGAAATGTTTGTAAACAGATTCAAATAAAGGCAGTCTGCTGTGATTAGCTCAAAGGAGCACCAGGCCAGACTTCAATCATGACACCACTAATGGTCTTGATTCTTGTCCACAGCCTCCCACGGGGATGGGATGGCTTGTCCTACCTCTCCCTTCCCCACACCAGTCCTGTGCCTTCAACAGCCTGTTTTGGCCCTCAGGGCAGACTAGGGCTCCTATGGGCTTGTAGCAGTCAGGATGAGCTGGATTGCCTCAATCACACCTAGAACAACCTGGCCCCTATCACCTGTCCACCACTCCCTGCACTGGAGGCACAGGGCTACCTGGGGGAGGCAGCCTAGGAATTTTAGTGTGACTTCATGATTCACCTAAAATGAGCATTAGTATGGAAGAACAGAATTAGTATTTGACTATAACTCTTCTTTTACAATTGCCAGCTCAAAATTTTCAAACTTGGCTGCCTAAAATGAGAACTTGCAAGGATTAAACAGCAAAATTCCTGGCCTGAGGTGCTTCAATGGGAGCTGCAAATCACTTTTTTTTTAAATCTAGGTGCCTAAACACTGTATTTGGACAGTTCCTTCACTTATGCTTGTAACTTAGTTATATACAGTGCTTACTATACATCTGAGCAGACACAAACTGGTAAATTAAATATAGTTCCTGATTTAATGTCACTATGATGCAGACATGCATACTTATAACTATCCTACTGCTGAACAAGAGTAAGTGACGTCTCTGCGTAAGTGTTCTCCAACTCTCTACTCACACAGCTCCCAAAGTAATTGGTCTCCATTTCTCTTTCCCTTTTTAGAAAGTCAGGCAGCAGGTGTTTGACCTAACTGCTGACTCAAGTTGCTTCTCAAATTCTCATTAAAATATCCTCTTCCACACTTACCAGAGCACAACCCTGTTCCAATCCAAACTCATTTGAACTGCTTGTTTCTTAAGTTGGTTGTGATCATCCCCTCCGCTTGTGAAACCTGTGTAAGGAAATCTCTGTGGGTCCCCTCAGGATGTTTCCTCCCAGAATGATCCCATCAGGAAATGGGAGGAAGATAAATTCACCCATGGATAAAACCATGAAACACTCTCCCTCTCCAATCGAAACAGATTCCAAGGTTTCCAGAAAGGTTAGGAAAAAAATAATCCAAAGAGTCTAGCAGCACTTTTAAAGACTAATAAATTTATTTATCACATGAACTTTCATGGGAGAAAATCCCACTTCATCAGATGCTTGAAGATGGAGAACCAAAGATGAATGGGAGGAAAATAAATGCAGGGTAATGTAAAATCATAGGATCAGGTCAGACTGTTACAACAAATCAATGCAGTTGATTAGATTCCAGCAGTGGAGAACTGTATATTAGAGGGTGGAGGTGAGGGGAAAGGAAAGCAAAATTACCTGTTGAGATGAGAAAATAACCCATAGCTCCTATTTAGACCTAAACTGATGGTGTGAATCTGCATATCAATTCCATTGGGCAGTTTCCCTTTGAAGTATTGATTTGTAATCCATGAGCCAAAGACCAACAGATCATGGAAGGAGTAATCAGATTAGTTAACAGATCATGGAAGGAGTAATCAGGAAGACTGAAGTGTTCTTTTATGTTATTTCTGATATCACACTGTGCCCATTTATTCCTTTGTGCAGAGCCTGTCCTGTTTGTCCCATGTATAAGGCAGAGAGCATAGGTGTTGCTGCCACTGGGCCTGCAGGCCTTGTGCCCTGCATCTCCCAGGCCCTGCCCCAGATCCAGCCACCTGCTGCTGGATCTGGCTCTGAGCCACCTGCTGCTTGCCAGCAGGAGCTGGAGCCAGGCTAGGGCTGCTTGCTGCTGGCTGGCGGAGGCAAGAGCCAGAGCTGAACCCGGGCCACTTTCCTTGAGCTGGAGCCAGGCTAGGACCGCCAGCTGCTTGCCAGCAGTGGCAGGGGCTGGATCCAGCTCTGGCCTGCCTGCTGCTTGCTGGCAGTGGAAGGAGGCAGGAGCTGGGCTGTAACTGCCTGCCGTTCGCTGGCTGTGGTAAGTGCTGGATTGGGCCCCGGGTTGGTGCAGGGGGTGGCGCCCGACCATTTTATTTGGACCGCAGCACCCTTGATAGAGATCATGAAGGTGTCTCTCTCTGTCTGATGGATCAGAGGAAATGTGGTTATATCTTAGGGTTGACTGTAGACAATGGATCATGTGGTGTGTCCTGGATGGAGGCCCGAGGGATGCAGTTAATTATAGGGGGCTGCAGGTTTTGGTACTGGGTGGCATTTCTGTGTCCATCCCTCATTTGTACTGTGAGTCCAGAAAGAGGATCTCCTGCGTGGAGTGGTCAAGGCTAAGGCTGATCCTGGATTGGGAATTGCTGAAATCTGTTAAGTTCCAAACAAGGCAGCTGTGTTAGTTTAGTTCAGGAAAAAAGAAATATATATCCACTACCCAAGGAGTGGGATTTTCTCCCACGAAAGCTCATGCAAACAATAAATCTCTCAGTCTTTGAGTGCCCTAGGTCTTTTTTTGCTGAAATCTCTGTGAAAATCTTCAAAGGCAGCCTTGCCAAGGGCCTAGAATAGAAGTCTCAAACACATAGCCCCTAAAGATATTTTCTGCAGCCCACAACACTATTGTTACCAATATTTGTAATATTGTATGAAAAGGTTTTGGTGGTGTGGCCCTCAGGGTAATGTACTTGTCCTCACCTGGTCCTCATGGTGATTTGAGTTTGAGACCTCTGGCTTAGCTGAAGAGTTAATGCAGTCCTGTAAGCTAACAACTATAGCTGGCTGCAGAATGTAGTTGTTTTAAAAAGTGCTCTTGGTTACATTAAAGAGATTTATTTAAATTTCACCCTCTCCCAAAAAGGAGATCATGCTAGCCTGACACTGGATGGGTATCAGTCAGTCACCCTACTCCAGAGTAACAAGATCTTCATCCCCTGCCTAGAGATGTGGGGGGAATTGTTTTATGCGAGTATCAAGAATTAATTTGCAGTTCGTTTCTAACAAAGCCAAGTTCAGCGTGAGCCTCTTGCATCCCGAGCCCATCCTAAAGGGGCAGAAATACATCATGGGGGGCTGTTAGGAGGGCGAGCCCCAGCCCTTTCCAGGGCCCAGCCGCTCCTGGCTAGGGCTACCAGATACCAACGCCGGGAAAGGAGGCCAGGCAAATACAAAAAGGAGCACATTGGAGGATGCATGGGGAAAATGTAGTATTAATGTAACAGTCTTCTGTTTTTAGGGGGGCCTGGAACGCTTCCCCCTAAAAAGAAGGCATTCTGTGGCATTC
This sequence comes from Podocnemis expansa, assembly GCA_007922195.1. NCBI lineage: Eukaryota > Metazoa > Chordata > Testudines > Podocnemididae > Podocnemis > Podocnemis expansa. The sequence continues at coordinate 32,248,679 of ML681994.1, read as the reverse complement.
CAGCATGCTTTAAGCCCTAGAAGTAAAAAGCCAGACAAAATCATGTATTTTAAAATGCCTGCCAGAGGGAGGATGTGAAGGTAAAAAGGAAGACATAGAGGAAGACATCTCCTCCTTTTGCCTGACAGCTGGGAACCCCGCTGCCCACTGGGCCTAGGGGCTGCAGGCCTCTCCTAGCAACGCGGCGCCATTTCCCCGCTCGCGCGCTTCACGTGACGCGCTGGCTCGCGCTCTCGGGAGGCTGCGCACGCGCCGGCGCGGCCGCGACCCCGTCAGTCTGCCTGCGGCTGGGGGCGGCAGAAAGCTCTCGCTAGAACCTTTGGAGTCACGTGGTCCGAGCGCCGCGCGGCTTCCCGCGCTGGGCCCCGGCATTTCTCCCACGTGGTTTGTCTAGTCAGGAGGGGAGACTATGGCACGTGGGGGGGCCGCTCAGGAAGGGCACGGAGCAGTAAAGGCCCGAGCCAGGCGCCAGTGAAATCACGGGGCGTTTCGGCCGCTTCACTCGACGTCAAAAATCATCGCTAAGCCCGCAAGTTCATAGATAAAAGGTGGAGGAGCCGGTTGTGAGCTCAAATAGCCTTCCTGGGGAATGGTTTTCACACAGCTCCTCGTTAGTATAGTGGTTAGTATCCCCGCCTGTCACGCGGGAGACCGGGGTTCAATTCCCCGACGGGGAGATTCAAATTCTTTTATTTCTTCAACTGGATTGCTTAAAGGTTTTAAAATCTGAACCAAAAAAATACCCTAGCTAAATAGGAAAGCTTATTTTTTTTAATTTGCAGCCGTGATTTTTTTTTGTCCTTTTAAATTGTTTTCCTCCAGGATTTTAAAATAAAGGTGATAGTTCCAAAAGAATCTGATGTCTCCCCGTCGGGGAATCGAACCCCGGTCTCCCGCGTGACAGGCGGGGATACTTACCACTATACTAACGAGGAGCTGTGTGAAAGGCGCTCCCCACGGCGGGCCCTTGGAGCTGGCGCAGGAGGCACTGCAAGAAGCGGCGGAGCAGCGACCGGCGGCGGGGGCGGGAAACGCCGCCGCCGAGCAGACGGGCCGGGAGGCGCTCAGGGACTCACGGGCGCGGTGGGCTTAGCGAGCCCAAAGAGGAGCTATTTGGTCAGGGAGGCGGGGCGGGGCTGTGGGCAGGGGACGCGCTGAGACGCGGCCCCGCCCACGTGGGTAGGCGCGCGCGCGGCTTGGCTGGGCGCGAGGCCGCCCGTTCTGCCCCTGATTAGCAGCCCAGGCGGCGGCCATGTCACTCACTCCCATAAGAAGGGCTGCACTTGGCGCCCGTGATAAGTTCTAAGGCGGGCGCACGGGATTCGCCAAGCAGCAGGACCTCGTGGCGCAACGGTAGCGCGTCTGACTCCAGATCAGAAGGCTGCGTGTTCGAGTCACGTCGGGGTCAAGTGCTTCTTTTTGTTGGTTTTAAAATGTCTTTCTCACGCCTGCTTCTTGCTTTCACCGCCTGCTCTGCAGGCAGAACCCAACCACCTACTCCGCCCCCCGTGGTGGCAGCTTATCTGGCCTCAGCCCCGCTTCCTGCCCGCGACTGAAAGGCGCAATAGAGGTAGGTGGGTGAAGATGTGGAAGAGGGGCTGACTGTGAGACTGGGTATGAGCCAGGAAAGGGGCTTCCACTAAAGTTGAGCCGCCCTCCTTGCAAGCTAAGGATGTGCTCCTCCAGGTATGAGCCACGCCACTACCTCCCACTTCTTAGCTGGCAACTACATAAAAATTGTTAAAACAAACCAGTCCAGTGGCACTTAAAGACTAACAAATTTATTTATGGCATGAGCTTTTGTGGGAGAAAATCTAGTTTGGTCAGATGCTTTGAAGGTGGGGGAAGTTACAAAATAGGAGGAAATAAACAGGGAAGTGTAAGTCATGGGATCAGGTGGCACTGTAACAGCAAATCAGAGCAGTTGAAAAAAATTCAAACGTGGGGGGAACAGCGTATAGAGGAAGATGAGGGCAAATCACATGTTGTAATGAGAGAAAAATCCAAAGTATTAAGCCCTGAAGCAATGCAATCAGATTTGCAAATAAACTGGATCTCAGCAGCTTCTCTTTGAAGCCTTGATCTGGTCTTCATCTGTCTGAGCGCCACAATTAGTAAATCACCAATGGTGTGATAAACTATAAGGCAGGGCAGTTATATTCAAGACTCTGGCATCAGCCAATAAACATGTTAGTTTTTAGGTGCCACAGGACTCTGGGTCCCCAATCTGGGGTCCATGGACCACCCCAGTGTTGCAGGGGGCCCCCAGGATTGCTCTCTGCCAGGGCCAGAAGCCAGCTGTGGCACCAATGCTCCATGCCAGCTTCACCCCCCTGGGAGCCCTTCAGCCACAGCTGGATGCAGGTGGCTGGTGGCATCAGCAGGCAGACAAAGGCAGTGACCGTGCAAGGGGAGCAGGCAGCACCCGGATTTCCAGCATGCCCAGCTCCCTCCACCAGCCCCAGGTGGCGAGGCAGCTGGCGACCCCACTCCTTACCAGGGGCTGCTGAGCCCACCACCCACACTGGAGTGGAAGCCACATCAGGCGACGGAGACAAAGCAGCCACTCCAGCCCCAGCCCAAGTTGGAAGCTGTGGCCACGCTCAGGTCTGCCCTGGACAAGGTCTCCATCTTAGGGCTGGAGGAAGAGGGGGCTGGAGGATGGCAGCCCAGAGGAGCTGGCTGGGGGAGGGGGCACCTCTCCCCACCTGTGGCCACAACCTGGCTGCGGCCCCAGTGCTCAGCTCCCTGATGGAGGCTGGATCCTAGTGAGGGGGGTGCCTCTCCCCACTGGAGGGGGGGGCACAAAATTTTTTTGTTGTTAAAAGGGTTCTGCAACCTTGAAAAGGTTGGGAACTCCTGGTCTTGAGTGTAGAGCTGTGGTTCCCAGCCTTTGTAAGACTGCGGACCCCTTTTTAAGTTAAAAAAATTGGGGGGACCCACCGCAGCAGCACGCTGCAGGCAGAATCTGGCCCGTGGGGCAGGGGATCAGAATCTGGCCCACACTGCTCGCCTGCCAGGGAGCAGGGTCCCCCTGGGCAGGGGGCCATAGCCGCAGCAGCCCCTGCTCTCTGGCAGGGGAATGGGGTCACAGGCAGCGGGCCATGGCCATGGCAGCCCCCACTTCTGGCAGGAGAATGGGGCTGTGGCAGCTGCAGTGCATGGTTATGACTCTCTGCACCTGCCCAGGAGCTGCCTGCGGCCCCATTCCCCTGCCAGGAGCAGGGGCTGCTGCAGCCATGGCTCCCAGCCAGCCCCTGCAGGGGAGTGGGGGCAGACAGCTCCTGCAGGGGAAGGAAGCTGCACCCCTCCAGCATTGGCCGCTGGTGAGCAGAGGCAGCAGCCAGCCCTCTGCAGCCCCCACCCCTGCCAGGATCGAGCCCCTGTGCAAGCATCGGGGCTGCAGCTGGGTTTTGGCTCTGGGGGGAAGCAGTACCGCAGACTCCCTGGAGGAGGTCCATGGACTTGGTGTAGAGCATCTGTGAGTCAATATACTGATTTCACATTATTTGTATTGTTTTTACTTATTATGGAGAAGGAAGCAAACATTTCTGATCCTAGATCAAAAAAATGTCTTTTCATGAAAAGTTTAGTATGAAAGTAGAATCCTTCAGTCAAACATTGCAAACTGATTGACCACTTCCCAATACGTTACCAAATATCTAACATCAGACACCCTGGCTATGTCTACACTAGCAAATTAGTTTGAATTAAGGAGCCTTAATTTGAACTAATTTGAGCCCTGTCTACACTAAGCTTTCCCTAGTTTGAATTAAAAAATGTAGCTTAGTTCAAACTGGTTAGTTTGGCTGGTTAGTCCAAACTAACTGCTTTGTTTGAACTTACTTCAAAATTTAGTTCGAACTAGCACTAAATAAGTTTGAACTAGCGGTTAGTTCGAACTAAGCCTGGCAACTAAAATAAAGCGCAGCTAGTTCAAACAAAAAAGTTAGTTTGAACTAAAAAAAAATGCACTTAGTTCGAACTAACTTCAGTCCAAACTAAGGTTTTAGGAGCAGACATAGCTGGTGATACCAGTTAAGTTATAACTATAGTAGTCTTTCAAGTTTTGTACATCAGATTGATCAAATCATATAGTTAATTTGTTCCTAAATCAATTAAAAGTAATTTAGCAAAGCACTTCATCTGTTAGTTATTTAAGCACTTAGTCACATGCTTGATCAAGCACATAAATTCATCACTCATTAGCTTCAATTCAGTGGAACTATTTGTGCTTAATATAAAGCAGAGCACAAGTCGTTAGCTCACTGAAGGCCGTAGTGAATGATTATTGCTGCAAGCACTACCACAGTAGTAAAACCCCATCAGTTAAAACTTATTTCTTCATTTGTAGAGCTGCAAGCATGAGTGGTTTTTTACAACATATGTAAAAGACCAGGTCCTTGTGCCAAAGATCTTACAATTTAAATTAAACAAATATATAAAGACATGAAACGAGTACAGATACATGGGAGAGAGAGGGAAGATATCATCAAGAAAGAGCTAGTAGGGTAAGTAAAAAGAGTGATTTTTACAAGAAAAAATGGTAAAGGGATTTGTAAAAAGAGAGTCAGGGAGGCTGACACACAGGAAGTAGGATGCTATTTCGAATACAGAAAGTGGCATGAAAGAAAATGGAAAGCAGAGGAGGGAAAGGGAGTTTTAAGGACAAAGGTGGGGTAGGATAAAATGAGAGCAAATGTGTAGGAAGGGAACTGTGTTGTAAAGAGCCTTGAAGATGAACAAAAGAAGAATGAAGATGGAGTACAAGAAGAGAGAAAGTCAGCAAGACATTTCAGTCATTCTTGATAAGGTAGAGTGCACTGTGACAGGCAGAAGACTTCCAAGCAGCTTTCTGGACAGACTGCCATGGGAGATACCAATGGCAAGAAGTTCACAGAAAAGAAAGTTGAAGTAGCCAAGACAGAAGATAATCTGATTAAGTCAAGAACTAAAATGTTACCAACTGGGATAGAAAGGGTGACATTTAATGAAGTTATAATAATGGAGAAATTACAAGATCTGGTGATAGCCTGGATGTTGGGAAGGAGAAAGATGTGTCGAAGAACAAGGTTTCAGACTCAGGTACAGAGAGAATTTTTTGATGCCATTGTAAACAATGAGAGAGAAACAGGAGATAATGGATTTGGATGAGTTTTAAATCTACATCAGTCAGATAGTATAATTAAGTTACTGAAATTAATACTATAGGAATCTTCTGTATGTCTTGCTTTGAAAATAATTGTCTCTTCTTCTAAACATTTAAGACCTGGAAATCTACTCCAGAGATATAAGGAGGGAAAACTAGATGCATATTCTGCTACAAACGTCCCATTCATTCCAATCCTGAGAAAGTCATCCTGTTTCATTTTCAAAGCATGTTGGATCTGTCAAATGGAGATAGATATAGGAAGCCACCAAATCCTCATGTATGCAGAGATAGGCTAGCTGTCCTTTCCTCTGGATGTTTTAATTTACCTTGTGGCTCATCCTTCTCTGTATGTATATATTTGCAGCTGACATGCCACATTTTCCATTTCATGCATCTGACAAAGTTAATCTTTAAGGCTATGTCTACATCTAAGAATGCTAGTTTGAACTAAGTTTGTTCAAATTAATTAGTGCAAACTAATTTTGGTTAATTGGAACTACCTTAGTTTGAACTAGCATGTTCACATTAGAAACCTAAATCGACCTAGCATAGGATTTACTAGTTCAGTTTAAGATGGGGGCACCTGGGAAGTGTGGCAACATGGCACCCAAGAAGGGCCATCCTCCCCACCCAATCTCATAAAAAAGAGGAAGGCACTTCCTGGTGCCATGAACCCTGGGAGGAAGAAAGTCGAACTACCTTTAATTTGAACAAACAGTTCAAACTAACATGTCTATGTTGGCTTAGTTTGAACTTATTAGTTCTGTTAGTTCGAATTAAAGGCAGACCTTACTATTTCAAAGTAAGCTTTCCGTAGTTTGAAGTAAGGAATTCCTTAGTTTGAACCAATGAAAGCTAGCGTAGACATGCACTAATTTAGTTTGAATTAATTCTCCTTAATTCAAACTAAATTCCCAGGGTAGACACAGCCTAAAAGTGTCACAGAACTCCTTGTTTTTATTTGTGAGACTATGGTATTCAAAAATATATCATTGTTTTGAAGATAACATTCCAGCGCAGAAAGAATACTGGACCTACTGTGGAGCAGTTGAAGAATTAAGGAATGAGGCTGTTTTCCAATTCTGAAGCATGATCACTGGATTCCCAGCTTTGATACTAGTTGCCCTGCACTGCTTAGCAGTACAAGACATTAGTGTGGATGCCAAACACCCCTTTTCATCTGATAAAAATGTGGCTGGGGACAACAAACACTGCATAAAAAATCTCTGTATAACTTACTATACCAAAGTTGCAAATTTGCACAAGGTTCTTTATTAAAAAGTAACTTATTTTTGTTTGAAAATTTTACTTTGTTGCAGAAGTGAAAACTGTTGCATTTCATGTAAATGTTACACTGTAATACTTTATTGTTAAATTAGACTTTTTGTTGCAATGACCATACCATGATTTTATTCATTTTCACCTGGACTGGTTTATTACTTTTGCTTAATTTTACCATGAGAAAAATCTTATCCATATGTCTACAATGCTCCTGCAGTTCAGAGTAAAGAGATATGAATAGCAGTATGCACCAGTGTTTCACTGTAACTTCCCTATGTGAACGCTGCAGGCATGAACTAGCTGTTCCCTAGTTTGTGTTAATGCAGTGCTCCACCTCCACATAGATGTTACAACAGACTATTTGGGGGCTCAGTGCTATTCCCACTCCAGTAGCCAATACTATAGGGCAGTCTAGACAAGAACTGAGTCTGCAGATGGGCTGTAATAATAGCCTCGAGCAGTGTGAGGAATACTTGTTGAGCTCAATACAGTGTTAACACGGAGATGTAACACATGTTGTGTTTGAATTTATACAACTTGTTTGATTTGCTGAAGTAATCTGACCTAATGCAGTGAAACATAATCACAGGATTTATCTTTCACTCCCATCATACTGTAAGGGTTTTTGTTTGTTTGTTTTCGGGAGGTGGGGGTTCAGTGTAAGTTTTCTCCACTCTGGCATCTGATGAAATGGGACTTTGCCCATGAAAACTCATGTGAACAATAAATTTGTTAATCCTTAAAGTGCCACAAGACTCCTTGTTTGTTTTTCCCTTTGGAATTTACAAGACATATCATGTGTCAACATTTTTAACTAACTGTTGGAGGAAGCACAAAAAGAAAAGAGAGGACCAGTCATATTATGAAAATATGCACAGTCTACTATGAGAATCAGCTGAATGCTGCCAAGGGTAGCAGGGGAAACCAGACTCAAGTTTTTACATACAGAGATCCTGTGGTGTTTGCATAGATTTTTAAATAGCATCAATGGCACTTCTTGAAAGATTAGGGATTTTCAAAGACATTTTTGGTTAAAATTTTCAAAAGTCAGTTCTCCCCTGGCATTTTGCTGCATCAAATTAATTAGTCCTGATTTACACTAGTGTAAAGCTAGAACTAGAGTTCTAACACAGGTTTTGTGAAGTATGTTGTTCTGCTCTGCTGCTGACTTATCTCAGAGTTAGGTGTATATCAGTAGTAGGGCTGTGTTTACGTACATGTATAGTTTTTGGAGTGCTTTGAATTTCTTCTGGATGAAAGAAACTATCTACATTTAAAATTATTGATATTAAATTGGGGCAGAGATTCTATTTTTCTTAAGCATTTCCAAAACACCCATTGTGTGGGATCAGAATGCTATATGAACCTTGGTTGGGGTTTAATAAAGCGTAAGACTATCTGATTTGTCTCACACAAACATGGAAATGGATGACAGTGCTCAGAATACCTTTTCTTTCTTTTTTAATCTTAAGAACTGCTTGTTTAAACTGCTGTCAATAAGAGGAAAAAGTCTCCACACAATTCAAATTCATATTCTTACAAACTGATGTTAGCGTACTTCATACAATTATGTAATCTTGCCTACCCCAACAGATGTGAAATTATTAAGAACGAAGAAACACAGTAATGGTTCGTTAATAGTTATTTGCACTGCAAGATAACTGAAGTTTTCAAGCTAGCTGTTATTGTGGGGGGGACAAGCATGGACAGCGTAATACAAACAAGCAGTTCTGTGGCCCTTTTAAAGACTAATGAATTTATTTATCGCATGAGCTTTTGTGGAAGAAAATCTCACTTCTTAAGACAGTCTCTGATTGAGAATTCTATACAGAGAGATTTCTAAAGAGACTCAACTGCAATTTAAAGCTGACCTCACTGGGGCTTCTCTGCAGCACATAAAATACCTTGCATATCTGCTGATGACTTTCTAAGCCGCCAAGACACACTGGGGGAAGCCAACTGCAAATGCCTGGCAGTCAGCTTTCAGCAACTCCAGTTACAGGAGTTGCTGAAGCAATTTCTGGAGCGCAGCACTGAGTTTGTTTACGCTGCTGAATCGCACCTGGAAGATCTTGTTGATGGCGGCATCAGCATAGACATACCCCGTGTAAACTTTGTCTGTCACTTGAATGAATCCATCAGAATGTGGCAGCCTTGACTACTGCTGGGAAGTGCAATGTTTGAAAAAGCTATCAAAATATCTGATTTATTCTTCACTACTAATGTTGTTTTGTTTTCTATTTCTTTAATATAGGAGAAATTAAAATAGCATGTTTCACATTTTCATGAACTAGCACAACAGTGCAGCATTCAGGGTTGCAAATACTACATGAAGTATATTTAGATCTGAAGAAAAAAAAGTCATAATTCTACAAGTATTTTCTGCATTTTTATTTATACCCATTAGTGATATGTTTCCATGATTTTTTGACCTGACTTAGTGCCAGAGGTCTGCAAGCCTTTTGACAGAAAAAAGGCAAGATCACTGCTTCAAGAAGCTTACAGTCTCAGGTCCCAATCCTGTCACCCAGGGGTCTCAAACTCAAATCACCATGAGGGCTGCATGAGGATTAGTACAGTAGCCTGAGGGTCATACCACTGAAACCTTTCCATACAATGATATTGCAAAAATATGGGTAACAATCGTGTCATTTCGAGGGCCACAAAAAATAGCTGTAGGGGTCGCATGTGGCCTGTGTGTTTGAGACCCCTGTTGTAAGTTGTTCCTTAAGGGCACATTCCTGAGCTGGTGAAGTTGTGATAGCAGGGCTCAAATAGTGGAAAACATCACTTTCAAATTCTGCAATGCACTAGAAGGGATTTTTTTCGCCTCTATAATATAAAATTTACAGCTTTGAACAGCCAGGGCAAGGTCCTAGCTGGATTTTATCTTCCCCACCAGATGAGTGCCCTGGCCCAAGTGTGACGAGACATTTCACATCCTAAAACCTCGGCAAGTGAGCCTGACGAGCAAAGGACACACGTGGGACAAGCGGGGCGGTGAGGCTGGCTTCAGGAAACCAGGCGCGGGGCCATCCGCCGGCGGGGGATTTAGGAGGTTGCTGCGTGTCTCACTGAAACTCAGCCGTCAAATCCCCCCTGCTCGCCTCCCGGAAAGCGAGGGCAGCGGTAATTCATTCCCCCCGTCCCCTGCCTCGGCCTCGCCCCCCGCAGCAGCGCAGCCCGCGACCTGCGGGGGGCGGCTCCGGCCCCTGACTGCTGAGGCAGCCTCACAACCCCGGCGCCTCTCCCGCCTGAGCCGAATTTAAACTGCGTTACTAGCCCTCGCGCAAAGCACTAACGCAGCTCGAACCCTCACGCCGCGCCCCCCTCTCCGCTGCAGCCAATGGCAGCCCGACTTCGTGACTCGCCCGACCAATCGCGGCGCGCTTTATTGGCGGGGCCCGGGCGACGGAGCCCTCGCCGAGCGCGCGCCGCGAGTCGGGGGACGGGCGGCCGGGCCATCGCTGAGGGCGGCGATTCCCACTCTCCCCTTCGGCGGCGCCTCTCCCGGGAGGGCGGCCATGCCCGAGTTCCTGGCGGACCCGTCGGTGCTGACCAAGGAGAAGCTGAAGAGCGAGTTGATCGCCAACAATGTGAGCCTGCCGGGCGGCGAGCAGCGCAAGGACGTCTACGTGCAGCTCTACCTGCGGCACCTCACCGCCCGCAACGCGCCCCCCGCCGCCGCGCCCGACTTCTCCAGCGACGAGGAGCGAGAGCCCACCCCGCTCGGCGCCAGAGGCAGAGGAGGAGGCGGCCCCGGCCGGGTAGGAGGCTGCGGAGCCCGGCGCCGCGCTACAAAGGGCCCCGCCGGCCGCATCCCCAGAGCTCAGCGCTTCCCGCCCCGCCGCCCTTCCCGCGCTGGCGGCTCCGGCCCGCCCCCTCGCCCGGCCCCTGCCGACCCGCCCCCGCCGGCGGACAGCGCCGCTTCCCGCCCTAGCGGCCGGCCGCTGCCAGCGCGCCTCGGCCCCCGCCCGGGGCTCGAACTCGCGCCTTGGCCCCCCTAGCTGGGAGCGGCCCACGTGCCGGCCGCGTCGGCGGGGCTCGGCGCCTGGCCCCTGCCCCGGGAAACCAGCGGGGAAGGTGGCGGGGGAAGTCGGCTGAGCCGGATGGAGGTTTCTTGGCGCTGTGCAGGAAAAAGTAACAGGGTACCAGCAGCTCTCGTCTTTGTGGCGTGCCGGGGTCTTAGGCTGTCAGGCGAGTTGTCTAGCTCAGTGTTTCCCAACCGGTGTGCCGCGGGATTTTTGACAAGCTATTCCCAGCTCGGGATTGGCTCGCCGGCTCATGAATAGTCATGAGTTCATTTGGCAACTGTGGTGGTGGGCCTCAAAGTAATTAAAAGCAGCAAGCTGCGCCATGGCGGAGAAGAGGTTGGGAATCACTGATCGGGTTACAGGTCTGTGTCCGTAAAGGTTTTTTTTTTTAAAGGGATCTAAGTTGCTGTTGTTTAAAGTCTAGAGCATTTTGCACATGACTCGAATATCCAGCAACTTAAATTTCATTGAAGGCAGGTGCATTCCAGGTTTCTTTCCACAAGACTGTTTTGGTAATCTGAAAACACTACTCTATAGGTCAGGGATCTCAAACATGTAGTTGGCAGGCCACATGCAGCCGCTAAAGCTATTTCCTTATGACCTGCAATGATGTGATCGTTACCAATATTTGCAATATCATTGTATGAAAAGGTTTCAGTGGTGCAGCCCTCAGGCTAACGTACTGTTCCTCATGGGGTCCTCTACTAGTCCTCATGCAACTCTCGTGGTGATTTGAGTTTGAGACCCATGTTGCAGGTCTGTCAGGCGCAGACAAGTGTAAATATTTGTGTTCACCTGGGTGGATCACCACTAAGCCCTGAAGGGAAAAATGCTCAAACAAGCTCAACTAAGGATTTAAGCTTGGCTGTACTTAACTTTTATCTGAGTGCATACACTAAGGGGAAGTGTATTTAGGGAATGTGTTCGGGTAAAAACTAACGATTGGAGAAGGCTGGCTCCACCGTGCAAGGAGAGAGCAGGGTGATGACATGTAGGACTTGCCTGTAATGGGTAAATGTCTTTTAAATAGTATTTAGAGGAAATACTTTTGTTTGTAGTTTGAAGTGCAACCTGATACCATGGGGATGGTCTCATAAAGACTTGCAAAATTGTTTGTATGAGTTGTATTCTTTTGATGATTAAAATACTGATTCCAGGTGACTACAATCCTGTATGTTTTTAAAGTGGATCTGTGAAAGGGGAAACTAGAGATGTGCTGGGAAGTCTCTCTAAAGAGTAGAAATTCAGTGCTGTAGTGTAGTTGGTAGCAACTAGTGAAACTGCCTTTCAGTTTCTTAACTGAAGATGTTACAAGCAACTGAAAGTGTTTAACTTCCTTTTTTTGTTCTGGCACTGAAGTCAAATGCCTGAGTACTGCTTGAGAGAAAGGCAGGCTTTCTTTGAAGCTTAACTTTTGAGTTGTCAGTAAGGTATTCCTTGACACCTTCAAGAAAACCTCCCACAAAACCAGGGAAAACCAGGCTTAAAATGTGTCCTGTATCCTCCCCCACCTTCACTCCCAGCCCCCAAAAGATAAAGAAATGCCACAATTGTCTTACGGCAGTCTGAAGCTATCCTACTCTATACTAGAGGCTTTAATAGGAAAGTAATATCTGAATATTAGCTAAGTGATGATTACTTTGGAAAATGCAAATAGTGCTGGAAAATGCAGAAGGTGACAAGTCTAAAGCTAATAATAATTTGAAAAAATGTTGAAGGTTCCTATGTAACCTGCGTCCATTGAACAACTATTTTGGCGTATTGTATGTCTTGAAACACTCTGTGGTACTTTAGCTATTATATTACCCTTCATTATTTTGATGTGTGTTTGGATACAACTTATTCTTAGGCTATGGGAAAGAGTGCCAGATTCTTCAATACAAATGCACCTGATCCTTGTACCAAGAAGCACAATGGACCAGACATGTTTTATTGTGAGTTAACAAATCACTAGACAGAGGGTTGGAAGGAGATGAGGGAATGTCAAGAAGATAATTAAGCAAGCTCTGCGGCACACCATTGCTAGGGTTATGCATTTTCATTAAGCTAACATTGAAAAATTGTGCTCTCTTGTGGGTGACTTGTTCAGATTTTGTCCGGTCTGGTAAACTTCCATGTTTCTCCTATGAAACTTCATAAGTAAACTCCATGTCTTAGAACTGTAGTGATCACGCTAGCACTTTTATGTTTTATCCAAAGTGACAAAGCCATTTCTTGAGGCTTGCATGATAGTATTGATGGTGTGCACTAATCTTTCCTTATTTTGCAGTTGGGAGCTATTTAAGTAATAAGCTCCTGCTGGGGGGAGGGACAGGGGACGGTTGTTATATAGGTGACTAAAATATTAACTACTTGGAGATCTATTGTAATTTGGCAAGCCAGAATAAAGTGTTGCATTTGAATAGCGTTGCTTGAAAATTAACATCTTAGGACTATGCAACTTTGTTGACATACTTACCGGGCACAGTTCTAATGCCAGCTCAATAATTTGTTTCATGCATTTAGTCTGCCCTTTTTGGATAAAGTCTTCCGCTCTGCTCCTTGTCCAAACTTCCACGTAAGAAGTCAATTCATAGTTAACAATAGTGGGGTTCTGAATCTCAAATGTGCTATGGGTCCATGAATTGCCCTCAAGTGTTCAAATTTGTGTATAATCAGTCAGATGTGCCTATTTGCTTTTTTACAATAGAGGAACGAGGGGACACTCAGAGTGGAAACGCAGACTTAAAACACATAGAGAATTAACAACAGCTAATGATGAGTAGTTGAGCAGTAGTTGATAATGACAGATTTTTAAAAAATAAAAATCTTCAAGGACTTAAAATAGTTGTATTCATAACCTGTAATTTCCTGACACCTTCCTCCTCCATCTCTTCTCCTTTACGCTGTTGCATCTTGTTTCAAATTAACTTTAGTGTTTTGGAGGCTGGAAGGATTGCCTTTTCTTAAGGTTGCTCATGATTTACCCATGTTTTGACTTTAACAAACTGGGCTGAAGTCATAAGCAAGTTCAGCTAAATTTTTCATTCTGGGTATCTGGCTCAGGCTGATGAGGGTGGGTAGACTCTCTCCTGTCTTCTCAGTCTGCATCTCTGATTTCAGGCTCCTGGCAGTTTGGTGGAAGGAACTGTGATTCTAGTGCAAAGGGAAACAGGAGCCAGGCTTGCCTGGGAGTAGGTTAGGACTAGGATTGGGGGGAGGGGGTTTGACTGGGAACCATTGAGTGGAGGATAGAGGTTTATAAAGAGTCAGGGGAAGGCAAAGAGCTGGCACTGATTGCACAGAGGCTGAGACAAGGGGTTTGAGAGTGGGTGAATGCATAGATTATGACTGGGAGCTGGGAAAGGACTGTGACTAGGTAGGAGGGTGTGACCAAAGCTCGAAGGAGACAGGAGTGCACAGGATAGATGGTGTTAAGTAAATGAGAAGTGTTTGGGGGGGGGGTGTTTTGTTTTTTTAAATATGTTATACAGTGTATGGCCCCCATACCTTATGGTGAACTACTATATATACTCATGTATAAACTGAGATTTTTTTGTACCTGAAAATTGCCTTTAAAGCAGGCACTCGGCTTATACATGGGTCATACAGCAGAGAGCAGCTCCAGTCCCAGAGTTTTAAGTCTCCAGCCCTGAGCATGCTCCAGGCTGGAGCCCTAGCATGTGGCTGGAGTGGCTGTGCTGGGCAGTCAGCCCTGGCCGGGGTTAGAGTAAGGAGCGGGACCCCAGCATCTAGAGCAGGCATGTACAGGGACCCAGGTGGAGGCAGGGGGGTTGGCCCGGGGAAGTGGCAGCAGTTCTGGGGGTTGGAAAGGCTGGGGATGGCAGCAGAAGTGGTGGCAGGCCCAGGGGTTGGGGTGGTGTCAGGGGCTCTGGGGGTAACCAGCAGCGCAGGGTGGGGGAGCCAGGGGCCTGAGGCCACAGGTGGACCTCGGCTTACATGTGGGTCACCCATTTTTGTCTATTTTTGGGGCTCAGAACTGGGGGTTGGCTTATACACAGATTGACTTGTATGTGAATATATATGGTATTCAACCGCTGCTCCTGAAGACAGAATTTTTCATTTCCTTATGGTCTCATCACTATAATATGAGTGGCCTGAGATAGGAAATTAACTTAATCAATCAAACACCTTGTCTGGAGAGGACGCAGCTGTCTCCATTCTACAAGTGCAAAACTGAAGCTAGAAGATTGGCACAAAAGTATCTACTAATTTTGGGTACCGATTTTGTGATGTCTAGATCCAGTTTTTTTCCCAGAGTAATTAGTGTTAAATAGCGCTGCAGTCGCAACTGGAAGTGTTCAGCGCTTGGGCAAGTCAGGCACCCAGAAGATGAGGAACTTGTAACTAGTGCAGTGGTTCCCAACCGGTGTGCTGCAGCATGCGGATGTGCCAAGGCAACTTCTCCAGTGTGCTGGGGGAAAAAATCCCTGAGCTGCGGCCATGGGCAGCTGCCCCGGCTGCAGGGGTTCGTCAGAGCTGTGGCAGTGGCCCTACCTGGCCATGGTCGGGGGGGGTTTCCAGGACCCAGAGCTGCGATAGAGGCCTCATGTGGCCCTGGCGGGGTGGAGTTCCCCGGAGCTGGATCCGCTGCTGCAGCCCCATGTGGCCTGGGGCAGGCTGGGCCATCCCTAAGGTAGGGCGACGGGCTGCCAGGGCCTTGCACTTTGGGGTGCCCTGCGTGGCTGCTTTGCTGCCCCCCCTCCCATGCCAGGGAGCAGGCAAGCAGCCAGAAGGGCAGCCTGGTGCAGTGCTGCCAGTCTGTTCCCCACCTCCCAGGCATGTGCACTGCTCTGGGCTCTGTTCCAGAGCAGCGGCGAGGGGGCGGGAGGCAACGTGGAGCTGGTATCGCTGCCCCCACACCCTGGCCACACTGCCTCCCGTTCGCTCCCTGCTGCTCTGGAATGGAGCCCAGAGCAGTGCGCATGGCTGGGGGGTGGGGGGCGGACCAGCAGCACTGCACCAGGCTGCCCTTTTGGCTGCTTGCCCAGTCCCTGGCATGGGGGGCAGTGCAGGGGTCTGCCCCTCTGCTGGGCCGGCCGACCCTATCCCCCAGTGCTGGGGGTTGGGGAATGGGGGAATGCAGAGGGTGATTTACCTGGGTCCTGTACCCCCTGTGGATGGCCCTGCCCACATCTACCTAAGGATGGCCCTGGTCCCTGGGGTCAGAGCCCAGGTGGAGGCCCCATGTGTAAGGCTACCGGCTACCAAAGTTTGAAAAGGAGGACAGGGAAGTATGAAAAGGAGGATGTTGGAGGACACATGGAGAAAATGTAGTGTTCTTTTTTTTTTAGGTAGTCCTGGAACACTTTCCCCTGATAAGATATTCCAGGCCATTCCAGCATACTTTGACCCCCTATATGTAAAAAGCCAGACAAAATCATGTATTTTAAAATGCCTGCCAGATGGAGAATGTGAAGGTAAAAAGGAGGACATGTCCTCCTTTTTCCTGACATCTGGTAACCCTACCCATGTGGTCCTGGCCAGCGGGGGGGGGGGGGGGGGGGG
>ML681994.1:32195144-32232604 GCA_007922195.1 Podocnemis expansa | reverse complement strand
TCCAGTTTAGCCACCCCCCCCCCCCCCATCCCCCCGGCGGGGCCATAAGGGACCTCCCACGTGCGGCTCGGGGTAACTCACGGGGGGGGGTCGCCCGACGCAGGGTTCACCAGAGCTCCAGTGGTGGCCCCATATGGCCCCAGCCAGGGAGCTGCCTGGAGCCAGAGCCACTGCTGCGGGTGGTGGCCCCATGCAGCCCTAGCCAGGGATTCTCCCTTCCAGCCAGACTCCCAGCTGTGGGCAGCAGTGCCATGTGACCCCAGCTGGTGAGTTACCCAGAGCCGCAGGTGGCAGCTCCATATGGCCCTGGCTGGAGGATTGGGGGGGGGGGGGTGGCTAAACTGGAGCCATAGGCAGCACCCCAGCTGGGGGTTCCCTGAGCTGGAGCCCCAGGCTGTGACCCCAAAACAGGGTGCCATGGCTCTTGAACATTTATGTTGATGTGACTATACGTTTGGCCATGGCAGCGTGCTGTGGCATAATTGAAGTCCTTAAGGTGTGCTGCAGTAGAGAAAAGGTTGGGAACCACTGAACTAGCAATCATCTATGAAACATTTTGAGTAGCTTGCCTAACATTGTGTAGGATTCTCTAGCAGTCAGTGATAGGGGCTCCAAGCTAGCATTCTGGTCCCTTAGCCCCATTGTTTCTCTCACTGTATGTCTTCCATCTTCTGTAGTGAACAAAGCTGTGGCCCTCCAGTAAGTCTCCTTTGCTTCATTTGCAGAGCAGAACCATTCTTTGTAATGAATGAGGCAGGAGCACTTTGAGGGAGGGGAGGGAAGGATGTGATCATGTAACTAAAGGCTGTATCATGATGCACCCAAAGAAGGGGGCTGACTAAGGTTGCATGGATAACCTGGCATTTCCTGACATTTGAGTCCTTGATTTTACAAGCTTTGTCCTCAATTTTTGGAGGTGATAGAATATGTTACGTCTTCATACTGTACAGAAGTTTACTACGATTAAAGCCTTTCTGTAATGCTGGTATATAAACAATATGTAGCAACAAGGAGATAATTTACATTGCTTGCCAAAACAACCCTGAATAATCAATAGCTGCAAGGTATCTGAGATCAAGAGTTTAGTCAGACTCAGTGGAGGATTAGACACTCAAGTATAAAAACAAGCAGTTACATTAAACAACAAACAAAGGAGGAATACGTTCACATGCTTCTTTGACCAGTCCTCCATGACTGTCTTATCATACAATAGTCTTTGTATTCATAATTCCCAGTTTACATAGTTGCTCTTCTGGCAGCAGATGTAGTGTTGATAAGACGTGTATTAAACTGCTCATTAAGAAAGCCCTGCTCTGAGTAGTAGTAAAGATGCCTGCGCCTTATCACTCCCAGTGGTGGTGTGACAGCTGTTTGGGATTAAGGGTTTGGATAATCCTAAAGTAGATGCGGTGTAACTGTCCTCATTATTAGCAAGATATTTCATAGCCATCCAAATGATTTCGGACACCTTTTGTTAAAGTTGAAGATCAGGTGCTGGAGTAGTAGAAATGGTTGATCTCTAATACAACAGGTCTGAACTCTTGGCAAAATTCTTGTTTCATTTACAACAAGAAGTCTGGTAACTAGCATCTCAACCTTGGATCTTTTCTTACTGGCAAAAGTGGGGGATGAGACACCATATAGACCTATATTTCTCTTCCTTTGCATTCTTTTACACTTTCCACCGCAAGCTTGGTGAGACTAATTGGGAAGGCTTTGGATTTTTGAAGAATCTGTCACTGTTCTCTTTAAAAAAGGGCACGAGTCAAGCTGTACCCTGGGTATAGTGGTGTTGTAATATTTAAATGGAAAAGTGTGTGAAACCACTAATGATTTCATAGCTTGTTTGAAGACTTGTGCTTTAAATGTCTAATCTGTCGGGTTCCAGATCCCTTTTTACAAATAATTAACAAATGTGTGGCAGGTGCCTTGCTTCTAAAGGTAGAGACTGCCATTTCGTACTTATGGAACATTGGTAAAAGGTGGATTTTCACTATGGGCACTCCTGCTCCTGAAGACGAGGATTTGCTTTACTTTTACACTTCTAGGTTATAAAAATTCTATGGTTCATGTGTAGCTTTTTAGCGTCAAAGGCTACAGTTATAGCAGAGGGGCTCAGTTAAGTTGACTTAAAGTCAACTTTAGGTTGACTTGCAGTCAACCTTGTTAAGTTGACTTAGAAGTGTGTCTACACTTGCAGACATACTCCAGGCTCAGGCCCCACCCCAGGGTGCAGTCGGGCTCTGGGGGCCTCAAAAACTCCTGCCAAAGGCAGCAAGGTGCTTGGAGCCGGGTCGGGCGTCTAGTCGCTTGCCGGCAGCAACTGAGGCTGGATTGGGTCCCCGGAGCCTGATTGATGCAGGTGGTGGGGCCCAGACCCAAACCCTTCCCACCCTGTAAAGCAGACTTAACAGCTTAAGATGGCTTTCAGGGCAGGTTTTATTGAGTCAATTTAAGCAAGTGCTTAAGTTGACTTGATAAATTCAAAACTTGGCCATGGAGTTGCTTAGGTCAGCTGAAGGCAAGTTAAGGTTAGGGTTCCAGTGTAGAGATACCCAAAGATCTCTTTGGATGTAAAAATGGCATTTGGTAACAATGTACATCTTGCCTATTAAGAGCTAGTGCCATACTTTAGCATGTTTAGTAAGAGCTGTAACATAACAGCTTTGTTTGTACAGATGAAGTTACTTCACATTACTAAGACTTGTGGAATTTTGGAGGGTGTTTTTTGTTCATTTGTGTTTGAGAGTTTTTTGTTTTGTAAATACCAAATTGCATCTTGGGGCTTTTAGTGGTTCTGTCTTCCTCTTCGTGAAACAAAATTTACAGGTTATCTGCAAACAATTGATTTTGTGTGTCTCTTCTCCCCCCCTCCGCCGCCCCAACTTGTTAAATAGTTCCTTGACATACAAGGGTTTTGCTGCTTGTATATGTAGTATTGTTCTGAAAAGGTACTGGAGTCAATATTATTGGATGTTGGATTGTGTGTCTTGTTAGAATAGTCTGAATACTAGCTGCCATCAGAGGTAAAATTCCTGTTAAGTGTCACAATGAAAGGCTGAGCCCAACAATTTTAGTATGCACAGCTAGGGAAGTCATCGCTGACCAGTTCTGTGGTTCTGATCAACTTTAAGCTCCTGTATCTAGTTCTCTAATACAAGTTTGATAATGTAAATTAAACACTAGTGTTATCCATCTGTCTAAAGGTAGACTGACTTTTGTTTTTAATATGAGCTGGAAACACTCCTTTGTAGCTGTATTACTTGTAAACTATCCCTTACTTGTTCTTCAGTATAGCCTTAGAGGGCTCAGGTGCCAGGCCCCTGTTGCGATAGATACTGTAGAAGAATATGAGAGAGATTAGATCCTTACCTAAAGAAGTAGTTCCCTGATATGGATCTGAAAGTGTGTGTGTGTGTGTGTGTGTGTGTGTGTGTGTGTGTGTGAGAGAAGTATATAAAAAATGTTAAACTTGTTCATCATGATCCACAGTTCCAACCTGAGAACAGGACACACACTGGCTCAAAAACTTTCTTCCCCTATTACCAGCTTCCACAGTATGGAAGGTTTTTCCTGTAAATTTCTAATACAAGGAGTGTGAATTTTTTTAGCAGTTCAGAAGTCTAGGATAGATTTGGGTAGCAAGCCTTCAGATGTATACTCTAACTTTAAAAAGGGGATATCTACATTCGGGCACTCTGTGTTAGTTAATTAAATGTGTTTTTGTTTTTAAATATAAAATGTTTTATTGTTACCAGTTATATAGTGTACCTCTGCTAACCAAGCTGCTGCGTCAAGATTTACATATAGTATATGCTAGGGGTCTCAAACGTGTGGCCCCTAAAGCTATTTCCTGCGGCCTGCAACTACACTACTGTTACTGATATTTGCAGTATTGTTGCATGAAGAGGTTTAATGGTGCAGCCCTTGAGCTAACTTACTAGTCCTTGTGTGGCCCTCATGGTGATTTTAAGTTTGAGACCCCATATGCTGAAAACAACTCATCAGTTTTAACACCAAATCTTAATCGGCCCCACTATGAACAGAATTCTTTGTGATTCAGAAGAACGTGAAGGAAGTAAACAGGAGTAGTTACCTACTTAATGTTTTCTATCTCTACCAAAAAGCCTGCTCATAACTGTAATGGGCTTTGTGTACACCAGTATTGCTAGCAGTGGTGGACTTGCATCAGTCATATTGAATCTCCTAGATTTACATGGCAAAGAAACATTGCTCAATGGAGAACATGACTGTGTCAACTTAACCTGACAAAACTGTTTGTTTGCAACAGTTTAACCATTATTTTAAAACTGTTAAGTCAAGTTTAGATGAGACTTTATAAACCAAATTACTGAGTAGGTATACATAATAACTGTATTTAACAAAGGTAAAATGGAAATTCTAACCTAGCCTTACTTTAGGTACTTCCTGTCACCTTTCTGCCACTTTGAGCCCAATTCTGTAGACTTAGCCTTTCAGATGCAAAATCAAGGGATTGGTGGTAGTAGGTATGAGCAAAAACTCAGCTATTCACAGTAGTGTAGAGAAAATATTATTTTGGAAGTATGTATGCATGTAAGTGGTTTTGGTTTTGGGGGGTTTTGTTTTTGTACTTCCATAATGGAGATATTTTTAATTTGTAAATGTCAGGCTCAATCAACTAAGTCTGTGATGGATAGTCCTGCCACTGAAATTTGGGAAATGAGGCTCAACTTTTAAAGTTATGTACAGTGGGTAACTTTACCTTCTAGTCTAGACTTCCTTGCTTTGTTTGTTTTTGAAATAAAGGGGAGGGGATTGGAAAGCTTTTGACAACTGTTAGCAGGAAGGCTAAGGTTTCTAGCAAGGGTGGAAGCATGCATGTGCCACAACCCCTCTCTCTGCCCTGTCCCAAGCAAGGTAGAGGAATTAAAATCAATAGTGCTTTTACTGTGCTGCAAAGAATTGCAGCCTGGTCAATCAACAATTCCCATAAATGTATCATTACTAGGGTTAGCCAAATGTCATGAAAATTACTGAATATATTAGAATTTCATTGGTTTTCACATTTCATTTGCTTCATAGTATTTGCCCAGCTCTAGGATTGGTCAGCTAATCCAGAATACTCACTGAAGTGTGACATGCTGAAACTTTATCTGAGTAATGGTCCAACCTAATCTTCCTTTCCTCTTTCTGTTCATGTCTTACTCTTTTTTTTTTTTTTTTCTTCTCCTTGCCAGTAATAATCATGGCATATATATTGTCTGATCTGTTATCAGTCTGTTTTGTTTTTCTCTGTTCTGCTCCACTTCCTATCATTTCCATACTCCTCTCCCAAAAACCCCTCTGTAGTATTTGTGTCTTTAACTTGTCTGTCTGTCTCTCCTGCCACCTCATTCCCATCTGTGCCTACTGGGATTGTAATCTTATGCCAGAGGTGTCAAATGTGAGGTCTGCAGGCCGAAACCTCTTTCATCTGGCCCACAGTTGCACACTGTAGGATCGGACCCTCACTGACAGAGAGAAGGCGGTCTCCTATACCCAGCACTCCACAATGCCACAAGTGTGTCAGGTCTGCAGACATCACGGACTGCTGGGTATGGTGAGACTGCTCTGTGAGACCATACTCTCTCCCTAACAGAGTGAGAGTTGGTACAGCAGAGCATCATTTTGCATACATAGTGCTCTGTGATGCTACAAGAGTGCTGTAGTATTTTGACTTCTTGTATGTACAGCCCACTTGGAGTGCACTGCAGTCAAATCTGGGCCACCATAGTAAATGAGTTTGATGCCCCTGCCTTCCCCCTAGTTATCAGAGACTCTATCCTACTAGTGGGATAGATTCTATACTGTAGCCTTGATATTCACTCTTTTGCTTCAGAACTTTGACCCAGAATCCCAGTTTTTAGCATAGGTGGTTGCAAAGATAACTCTGAAAACATGAACCAAGTCCAGACTAATGAACAGAAATCTGCAGAGATCATTACACAGAATGGTGATATGCCCTTATCTGGGTGAGGCACCAGTGGGCTCTCGACTTCACAGCCTTTGAATTTGGTACGTTTCCAAAATGCCATAACACAGACTTCTGTTGTTTGTTTGGAATTAGCTATTTTGCT
The DNA here is from genome assembly GCA_007922195.1 of Podocnemis expansa. Lineage (NCBI taxonomy): Eukaryota > Metazoa > Chordata > Testudines > Podocnemididae > Podocnemis > Podocnemis expansa. Next base: position 32,226,506 of record ML681994.1, on the reverse strand, counting down.
TCATCTGGGTGCCCAACTATTTTTTGCCCCTCTGACCTACCTGTGGCTGCTTCTTGCTCCCCAACTTTCCTCCTGGGGAGAGTTAACTGGATTATAGTACATGCTCTCTGCACTGTTCTGTGGAGGTGAGCAGCAGGGGCTCTGGAAGCAAAAACTGCAAACTGGATACCAGCTAAGTTAGAGGAAGGAACCAGAGATGCTGCTGGATTGCATGTAAGCCAAGGCTTAGGGAGTCAGGCAGGCCACTAGAAATCATCTCCTTCTTTTCTTGAATCACTGTAGCTAATGCCACTTGAGAGAGCTCAACTGAGAATGTAGCAAAAAAATAAGTATTGGTTAGTATTATAAAACTAGTCCATGATTATTTTTGTGCATGAGGCTATAGTTGTGTTTTGAGGAGAGATGTGATAGAACAAATGAACACTGCTGAATTTAGGAGTGGTGCACAATGTGACAAAGTTCCAAGGCACATGGAGCATATGAAAGATGGTGAAGGATGACTGTTCAGTGCACTGTTTGTCTGATAAATAAATCCTTGTCTCCATTAAGTGCTGGGAGGAGATTGAGATTTCCTGCAGGGGTGCTGTCTAGTAAGCCCTGCTTAGGGAGTGTGGGCAGGGGTTAATAAATGTGAAGTCTTCTCACTCCCATGCATGTTGCTGTAAGTAGGGGAGAAGGAAGAAAATGAGTTTTTTGTGTCCCAAAGTCTTCTGGTTCCTATGAAAGTAGGAGAGGGCTCTCATATTACTCATCTTTAATGCTGCTGGCTTATCAGCTGGTGGCATTATTTCCACTATTTAACCCCTTCTTCTGTTCACACCTTCAGTTGAATAGCTTACATTTAATGTTGTTTGAAAATTACCCAAGCTGTTGCAGAATGAAATTGAACTGTTTTCTTATCAAGTTCCAAAAGGGTAGCTATTTCACTCTAGTTCAGCAAAACAAGAAGTTTAGTGGCACTTTTAAAGACTAACAGATTTATGTATCCCATGAACTTTCATGGGAGAAGAACCCACTTTGTCAGATGCTCGCAGATAGAGAATTGATAGAATGGGAGGAAAACCAATGCAGGGAAGTATGGGTTCTCCATCTTCAAGAGTCTGAAGTGGGGTTTTCTCCCATGAAAACTCATGCCATAAATAAATTTTAGTCTTCAAAAGACTCCTTGCTTGATTCTTGTCAGTTTCACTCCTGCCCACAGATCTGAAAAAACAGCAGTGAGAACTAGAAAGAGTATCAGTTTTCATACTGCTGCACCTTGCAGAATCTCCAGGTAGCTGTGGAGACACTAGAGTTGGCTCCACAGTTAGGACACCTATGCATTGACTTAACTTCTCTTTGTTTGGAAGGTTTTCCTCGCATCCTTAACATCTTAAACTTTTTCAAACGGAAAGCTCTGAATTTGCAGAAACTGAGAGCAGTTTCTTGGGGAGGTTTCCAGCTAGGTAAATTGAAATGTCTCCAGGAACATAGTAAATTCATGTCTAGTTTCTGGTAACATTCTAAAATTGTCTTGAATGTTAAATGTCTGTGACTGTTTCTTCTCACACTTGGCCATACTCCTCCAGCATGCAGAGGTATTTTGCGATGTCAGTCTGATAAGTGATGTGGCTTTAACACCACTACAGTATAATGTAGTAGTCTAAACAGATGCTTAGTAGGAAATCCAGCATGAATTTTAATATGCTGACTAGAATTTGTCAGTAACTCTTCCATTGTGTTGATCAGTTAGGATTAAGTAGGAAAACTGAGCAAATGTGAAACTGTTTATAATATTAAACATGGCATTATCTTAAACATTGTGGCTGACAGACCATAAGTAAACTTACAAAAGGCCTCTTCCTCTCTTTGCTTTTTTTTTAAAACTTGAGTTTTCTTATGTTGTAGGCTTGATAGTTTTCAACCTTTTTGGAACTATTGAGGCAATTAAAATGTTTCTATGGAAAACTGAATTTGGGTGTACATGGTTTAGGGATATGACTAATCCTGTAATTGGATGCCATATGTACACTAATCCGGTTTCCTTGAGTTTATTTGGAAACTGGAGTCTTTTTTTTTTTTTTTTTTTTTTAATTCCTGAAAGTCTAAGGTTGCTTGGTGGTGGTTTCTGCTAAAGATACCGTTCCGGTCTTGTTGTGGGTCTCATCAGGCTCAAACTAGCTGTTGAGAAGTTTCCATGTTTGCGTGAATAGAGACACCATTATTAAACAACGGGGGAAGCCAGTAGCAGGGTGGGGGGTTAGGGAGGGGGTTGGGGTGACTCAGGGCCAGACCCCTCCCATGGCAAGGGGAGGGAGGTATGGCTGCAGGAGCTCCAGGTCCTTGGCAGGGGGAGGGGGCCATGCCCACGGCAGCTCCCCGTTCCCACCTGGTCCCAGCAGCTCTGCTGGAGAGGTGCAGGCTGGATTCTGCCAGCGTGGGTCGGGACTGCAAAGTCTTTTTCAAGGAAAAAGGGGTCCCCGGCCTTCAAAAGTTGGGGAACTGCTGCTCTAGAAATTTGCTGCCTGGTGCCTTTGACAATGCATTTCCTTTTGCCCATTTGCTCCCTTGACATCAAAGGAAAAACTGAATATTTCAGATAACTGCGTAGGAAGGCAGGAGTTGAATCATCCAGAATGGGAATTTCACGCATAGGATCTCACCTCCTGGTGAAGATAATTAGTCTCTCAGCAATAGATCTGTTTTGCCCTCCCACTGCAATCACGGGGTCTAAGTGTTTGTTCTCTTGCTGGTTGGTTCACAGCAAAAGCAACAGGTATCTTCTTACAAAGATGACCCAACAAGTTTCTTAAATGTTTTTCCCTCCCTTTCCCTGAGAACTAGGAGAAAGCTAGGACTGGAAATTTTGGTATCCCCAGACTGGCTGAGGAGGGCTTTTTTTCCCTCTCATTTCCCCAACAGAATACAAACATCTCTGATGTGCTTTCCATCAAGAAGGGATATAATCTTACAGAGGCTACTAATAAATCAGACTCCAGACAGTCTGAGCCTGCTTGCCAGGTTCTGGAACAGAGTCTCAGAGGCCAAAGAAATTATTCAGAGTGCCAATATCCACAACTTCAGCTTCCAAACATTAATAGACTATTTAAACTTTAAACCACTGGTGCTAGTATGTTGCCCCTGAGATCTGTATGGATACCATGTAGTCTCAGATTTTTTTCAAAATGGACTGAGGTTAGCCCTGGCAATCCAGGTTCTCAGAGGTCAGGTTGCTGCTTTGTCTAGCATACTTAGTAGTACAGTGAATTTCATCTTATCTAGATGTCTAGCATTTTAGCACTTTCCTTAATGAGTAGCATCTCTTGCATCTTTCCAATATGCATAAAGTTCCCTTATTAAATCTTACCTGGGGTTCTCAGTGCCATTATAGAGTCTCCATTTGACCCACTCATTGAGAGGTCTTCATTATGGTACTTTCATTATTTCATCACATTAAAATAGCCTTTTCTGATGACAGTCTTGTTCAAGCCCAAGATATCTGATTTAGGAGCTCTTTCCTTGAAACCTTAATATTGTGTGTTCCGTGAAGCTAAAGGGGTGTTCAGAGCTGACTGTCTTAGTACTGAAGAATTAACTCCAGGCTTAGCATAGCAAAGGAGATGGTGGTTCTATAACTCTTGGCCAGTTCCATTGCATTCCAAAGACATTTTCATACTTTTGGACATTTGCAGAGCTCTCAAAGAGCATATTAATCACACAGATGAGAATGACAAATGGTTTTGTACTTTATTATCCAATGTCCAAGGGAAAGAGTGCTTCAAAGTCCTCCATTTCCATGTGGCTCAGATGCTGTGTCTCAGACACATACAAGTCAAAAAGCATAACTCCATCTTCCAGTATCAGAGCTCATTATTTTTAGAGCTGTGGCAGCTTCATGGGGAGAAATATCATTTGTCCTGCACGAGAAAATCGATAAGGCAACTATCTGGTCAGACCACCTTCAAAGTCAACAAGTTGGATACCTAGTCATCAGATGCTGGCTTGGTAGATAAGGACTCCTCATTGTAGTGTTCCAAAAACTATTAGGGAATACTTACCTTCTTTAACATCTGTACATAACATATGGTTCTGTTCCCTAATTCTCCTCTGAGTGGACACTGTTGTAAAATCCTTATGTCACTCATTTCCCAAGTACTTCATTGCCAACAAGAATAGGAAAACCTATCTGTAGCTTACCTGAAAACTTCCTATCTTGGAGTAAGGAAATCCACCCATCCTGAAGACTCTCTTAATTGGAAAAAGATACTGAATTATTAATTGAGACTCAATTATTCATTAAAGTCCTTGCTTTGCAGGAGGCTTGTTCTGTTCAGTCTTGATACTTAATTTTGTTCTATAGGTGTGATTGAAAATTAGTTTTTTAGGCTATGGAAGTGTAGCAACTGGTGGATTCTCAGTAGTGGAGCCAGCCTTTCACTCCTTCTGACCAGTTCGGTCAGTTCGCAAAGCTGCATAGTGCACAGTACCCAATGTTGTGGATCTGCAAGCCTCATTACCTTTTAAAAAAAAAAAGAAAAGAGAGGACTTTCAGGTAAAAGACTGATACATTTCCTTTTGCAGAAATAGTGCAGCTTTGCAGACAGTTACAAAAGTTCTGGTCACTGACTATATTGCTGATTGCCCTGTTCTGTGATGACCATCTTAGAATTTCACTGCTACTAGGAATAGTAAAGACAGGATACCTGTTAGTAAAAATCTCAAATCTAACTCTCCAGAGTGGTAGAGTGAGGCTGAAGCAAAGTGTCTTATGAACCCATTGCTTCTTTATGAGTAGAGAGGTGCTTGAAGGCCCAAAACTTCCTGTGTACCCAAAATGGTAGTGGAGTCCTGCAAGGTGAAAGGGTGGGCAGGGGGATACGCGTCTGGAAACTAAATACATGTGTACCTTTGCCATCACACCCCACAGGCTATTTTTCAGGTGGGTTAGTGAGTTTAGTCTTCAGGCAAATAGGAGTTGGAAGTTTTCAAATCTGATTTATTCAATTGTAGGAAAGGAGAGACTTCTGCTAGTTTCAATCACCATGCAGAGTAAGAAAAAATAGTGAGATTTGATCTCTGAGACCCTTAACACTGCCTTCACTTTTGAAACTGAATAACTGGTTCATATTCATTTTAACATTCTGTGTTGTGTGAAACATTTTATTTGGTACTGTTGCACTAAACAAAAATTAAAGAGGCCAGCAATTTTGATATTCAGTTGGTTCAGTACAGCCCACATGCATTCTCTCTACCCTTTCTGTAGGGAGAATCACTTTAACTTTGTAATGTGTGGAGAAATGGTGTGTGTATTTATTATTTAATTTGCTTTCAGAAAGCCACAAAGAAAACAGACAAACCCAGGCTGGAGGAGAGAGATGATCTAGATATATCAGAGCTTAGTAACGAAGAGCTTCAAGAGCAACTTGTGAAGTATGGAGTGAGCCCTGGTCCAATTGTAGGCAAGTAAAAGCAATTGAATATTGTAGATTTACTGTGTATAATTTATGTGCAAATATTGCTTCACACAAGTGATATGTGATCTGTGTTCCAGAACTTAATATTAAGAGTTGTAAGGCACTCTAAATTTTCCGTGAGAAGTATTTATTTGCTTTAAGTAAAATTAAAAATACAATATGACTTTTTTGGTTCTTGCAACAATCACTATTAAAGAACGTTTGTACCTCAAACAGGCAATTTTACTTATAAACAAGAAATTAAACAGTTTAGATTAATGAGGCTAACAGTACAACCTTAGAATTGGAGTGACTTGATTTAAATCAGAAGCCTTTGATTGATTGAAATCTGCTTTTAATCTTGTACAAGTGCAAAACATTAATCAGCCTCTTTTGTAGAAAAGTGCTTATACTCATTTAAAATGTGCTCTTAAATAATGCTGGAGATGTAAGGTAAAAAGTTTATCAAAATATTTTGCATTTAAAACTTAACTGACTTATTAAACCAATATTTACTGTAGTCAGTGAACGGATTTGTTTCCAGTCACTCCCAGGTCTTCTAAAATTTTTAGACTTGTAGATCTCATCCTTTTCCTACCTAGTTCTTATTTGTAGTTTGGAAGAGGAAGACACACTTTCCTGCTTTTTATTATCAGTTTCTCAGCTTTGAAGAAGTAGTTGAGTTGAATTAGCTGAATAAACTGAAATGAAGAAAATGCCCTCTTCTGCACTTCAGCAACTTTTGTTTCCAAGTGTGTATCTTGCCAGTGACTTCCACCAGTTCAGTGGCTTGACTAGCTTGAAAACTTCAGCAGCAAACATACATTGGATAGTATTTTATTGACTATAATCATTTTAATATAGTAAATTGTCATATTTTCATATTTAATTTTAAATGGATTTATATTTATTTGAATATTTCATATAAAATAACTTTTTGTAATCTGGCCAAATGTAATTCATGGAATAGGTTTGAGAAACTGGCCATTAGATCTCCTATAACCAATAATTTATATGCTTTTCTGTGCCTCATGACTGTTAGAGGTCACCTGCACATCAGATTGACCAGTCATGAGAGAATTTGCATTGCTCAACAAACTGATGTGAAGACGACATGAGGCACAGAAATGATAGGGAGCTGAGGCAGAGGTGCAGATTCAAATACGTGCTGTTCCCTGTTCTAAATTCTTTCCTCTGTTTCCTCTCCCTGAAAAATCCCCTTTGAGTATGCATCATCAAGACTCTACTAATCCCAGGATGCTAATGCAGTGAGGTGAAAATCTGGGTACCAGTGGCCTCTTGAAAACACCAAGGGTTGAACTTTTCTACTCTAATCTGCTTGCTATAGGAAGACTCCTTCCCCACTTGAAATAGATTCAAACGTCTAAATTGCCATTGTAGGATATACTTAGCCTGTTTCATGTCCTCTGCAGCAGAACTCTAATAGATATGTTAGGCCAGACTAACTCTCTCAAATTCATGTGGGATGACTTCTGTCTCAAAGTGTGCATCAACAACCTAAATGAAACCCTTCATGTAACACTGGATGAAGAGCCATCTGGAAAATCCAAATGCTTAGGCATTAATTGGAGAGAGTTCTTAATTTGAATCAGAGTAAAATAGTTTTAGTAATCTACCAAAAATGGATCACACTGTCTTGAGGAAGCACTGCTCTTCCCTCAGAAGGATAACCTGGCAGGCTCTCCCATGAGTAGAAACAAAGCAACACCAGTTACTTTCAGGGCTGTGACAGCCTCCACATGCTTTGCATGAGTAGTTCTGATATGGAAGGGATGCACTGGATCTCGTAGCTCTTCAGGCTATACGATTTGGTGGGGGAAGGGTTAGAAGTCCAACTTTTGAGATCTGAGTTACTTACATCAGGTACATGGTTGGATATCCTGTTTTTCATAGCTGGAATAAAGGATTACAGTGTCTTGTATGCAGACTGTGAGTACCTGGTGGACATGTGCATACAAGTCAAATAGTTGGCGGCAGTAAGTATTATGTGGGCTAGCTCTTTGTAAAAGAATTTAAGAACCAATACAAGAAGGAATATGAACCATGTTCAAAAATTGTATAAATCCTTACGGTTCTTAGCAGCAAATAAACAAAAGAACCAATTCAGCAGAGGTAAACGGATTCTGGGCAAACTCAGTATGCTCACTAAATTCTTTGAAGCAAGCAGAAGGATTCACTAGTGGACTATTTGCAGAAAGCTGAATGCATACCATATTAGATGAATAACTTCTGGATGTGGCCCAGAAGGGATTCATGAGAGAAATTGTTCAGAACTCTCAAATGCAGGTATAAACTTCAAACAACCCCAAAGAAAGTAATACTACTTCTTAGATATTTCTATTAGATACTGTTTTCTTGCTTGCTAATCTTGGTTCACAGTTGGTCTCATGGGAACAGAGTAGAAATTTATCTGAATTACTTAAATAAACTTCTGAGAGGCAGACACTGTGTCCACATTAGTAGCTATCTTCCAAAGATTCTCTCACTCGTACACCCAAAGAAGGTTTGTCTTCCATACCTGCAGGTATCTGTACAGCTTGTAGGGAGGTTCCTTTATCTAATCAACACTTGTCTCTCTCTTTTTACAGCTCCTTAAGTACTTGTATGAAAGTACAGGTATTTCTGATAGTAGCCCCTGGTGGGAAATAATTTGTCTGTTCCTCTTATGGGAAGTTGTTTAGTTAGAGGTCTGTCCCAGAAACCAGGCAATAACGGTCAACTATGTACAGATCAGATCCTGGAAAAGTAAAAGCTGAAAACTGCTGTTTAGGAGATCTATGGTTCCTTTGAATTTTTTTTTTTTTTTTTTTTTTAACCTGAAAACTTTTTATTGTGATTCCAGGGGTTGATTTTGTGTATGAATGCCTAGCAGTGGGCCAGATTCCCTTTTTTTGCTCCTATACTTCCCCCCTCTCATGTCTGGAATATCAGCCTTCCTATGCCTGGTTACTACTTGTGCCTAATTCTGAGGGTAGAATCTGACCTCTGAGAAAGCTGAAGACCAGTAGATCCCTGGACCTTGAAATAAATTCTTAGCTCAAAGCATGACTACCTTTTTCTAGTAACACAGTAATAGTTACACAAACTAACGTGTCATTTGCATGATTGTTTGGAGGAGGCAGCCACACAACTCAAGCAAAGATCAGATGTTCTCTTCCTATTATAGCATGTCTTATGGAATCCAAATTTAGATTAAATGGTGAGTAGAGTACTCTGACCTAAAAAAAAAAAAAAAAAAAAAGGGTGGTCATCCTATTTTGAATAGCTTTTTACTTTCCAAACCTGCTTGGCTAAACGGGGGAAAATCATAACAGAAGTAACCCATGAGACAACTCCCCAGCCACCCTCACCCTAGGAAATGTAGACCAGGTAAGTCCAACATTGGAGTCAAATAAGGGTGCAGAGTCTCTCTCAATTCTTAGAAAATATTTTCTGTCTTGTTACAGCTAGTACAAGAAAGCTCTATGAGAAGAAATTGCAGAAACTGATGGAACATGGCCCAGAGTTGGGGTCTTCAGCACTTCTAGCAACAGTTTCTTCATCTGCTGAGAACACCAAACAAAATGGAAATAATGATTCTGACCAGTACAGTGACAATGAAGAAGGTAAAACTAAAGTAGAAACTCAAAATAAATGTAAATCATTTGACTAAGTAAGAGTAAGTAGTTGCAACTCTGCCTGCACAAGTAAAAACAAAACTCATCATTCTTTGACATGCTGGGGACAGAATTAACTGTTCTCAACTCTGGAATAGGTTCTGCAGCTGAACTTGCCAATATTGATGACTGCATCAGGGCTTAGAAAAAACTTTTTGATTTAGGGAGCCAGTAGGAATTTGGATATGCCAGTGGGCTGACTAAAGCTAAGGAATAGCGTATCTGGCTTTCTTCTTTGAGATGTTATCAAGCCTGTCAGCAGAGTAGCCCTGGGATTTCTCCTTTAAGAGTATTAGTTGTGAGTACAGTGTCCCAGATGCTATCACTATTCAATGAGGAAGGAGAGCCAGAAAGCTGAGCAGTTGGCACTGTTAATTTCTATGGATAAGGTGAGCTAGGAAGCTAAGCATGCTGTTTTGTTTAGGTGGTGGGGGAAGACAGCAGTAAGCCTGTATGCTGATGGATGAAAGAAGGGGAAAAGGTAGTGAGATATGTCAGAGAAAAGTATGCAGACGTCTAATTGTGAGAAGAACTCCCACTGGAATAAATTACCAAGAGAGATGATAAATTCTTCATCACTTGAAGTGTCTAAAATACTGACTTCTGTAAAGAGGTTATCAGGTTCAACCACACATAATAAAGCTTAATGCAGGACTTCATGAATTCATTCTGTGGACTGTTATGTAGGGCGTCAGGGATAATCTAAATGGTCTCATCTAGTCTCAAAATCTTTGTGAAAAGGAAATCTGGAAGAGATAGGGAAAACAAAATGTGTAGAGAGGGTCCCCCCCCCCTTAAACAGGATAATAACATGTTTTCTCTGAGGTGATTGGTGGAAAAGACCACAAAGATTAAAGACATAATAGTTACATGATTGTCAAGTATGTTTATTTTTCAGACATTTAAAAAAAGATGCGAGTCCAGAATGAAGGGATTGCAGTTCTGTAAATAGAGCACAAGAAGAGTTTAATGTTTAGCACATTTTCACTTCCAGTTCTTGAAGTACTTTAGAGAGAAAGGCAAGTCTAATTATACTTGTCTTCTACTTGGGGAAACAGGTCGCATTACAGGTCAGCAGCAAAGCCAGAAATAGAATGCATATTTCAGAATTCCTGGACAATGCTACTACCCTCACCTCAGCTTCTACTTTTATATCTTGCCTTGGATAGTTAATTACCAATAGAAGTGTGTGTGTGTGGTTTTTTGTGTTTTTACCTCTAGCCTATTAGTTTTTCCAGAACAGTTCAGAGCTGCTAAAAACATTGTAGATGTTAAACAGAAAAGCAGGGTATATCTAATTGAGAATTACATCAGTTTAAACTGCCCTGCCGTGTTTGGCTCTGATTAGTTTTTCTGATACTTTGATCCAATGAATTGTCATGACTATGCAAGCATAGGTTTGGGCAGAACTTAAAATCTTCGAACAGCAGTGCTCAAAAGTCCTTGCTGGTAACTTACCAGTAATGCAGGAACTGGAGATTTTTGTCTACAAAGTTAACCAAGAGATATAAATTGTAATTTGAATATTGATCATCTGATGTCATCCCCATTGTTGACTCTGTTCCACACAGACTGACTGACTGGCCATTTTAAATGCATTTATGATTTTCATCTGAAAAAAATATGCATTCCTGGGCCCAGAGGGGAGCCTTGAGACTCTTTAAGGGAGGAGAGGAGAAGTGTGGGCCACATATGCTGTAGAAAGAATTGTGTTCTCTTTGAAGAAGGCTAATGAGCACTGTCTTTGGGCTAAGCTACGCTGTGCGGCACCTCCAACAGTGTAGTATTGACTGTACAAATTTGACTGCGACAAGCTTTACAGATGCATTCAGTCAAACCCAGAATTAGCCAGAGGTCAATTTGTTAAGACTACTTGTCACGTAGAAAATGTAACAGGAAGGTATTTCCTGTTGACTCAGTGCTATGGGGTCCTGTTAGATAGTCAAAGGGAAATATGCAGTATTTTAAGTAACTTGCATATCCAGCTTGCCACCAAAATCCCCCCTACAGTGTAGACCAGCCCTTTGACATAAACAGCTACCAGAGCTCTGGCACGGTTGGCAAAATGGTTGAAGTGGAAGAGTGAATTCTTCTAGTGCATCTGTGTTTGACAGGTCTCCCTTGTATGTATTATCATAATACCCTTGATTTATATTCATACATTGAGGATTCATTTTAATGTAAAGGTATTTCAGGAAGCTTTAGAACCAAACCTGCTCTTAACAATTTTTGTATGTCTGACCAAAGTAATGACCAACAGGGAGAACAAAATCACCTACTGGTATCTGTAGTTGCTTCTTCTAAGTAAGAAATGCTCACAGATGGAAGGAATAATAGAAGTTGGACTCGTATACTTGAGTTCTTATAGCTGTTTTGGTTTCTTGGGTAACTAGATATCATAACAATTCAGTGTAATGATGTATGGGAACTGACACAAGAAGGTACTACGTGATAAAATTACTAAACTTACTTGAAAAGACAAAGTGTATGAGAATAAGTTTTATTTCGCTAACTTCTGTAGGTGAAAGAGACAAGATTTTGAACTGTGCAGCACTCTTCTTCAGTTTTGGGGGAAAAAAATCACAGTCACAGCTAAACATAAAATGGGATCCATTGCTAAGCAAAGGATTTAACACATGTTGCAAAGTAAAGTAAGCTGTTAACACCTCTGTCTTCCTAGGACAAAGGCAGGATAGTGGGTTATGGATTGTTGTAAAGAGGCCTAAAACTGGTATCCGTTTTGAGTCCATGACTTACTACCTACTGAAGTTCTGACTTTAACCTGATACCATAATATGTGAAAATTCTTCTATTCTCTACCAGTTCCACCTCAGAGAATTCTTTCACAACAATAATGATACCATCTGCAACTACCAAGTCCACAGTGACAGTCATAAGAGGAGAAAAACTAGCTAACTGGTAACCCCATGGTGGAATAAAACTGCATACTTGATCACTGCATCAATTGCTTCAGGCAATAAATGGACTATGAAGTCCTTAACAGAGATCAAACACGCTACAGTGTCTCCACCACTGAGAAGATCTCTACACTACAGACCTTACAGTGGCAAAGCTATGCTGCTGCAGCTATGCCACTGTAAGGTCTCCCATGTAGCAGGTCTGTGCCAATGGGAGAGAGCTCTCTTTCCAGCATAATTAACCACCCCAATGAGTAGCAGTGTTCTCCCACCAGCATTGTGCTTTCCATACTAGTGCCTTTGTTGATAAAACTCTTGTCAGACAGGTTTTGTTTTTCCATACCCTTGGCTGACAAAGTGTTAGCGTAGAAAAAGCCTGAGAAGATGGCCATGCCATCCTTGAAATCTAACCAGCAGACAAAAAAGGCACCTTTTTATAAGTCCTCAACCATGATCACTAAGTCAGTGAGGCCAACCGATAACTCTCTCCCACATCATCAGCTGTGAAGAGCAGACTTCAATTAGGAATTTAAGGCCATCATCAAATCCTTCCTTACCCTTGTAAAATGTCCCTGTTTGCCAGCTCCTCTGATGTTGTTGGCTTAGGATTCTAAACACTTGTTCTTCGAGAGTAGCTTTGCCCACTGGCCGAGGCTTGATGGGTGCTAAAGGGTTAACAGTACTAATAAAGCCATTCTCAAACCACATGTGACACAAAGAACTGGTTTCTTCTAGGGTGCAACTAACTTTCCAGAAACTCTGATGTTAATAACATCCCTCAGATCACTGTCTTTACTACCAAGGAAGTCACCTAATGTACACCAGAATATCTTACCATAATGGCTTCACTGTCTGTCTCGAATATCTACAGGACAATGGGCAGCACCAGATACTCATTTGTTTCATCCTTACCCATAATTTTACATTCAAGAAATTGAATACTCAGATGGATTCCCAGTAAGTCAACCTCTTCATGGCCCACCTTGAGCAATATTTTTCTGGAAAACCACACAACAAAGCCAGTTGTATACTTGCAGTGCACTAATGAGAGTTTCATCCTCTGGACAAATCTACCTAAGGTTCCTCCTAGACTTCTCCACAACTTCAGCTATTGCCCCCTATTCATCATTCTGTAGTAAACTCCCACACCAGCATCAGCTTCCCAAACAGTGTGATCCATCTCAGCAGTGGAACCCTACAAACCACTGTATACAAGAAAACCACAGATCCAGTAACTAACTCAGACACCAAGAATTCTGTTATCTACAGCCGGGCATTGAGATATTGTATGATATGCTCTAAAAAAGGTTTGTGAGGCATTCTTTAAAGCACATAATACTGTCTTTACCAAACAAGAACACTCTACCAGAAAATATACTTCCCTGCATTTTAAGTCATAGGATCAAATCAGGCTATTTCCAGCAAATCAAAGTAGTTGCTCACATTCAAACAGGATGGGGAGGCACCTCTGCACATTCTAATATGTTGTTCCATGACATTTGAATCTAAACAACTGCTTTGATTTGCCAAAATAGTCTGACCTACTCCTATAACTTACACTTTCCTGCATTTATTTCTCCTCCCAAGTTCTCCATCTTCACGCATCTCACAAAAGCTCATGTGATAAATAAATGGTAGTCTTTAAAAGCACAAGACTCCTTGTTTGTTCAGTAGGAATGCTGTTTGTGTCTCATTACAACAATCTGTAACCCACTGACCCTCCTTTTTCCTGTGAGGTTTGAATGGTCCCTTGTAATGTGCTTAATGCCTGTGATTTATTTTTGTCCCACCTTCTGTTTAGCTGTGACCCTGAGCTCCTTTCCTAGACTGCAAGAGCTCCATTTAGCTCCAACGCTTAGTGCCTTTTCCCCATCAATGGAAGGAGATGCAAGGAAAAAATACTTACCTCCTTTTCTCCTCCTCATAACTTGAAAACAATGCTACACATATACATTTTAAATAGGGAAATGAACTAGAAGATCACATACATAAACCTCCCCAATATTGTATTACTTGTATCCATGTCCACTGATAAGATAAACCCGTATACAGGACCTCTAGTGAAAATTTGTAAACTCATCAGTATACTCTTAAATGTACCTACAAGACCATACAGTATGTTGCTTGGGAATATCATAACTGCTTATTAAAAATGTTTAGCTCGTGTGTCCAACACAGCAAAGAATTTTAAAGGATACTCTGAAATGCACTCTTGGAGTACTGTCTGAAATTATTTAATGACAGGATTTTTTTGGATACTTGAAATATATTCTTGCCATCTGAAAGGCATATATGGCTGAATATACCCCATAGTCATGCCCTACACTATTGTAATATTGTTTTGCACAAGGCATGCCTTTGAAAAAGCATAACTTGCTGATTAGTAATATCACGATAAAATTTGTGTAGCAACATTGTATGCAAGGGTATGAACATAAATTGAAATCATGACTGAAGACTGTTTCCCAGATAAGACTGGGAAGCAGCTGAACCAGTTTCTCAGGTAGAAGGCAAGCTGGGGCTCCAACCAAATATCAACAAAGTGGATGGGTTATCATCTATCAAGTGGCCATTTTCTAGCAAGAAATGGGAACAAGAACAAAACTTTGCATATTTTCAAAGAAACAGCATGATTTCCGTCCTTCAGCAGATCTCCTGTCTCTTGGTTCACAGATGGAAATGCTTTTCAAAGTGGGACTGAAATTATAAAAGAGGGACAGACACCCCAAGAGACCATTCCTCTCTATACTTGTTCATCTTTCTCTTTGCTCTTGAAAAGACATAGGTTTGATCTACAGTGAAGACCTATATCAGTCTAATTCTGCCACTCAGGGTATGAAAAACCCATGCTGTCTGAGCAATGAAGTTATACCACCTAACCACCCATACAGATAAGTGCTTAGGACAACCACCCATGTAGATAGCTATGCTGGCAAGAGAAGCTCTTCTGCTACTGATTCTTCAAAGTGGATTAACTATACCACTGGGGAAAGTACTCTGTTGTTGCTTGGACTGTTTTCTGATGCAGCTGCGCCAGTGCAGCATTCCAGGTTTAGACCTGCCCAACAGAAGTAGTTGTTTGACACGGGAGGTGGAGAGGGGTCCTGACCTGAAGAGTTCAGTCAGTAATGCTGTTAGAATCCTATGATGAGAAGCTTTTTATTGTTTTTAATTAAAGCGGTCTTTTTCATAGATAATAAACTTGGTTCATCCGATTCTGTATGATTAGGTCGAAACATCTGGGTAATTCCATTTAAGATTGCAAGTTGTGTGCGTATATTATTTCCTTAAAGAAATACTAAAAGCCTTTCCAGGAAAGGGCTGGGCAGTACATGTCTTGGAAAATCCAGGACAGGAAGAGTGTTGGGGTCTTGCTGCAGTATAAACAAGACAGTTGAGAGCAAGGATGTAATGGGAAGACTGTAGTAAAAGAGACAATATGTGGGGGTGACCTACATGCTCTTGGCTGTTTGTGACCAATCCAGGCTGGGAGTTACAACATTAAGGCCCCCGATTACAAGGGTGAGACAGCTCCCTGCTGGTCTGGATTGCACCCTAGCATGTCCCAATGCAATGTAACACATACTAGTGATATTAAGAAAATATTACAAGGTACAAGTCAACCATTCTGGCAGTCAAAATGGTTGATTTTAATAAAGTGCATTATTTGGGTTCTGTTACAGTCTTTCTTGACAGTTACAAAAATTTGGCAGTCTTAAGGATCATTCCAATAAAATGCTAGTAGACACTTTTTTGGCAGGTAAAAGAACCAAAATCTAATAATGGTGACTGATTTTTATTCTCAGATCCGAAGGTGGAGTTCAGACTTGAGACAAGAGAACCACTGAAAGCCAAGATGAAGACTCCAGTAACACTCAAACAAAGAAGAGTTGTTGAACATAACCAGGTATCTGTATTTTAATGGCATTTTCTTACCAACTGGCTACTTGTAATTGTGAGTGTGCTTGCGGTAGCTTAATTTCTTTGTATTATACTTGACTAATGTTAGCATATGATTAATATTTTAAGTGGGATAAACTGCTTTTCATAAATTTTCTAGCAGTCGTACTGTATTAAACACAATTCAAGTCTTAACTAATTCTGGAACTATTTTTTAAATAGTTTGCCTACTTAGTAACTCTTAACATTAGCTTTGTGTTCTATTAATGCTGGCTTTTGCTTTTTGCATAGTATTGTAGGTAGCACTGCTGTAAATGCTCTCCATTATAAAACTGTTTTCAGTTACTTACAAATTTGTCATAATGTTGAAATTTCCTTGCTGGGTATCTTCAGGGCACCTAGAGAAAAACTAGCTCAGCAGTTCTTTCAGAACCAAGTTAAGAGAAAATAAATTTGCTTAATTAAAATATCCTGGTATCTGTTCCAAGAGGTCTTAGTGCAGTGTTTCCCAACCGCTGGGACAAGGAGGTTGTCCTAAGCACTTACGATGTGAGGGAAAACAATTTTCAGTTGCATGGTCACATACTATTAATGCATATGCACACTTATTAACATTTGAGTCCGTGACTTTGAAATGCTGATATGCTGTAGCTTGCTTTATGAAGGCTTTTTGTGTTTGGGTTTTGGCAGCATGTACAAGCACTCCAAATACTATAACTGGTTGCTTACAAAGTGAGTTGATCATGTGGATGTCAGGAGTCTGATTTGTCAAATAGCTGTAGCTAATCAACTCTTGTGAAGTTATAATATTCTTTTTGTCCAGATCAGTGTGTTTCATGAGATTATCCAGTTTTGGATAGTAGTAGTGTAATTCCCTGACCAACATTTCTTTTTTGCTGAAGATAGGTAGTGGAATCCTTAAGGAGCATATATTTGAGTAACAGGCTTTTGCAGAACTTCATAATCATCTATGCTATGATGTTGGGGGTGGCCTGCCTGATATTATTGGGGAAGGGGGATATAAAACTTTCTCTTCATAACAACGTTTCAGCCAGTGATACTCGTGTACACTGCCCTAAATCTTTACTCTCTCCAGAATTTGTCACTAGTAGCAGTCTCATAAATTCGTAAATGCTTACTAATTTTGGCTGTGTTTCCAAAAGAGACATCCAAGCACCACATAATTTTGTACAGGCTGGGATGCACAGATATATGGCAGTGTAACATTTTGTCACAACTTTTTTTAAAATTTCACTTGGATGGGGATTAAAATCAAGGGGTCATTCTGAAAAACTTCCACTTTTCCCAGTTGAAGCAAAAAGTCAAAATTGTTTACAGCACTATATTATATTTAAATGCTTGATTAGCCAAGAAATCTTTTTTAAATGAGTGCTTCAAGGTAGATTCCTAAACAAGAGGCCTGATTTCTTCCCCTTCTAAAATTGATGCTTAGCCAGCAGCTCCCACTGATTTCAGATAGGATGGAGATGTTGTCACCCTCAGCCATCTTAAAATATTAGGCCTCTATTCTGGAGCTTAAATATATTTTTCTTAAGAATGAGCATGCCAGCCTCTGTCATGTTGAAATTGGTGGGCGCTGTTGGTTGAACATTAGTTTTGAAGGTGGGGGGAGATCATTGTAATGTGTTAAATGGCTGTAGTGTTCTGTTTCTCCCACATTTTGTGTTAACTTCAACGTATGGATCAAGAAAACATGAAGTCAAGTAGTGTGTTAACTTACCATGTATTTTGGTAACAGCAGGGGAAGAAGCCCTAGAAAACTTTGTTACATTACTAATATTTAGAGAGAGTGAGTGAATGAGGTAGTATCTTTTATTGAACTAGCTGCTTTTGGCCATAGAGATTTCTTTCCAGCTTGCTATGTGTAAGCTCATCTGTGAACCTACAGATGCCAGGCAATAAAAGATGTCAACTCTCCCACCTTATCTCTCTCATATCTTGAGACCAAAGTAACTAGAGTAATGTTACATATTACTAAGACTGAGCAGTCTCTCCTGGTACCATATGGGGGAACAAAGCAAAGACAAATAGTGGATTGTTCACATGATCCATGGTCACAGAACTTCACTCAAAATCAAGGACTTTTGTCTTTGTTAAAATGTGTTTTTTCTTAATGGCTGCATTTAGCAAAATAAAAATACTTATATACAGAACAAAACCCTGCTTTCCAATGATCCCCAAGAGATAAAATAGGCCTTTTAGTGTAACCTGAATGTCTTTAATCTTGATTGTCTGTCAGACCAGTAGGAGAATTATATGTCCAAGAACATGTTCAGAAAAGAGCTGCTTTTTACAATCTACTAGATTAAACAAGTGGGTGCTAATCTGACATTCTCAACAGATCATTTGAGGTATCTAGGACTACAAACTAAGTATTTCAAATGTATCTGGTCTGCCAAAATAATACTGTGCTTTAATTAAAGTACAAAGGTTTACTATTAGTAGCTTCTTTATGATGTCTTTACAGGTACTGTTTTTATACTCAGTGATGTACGATTAGGTATCTCTGACATGGTTTTTTAGCATGTTTTCTTAATAGTCTCTGGATTTTTCCTGAAAATTACTCATGACCCAGTTTTAATTCATCTGGTATCTTATCCCATTCAGCAGGTTGACTCAGAATTAGACCAGCTTCATACAATGCTTTCTGAGCGATGAATATTTCCTGGTTAAAACTATAATAGTTAAGATGATATAAACCCATTAATATGCTTTAATCTAGTAAATGAAACTGCTAAATGGCCCCAGTGGAGGCCAGGTGTACTCTGAATTAGTTAAAGTTGCAAACAATATAATCTAAAACCTGCAACAGTTTAAGATTTTATAAACGTATTTCAGTAAAGAATAAACTTTTTTAAAATTATCCTGCTTTTTAAAGAAGGATATAATCCAGAATGGGGGTGGGGGATAGAGTTAGATTTGAAAGAAAATTGTTTTTTGAGAAGCCGGTGTTGGCTGAAAAGCTAGAGGGAAGTGGAGAGAGGATTCCCATTAGAGTTATCTTACAGTTCAAAGAAATATCGCAGAGTTTTGGCCTACTACATGAAATTTAGAATCCAGTCAGAAATGCTGTCTCTATTCTCAATATCCAAGCAAAAGTCACCACTGTAATCACTGAAAAATTTAAAAGATAACTTGCTTGACCTAAACAAAACTCATGTGCTCCCTCTACTGGATTAGTAACAAAAACAAAGTAATCTCTTTTGAACTGTACAGTGAACCCTAATATTTGATTGAAGGGTACTTTTAACTGGAAAAGAAGAGTAGATAATCTTATCTGCTAGCCTGCTTTGTTGAAAGCTTGCAAAACATGATTATTCTGTGGCCTGATCTTGCTCCTGTTGTGTTGGTGGGATCTCCTATAACAGACAGGAGGATTCATCATTTTTCTTGTGTGACTTTTCATGGCCTAATTATAACTTTGTACAAACTTGGGAATATTTACAACCTGAATGGGTGTTTTCTGGTGTGTCAGGAAGATCTGTGTTATAAATAATAGCAAACTACCAGACTCCTGAGTATTCAACAGGAAAACATGCACACTGCATTTGTTTTGCTACTGTCTTCAGATTGTTTGCTCACTTTTTACTAGTGTAAACCTCTTTTTTGAGGGTGGTTTTGTCTTTAAAATACAATAATAGTAATTCTGATTTTAACACTTTAATTTTGGCTGTTCTGTGGCTTTGGGCTATCTAATTTTATTTCGGGTTGCCAGTGTAAATCTGTCAATTTTTATGCTGCATTTGTAGTTGGGGGGGGGGGAGGGGTGTCATTCCTCACTGTTGGAAACTTAAGCTGAAGACAGTGTTCCCAGTGATTTTTAAACCCATAGTTCTGTTGTTACTGAGAATGACCTCTTGTCTCCAATGTCTATAAAGCCATTGTAAAACTCATAAGTTAAATGGCATTTGTTTTTAATATCTAATGATCTGGCTTAGGCCTGAGTGATTATGTCTAAAAGCCTTGTCCATAAGGAATTGGCAGAGCGTAATTAATGCTATAGACTTGTTACAGTCATAGATTAAACTTTCAAAGGCACAAATGGTAGCTAGACAAATAATTTCTGATGCATTTCAAACTTGTGTGTGACTTTGTTTTTAACCTCCCATGTCTTGTGTTCAGAGAAGACAAATCCTTTACTCAGATGCAGGTTGGTTGAGTGTGAAATGGCATATCAAATCATCATCCTTAATCGTTCTTATCCAGGTTTTAGCAAGCGATGATATAAACTATTTATCTCTGTGCTTGCTGAAGATGATAGCTTTTACTTTGTTCTGATAGTCCTACATTCTGTTCAGCTCTATATGAATAGAAATCATAGTGTTGAGCAGTCACTTAATATCCAGTATTAATGCACTATTCTAGGAGACAGGATAATTGGAAGGCAACTGTGCTATACGTGTACATCTGACCTGTGCATGCTACTAAAGCTTTTAGTTATGGACGCGTCTGTGTTAAGACACGGCTTTCATATGCTTGCTAATGTGTTTGATGCTTGAATAGAACTATTCTCACGATGGAGTTACTGAGGCTATCTGGACAAGTGGATCTTCAAAAAGTGGACCTCTGCAGGCAGTTTCTAGGGAGTCTACAAGAGTATCAAGAAGAGCACCAAGGAAAAGGGTGATGAGAGGCTTATTGCAATCTAGACTTACTTTACATTTTCCTGAGATTGTCAGGGCCCTAGAGACTATTTTTCAAACTCACTGTTTTTGTTTTGTTTTTAAACAAACAGGTGGAAACTACAGCACAGTTGCCTGTAGATGATGCAGTAATGTCAGAGAGTACTCCCATAGCTGAAACTATAGTGGCTTCAAGCAACAAGACCCTAGTAAATGTATCTATAAGGATAAGTGGTATCCTTCCGCACTGTACCTTTTAACTTGCACTAGAAAGCCTTTTCAATTTAAACAAATCTAACTATACTTGATTAAATACTGGGGCAATGTATTTTTACTATACTGTCACACTTCTTTCCATCTCCATATGTTATATGAATACATGTTCTTACACCATCCCCTGAAGCCTCCTTTCGCTGGCCTGATCTGAGCCACTATGATGGTTCCTGGCTTCTTAAAAGTGGGAGGTGGGACCTCAATACCACAACCTTCATGGAGGTTCCCCTTTGTTAATTTATGTGCAACAAACCTGCTTGAGCGTTTGTGAGCTTCTGTCATTAAACAGCTTAAGGAGAAACTGCTGAAACTATATCTGCAATGTATTTAGAATGTTCCTTCCAAAGTAGCTCTCTATTAGTCTTTTTTCTACGTGATGTCTTCTAGCACCCAAATGTTTAACAAAGATTTTTATCATCTTATGTTTTTTCTATTGTATTTTGGTTAATTCAGTCTGAATAATTTGAATCTCAGCAGGTTGTCAATAGGGTGACTGGAAGTTTCAAGCATACAGCTCCTACACTGTCAATCAGTGAATTCTCAGACTTGCCCAGAAGAACACCAAAGAAACCATTGACAGCTGAAGTAAATGAATTAAAATTTAGATTATTATTCTTAATCTTTCTGCACAGAGGTTTTTATATTTATTCTTTCCCACTTTGGTGAGGGTGAGGGTGTAGCATTCTAACAGCATGAAGATGCACAGGTCAAACTAGCTTTGTACAATGGCTTGATTGGCAAATGTAAGGTTTAAAAGTTTTGCCAATAAAACTCCTGTTTAGCTTCAAACTATTCTGCATTTCTGGGATCATGTTAGCAATTTTTGTGCTACTTCTGTCATCATTGTAGCCTGTTGCTATTTTGTACAATTCTTTGTCAAGTTAGTTAAATAGAGATGGGGTACATGGTTCTTGAATTTTGAAAAATTGATTCAAGTTTGTTGCTTAGAGCATCAAATAGCAAGTTTATTTTAAACCAAAAGTCCCCAAGGTAATATTACTGGAGTAGATAAACTGAACCTGCCTCTGTGTCAGCTTGTTGATTTTAAATTTTAGTGCTTAAATATATTATCTCTGGAAACATTTTTATGCTATAATTTTAGACCTAATATTTTACAGTACTCTGCTGCATTACTATTTTCCAAATTGAAAGCAGTGGAATTTATAACTTTATCATTGCTCATTTTGAATAGAACTTCTATATAAAAATAGATAAAGAATTAAAAACTGCTAACTAGTGGTTCCGCTTTCAGATGCGGGTCCACATCTTCATGCATTATGTGAAATGGACCACTTCATTTGCATACACAGATGATGATACCATGTTTGTAACAGATCTGGCTGAGCTCTGAGTTGATACCCATTAAATATAAAAAGTATTGCTTTACTATCTCAAACCCAATAAGCCTTTGCAGTCAGTGTTTTGCTGTATTGCAGCACTTTCGCTTACCACAGCAAGAGGAAACAAGTCGTCCTCATGAAAGTATTGTTAACATTGGTCACACACAATCCAGTGATCTGCTCAACACAGCCATGATAGAGGTGATGAATGATCCCTTTTGATCATCTGTATTGTTGTCTGATTGGTGTATTAGTATTGTATAATAACAATAAAAGTATTCTTCATATTGAAGGAAACTGAGGACAGCGCTGAATGCATCTGGACACCAAAAATGACTAAAGAGCTGCCAGTAACAATGTTTAAACCAACAATGAAAATCCAGGAAAGCCTTCTTAAAATTCACTGGGTGAACCAAATTCTCCCTTCCAAATCACCTAGGGTTATGGTCACTCTAAATATCTATACTATAGTTGGGGGGGTTCTTTCCTTGTTTGATAAGGTTTATAATCCTCTATTTATTTCTTAGGTGGTAGAGAAAACACGAGCAGAGGAACAACGAGTAGAAAGAGATATTCTTAAGGAAATGTTCCCATATGAAGTATCAACACCTACTGGAATTAGGTACAATTTAAGTTTCTTTTATGTTTCACTCAATGTCTATAGAACAGACTTTTTTTTTTTTTTAGATTTAATGAGGTTGTGTTGCTAAGAGATCTTGAATTAATCTGCACTCTGAGCCAGCATCACAGCACACTGTTGAGCTAGGAGGTACATCTTCCTGCATATAGGGGTGTGAATTTTAACTTATCCCACTGGAACGAAAATGAATTTTGCCTGGGCCAACAAGAGTTTGCTTTAATATTGCAAATGTAAATGAAGTGCGGTGTAATTTAGACTGCAGAGACTAAAAGTAATAGGCTCATTTGTAAATGAACTAATAATCTTCTACTTCTAAAAGATGCCACAAATTAGTCCAGTTTAATTTCTTCTGAAATTAATTCGACTATTCCACCCTGGGAGGGATGGATGGATTGGGTTTTTTGTTTTTTGTTTTTTTAATTAACTATTTCTATTATGCTTTGTGTGTTCAAGCAGAAACATGTATGCACTGGTTGAGGATGTCTGTCTATTTTTAGTTTTAGTTTTTAAAGTACTGCTTCAGTGGAGCACTGAATTCCATTGCCATAATGGGTCAGCTTGATGTCTACCAGATACTGGACTGACATTGGCCAGTATACTGCTTCAAAGGAAATTGCAAAAATGTTGGGGGGAAATTATGAATAAGTTGTTCATAACTTAGCCTTATTTCTTAATTTGTTAGTCAGTAATTGGCTTATACACTGAAGCACGAAGGTACAGACATTCTATCTAATGTAACTAGGTGTTTTCTTCTGTATAGAACGTCCAGTCCTAAATCCTACTTTAAATTAGCTTTAGGCCACAATATGTTGATGCAGAAAATTCCATGAGCCAATAGATATTATGTTTTAAATTTAAAAATTTTACACTAAAAATATTTCACTTATTGAATTCCATTAAATCTTTTTTACTTTCCTACATTTTACAAGAAGGAAAAAGGAATGTAGCTATTCATTATTTTGTATTCCTCTATCATATGCTTCTTATTTGCTTGTCTTCTAAACTCAGCAATCTCTTTAAAGTTTTCAGTGTAACAAAAGCTTTGTATGCTTCCTGATTCCCATTGCTTACTTGTGAAACCATTGAAATTTCTGCTAGATCTTTTGTGATGTGATGAGCAGACTTAAATACAGTAGTCATTGTATTGCTGACTTTTTAGAGACATTTCCTATTCTTGTACACCCAAATGTTTTTGACCACTGCTATAAAGTAAAGATTCTTGTTGTCAGTTTGTACATCTGTAACATCTAGAGGCCAGGGTCCCATTGTGTTAGCAGTCTTACAAACACACATGCTCTGTGCTTTGGTGCTCTTATAATAGGCGGCCATGACAACAGCACAGACTGGGACTGTAAAAGTATAATGAGATTAGAGTACCAGGCTTTCACTGAACTACGTGCATTGAGCATGTCTCTTCCTTACAGGGGTTATAGTTCACTGAAAATCAAGTACTGAGTATTCACTACTGGTGTACAGAAAGCATTGCCATTCTTATGGAATTCAAAATGCTCAACACAGACCCTTTGAACTTACAGGGAAATTGTTCCTAAACATTGCATGCCTCAGAAGCAGGTATAATTTCCTAACTCTTAAAACGTATCTGTGAGTCTCTGCCCCCAAGTCCCTACAATCAGGGATTCTTCTTTAGTATTAATCTATTTGTTCTGGTATCATAGTACAGTGGTTCTCGACCTTGATACCTCTAATTATTTTGAGGCACACCACCATACAGTCTCCCATGACCTCATGAATATTCATGAACCAGTCCAGCACTCTTGAGTAGTTTTCAAAAAAACTCCATGCTCAGGCCTGATGGCATACCTGTGTGCTGTGGAACACTGGTTGGGAAACACTGCCACAGTAGGGCAGGAAAAGTAGTCCTTCCCAAAGCAACTTAACTATTTCTCTTTTCTTCTTCTTCCCTGCCAGCATTGATAAGAGCAGAGGTGGCCAAACTTATGTAACTCAAGAGCCATGCAAGTCAATTATTAAACCTTTTGAGAGCTGCACTGAGACATATAATCACATACTTTTACCCACTCCAAAATTACTAAACTTAGAATTCCTTGCACACTTTAATTTTATTGTAAAAACATGGCAAAGATCCTACTGATGTCAGATTCTAATAATTACTTAATGTCACCATGAAAACGAGGCCTATACAGTAAAAACTTAACTGTTACTAGATGAAGAACACTGCAGGCTAGTGGCAAATTTTTTAACATCAGGGCACTAACTTGTTGATGCAGTACGTAAAAGCTCTCTCAGGTGTTGATCTGTAAGTATTGCACAATGTTTCAACTTAACAGATATCATTGTGGAATAAAATGCTTCACAGCAGTAAGTTGTGCCAAGAATTGAAAGTAATCTACACTCAGTTTTAAACTTTTTTCTCCTTTATGTTTTCATTTTAGTATTCCATGTCACATTTGGGACTTGTAAAAACACTATTTTATTTTAATAACGAGTAAACTGCATTAGGGCCTATGAGAAAAATATAAATGCACGCGCACGCGCACCCGCCCTTGCTGCTTCCCTGCAGTCTCCGACCATGTAGCTGCTTTCCCCACCAGCTCGGGCCATACAGCCACTTGTCTGCTGTCCCCAACCATTGCTCACTTCTCTCCCTTGTTTCCCACCATGCTGTCCTTCCCTGCTGTGCTCTTCTGTGAGCCACGCCTTTTCTTTGAAGAGCTGCATGCAGCTCGCGAGCCACAGTTTGGCCACACCTGGATAAGAGCTAAGACCTTTACCAAAATTTCTTTGCTCCTCAAGAGAACACTAATCACTAACAACTCTCTGCTGACCTGGTGCTATATACAATCCACCTTGGCAAACAGGACAAATGAAACTGTCTTTGGATGGTGGGGAGGTGAGATGCTGAGAAACTGTCTGAGAATGTAACAAGCAGAAAATACAATACCAGATATAATTAAAAGCACATTATCTTCACTCTTTTTTGTTACATACTGTGTGGAAATGCATATAGTTCAGGCATTTCTCAGTCTGTTCTTTTGAACTGGTATGGAGCGTATTGCCACAATTTCCATTCAGGCTTGCAGCCATATATAAACATCTACCACAGCAGAAGCAGCACACAGATCTAGCTTTCCCAAAACCCAAATCAGAGCACATAATGTGTATCTTGGGGCATGCATTTCACATTATTCATATTGGAAGTAAAATTCAATTTAAAATCATTTATTCTACTCCATGGCTCCCCAGCATGTGGGACTAAATCAATGCAGCTTTTATAACACCTAAGATGCATCTATATCCATGTAGAAAGCACAGGAGGCTATAACTGATCCTGTTTCTAGCATGATTGTATAAACCTTGGGGGGGGTTGAAACCTCTGTAAATCTTACAGGGAGAAGAACAGAAAATGCTGCATTGAAAATCTATTTATTCTAGATTTGTACAAGTAAAAAAGTAGCTCACAAAAAGTACTCTTGGAAAGCTAATACTTCTCCCCTTGTTGGCATCTCTTGTGTAGTATTGGTGCTTTATACTATATCTAAATATCCTTGGTGATGTGGAAGGTGGGGAAGTCTTACTTGTCACTTGTTTGTAAATGGAGTTAAGATTTAATCTTATCTAAAACAGTGCAATGTTGGATGTTTGTGCATCTGTTTTATAGGCATTTATAACTAGTAGGCATATGTACATCTTTTTCTGTAGTTCCTTCCTTCAGATTTGAAATGTGCAAAGCTGTTTCAAACTAAATACAGTCTTCATGCTGTTGATAATATGCAGCATAAATTGACCCATGGACAAACTTCCTGCCTAGGACTCAGTTTTGCCACTTTGCTCCATGAGTAGTGTCACTGAGGTCAGCAGAGTTAGATAGAGATAGCAAGGCACTACTCAGTATGAGTAAAGACGACAGAACCGAGCCTCCTAAAAGTGGCCTCTTGGGCAGTGCAAACACTTTTTTCTATGCTACAAATTCTTTCAAGACTTGTTGACATGCAGTGTGACCCTTGTTGAATTTCCAGGGTATCTTGTAGTGAGTTTGAATTGCCATCTAAAAACTGTTTTAGAAGTTGACATTGCATTCACTACCACTTTCAGATGTGGCTTTTAAACTTCACTGTGGTGTGCAGGAGTAAAGATATGTGGTAATTGTGTAGTTGTACAAGCTTTTTATCTTTTTAATTAGATACTCCTCTAGCCTAAGGCCTGACTTAAAACCTGCTGAAGTCTTCAGTGGCTCTGAATCAGGTTCATTAGTAAATCATGTTGTTCTGCTTTGCTTGATGCCCATGTCTAGCTATTTGTATATCTTATCAATCTTCAGGGTTGATAGAAATGCTTTACAAGTGATAGGAAAGGGGAAGTAAAATATGAATTGTATGTCCGAAAGCTTAGCTAGATGGAGTAGTAAAATTCATCTTTTAATGTCTTAAAACTGAATATCTAAAATGCATGCTGATCCTTGGTGGAGCTCTAACTCATTTAAACTAAAACCTTTTTTGTACATTTCAGATTGCTCACTTAAATGTGACTAATTCTTTTTAATTAACAGCGCTAGCTGCCGAAGACCAATCAAAGGAGCTGCTGGCCGACCTATAGAACTCAGTGACTTCAGAATGGAGGAAAGCTTTGCATCTAAATATGTTCCAAAATATGTTCCCTCAGCAGATGTCAACCCAGAGAAATCAAAAACAAAAAAACGCTCCATTCCCATGTGGATAAAGATTCTGCTGTTTGTGGTTGTGTCAGTCTTCTTGTTTGTGGTGTACCAGTCTATGGAAACCAACCAAGGAAATCCTTTCTCTAAATATCTTAGTAGTGCCTCTCAGGCAAAAAGCCCATCTGATTGATCATTTGTATGGCACACCCAGCTTGGTCTCCTGTTTTTAATTGTAGGAAAAAAAAAATTCTTCTACCTGTTATCTCAAGGACTCCTTACAAATGTGATCACAACTTGACAAATTGAATAATGAAGCAAAAATAAACAAGACAGTATAAATGGACATCAGTAGCTTTTTCTGGACTAGCAGGAGATCACTTTGTGCCATATGAGTAACAATTTTTTAGATCTCTGGGACTTTTTGTAGTCTTTATTTTTTTAATGTGGACATCTTTAAATTCCTTTTTGAGAAAACTGTATATTTGTTTTTTGCAAACTTGGAAGCTGAAGGGCAAAAATGTAGTAAAATGTGAAGCTGTGTTTAAATGCTTTGACTATATATAGAAAAGAGGTTTGTACTTTTTTTCCTGCTACTACACGGGGGGGGAATAATCCTAACATGTGACAAAGGGAAATGCATTCTTGGATGCATTTTGCTGTAACCGTGCAGCTGAATTTGATATATTGTAGCTTGTAGGAAAAGTGGCAATAATCTCTTTAATACTGTAACTTTTTAGTAACTGTAAACCTGTTGTATACATTTCAGTAAGGTCTTAGTTACATTAGTATTTTTGTTTAAACATAACATCACTTTTTTAAATTGTAGCCCTTTTTTGTAGTGCTTAATACTGTTGTAAGAACCTAATAATTACAGCTCTAACAGGCAACAAATGTCTTATAGAGAAATGTATTTATTAGTAACGTGAAAATACGCATCAAATGTAATTTTGCTACCTAAATGTTCTTTGGATCTCTTTGTGTGGGCTGAAGAACTCAGTCTAAAGCACTATGCTACATCTTAAAATGTTCACCAACATGAATCAGACTGCAGATAAACTTACTGCAAGTTTATTCTTCAAACATAATTTTCCAAGTCTTTCCCACAGTTTTTAAGATGTTCCTTGCAGGTGTTCATGTAAAAAGTCTGCAGCTTCTCCAATAGTCTTGGATACTCCCTATATCATGAAGTTTCATACTTATGATGTGAAGAGGGCATTGTTACACTTTTTTTGACTTTTAATGTAGATTAAAATGACTCATTTTGGATGCAGTTGACCCCCCCCCCCGGGGGAAAAAGGCTTAAATGTTTTAAATTCCATAACCTAGTTACAGGTAACTGATCCCCCCCCTCCCCCCAACCAGTGAAGTCTGAAATACAAGTAGAATACAAAGTGAATGTATGAAATTGGTGCTCTTAAATTTGCAACATACAGATGTCTGCTCTGATAGCATATTCTATACAAAATTACAGTTCTAATCATATAGAAGTGGTAGTTTCTCTGTGTAAAGATTAGGATATTAATTTAGTTGAGTATCTTTTTTACTGTATCTAAAAACAATGTAATATTTAGTTAATAATCATTCTTATGGAAACTTGTATTTGCTATGTACTTGATAACTTTTACTTGTAGTTGGTAGCAGCACAATAGATTTTTGTCTAAAATAAATGCTTTAATTCTTTTAATTTCTATTTTAATCCAAACAGTAAAACTTGTGTTCATCCTCTAGAAAACTGTATCAAAAACTGTCTGTGGAAAAATAAAGATGATGTAATGTGTACTTTATTTCAGGTTTTTTATGGCCATAAGTAGCAATCGGTTATTTTTAATGTGCTGTCTTATGCTACTTCCAGAATGTATTCTAAACGCATAAGTACAGCCAGTCATAGAATCTAAAATGTGTAAAAATATGTAACAGTTTTAAAGCTGTCTGCCACTAGAGTAAAATTTTACTTATTTCCATAACATTTGCTGTGTAAATAATGATTAATGGATCCCAGTTTCCTTTTTGTTTTGAGGAAAATATCTTGCGTAACTGAGCGTGTTTCTTATCCTATGTATACCAAGGTGGACCTTGCTCCATTTTGCTTTCACAGAACTGAGTGTCTTCACTTGCTGAAGCATAGAAAAACTTTTTCTGATACAGCTTTACAAAAAATTGTACTGTGTTTATCTGTTTCCAAACCTCTTAATTTTGTTAAAATTGAATAGTACTTTCCAGTTGGTGGGGTGGTTTGGTGTGTTCGCTTCTCTCCCGCCCCCCCCCCGTCCCGGTTGGTTGTGTGTGCTGCAGAATTCCACCCCCCCCCCCCATGAACCTTTTAAAGTGACAGCAGAAACCACATATACAAATTTCTTCAGGGATAGGCTTTCATGGGCTGCAACCCATTTCATCACATGCATGAAGTAGAAACTACAGTTGAGAGCTATATGCATACATGCCAGGATGAAGGAGGGCAACTGTTAGAGGTTAGGGCACTAAAAGGCCTACCTCTTCTATAGAGAAACCTAAGAAGAAATCATAGACACACAAAATTCATTGCATAATAGTACTGGAGTAAAAGTTGAAGCTGAACTGGAAATGCCAGGTATAGAATAAAATGACTGGAGTTGCCAGCTGGAGATCTTTTAATTTTGTCTTTGGCATGTACACTATAGAAGAGCATCACAAGATCTACTTAATGCCAGGCACCTTCTCCTGACCACTGGCAATTAGCTCCATCTATGCTGCTGTGCCCTCTTCTGGCAATCTCTCCACCTAACTCACCTATAGCCCTCTTGCTCCAGGAGCTGCAGCTTCTTGTTTGTGACTTGGCTTTCTGGTCTGGTCACTATGGTCATCCACTTCCAACATATCAGTCTTCCAAAGTCCGAGGCAGTCTGCGCTCCACTTTTCCAAGGGCCGGCAGGAGTCTGACCTGTATTCCAGGTTGCAGCTCAGGGACCTCTTCAACAGCCACGGTCTGTCTTACCCCATGCCCTTCTGACTCTGTGCCCCCCCCCCCTCGTCACCCCATCATTCTAGGCAGTAAATGTAGACTTTCTCTATAGTCCTAAGCACACCTCTCTTCTTCCAGGGAGTGACTCCAGACTACTTCCCTACTGCCCTCTGTGTCTGGGCTTTATATAGGCTTCTGTTTCTGCCCCTTCCCCCAAAGCCTCCTGTCTAATCCCTGGGCCCTGGTGTCTAGGCAGATTTTCCTACCTGGGCATCTTAACCACTTCAGGCCCTGTATGGTGTAGGCACCCTATCACAGGAGGGAAATAAGTTGTGGAACCAGGAGCAGATTTTAAAACCAACACAACCTCTGACAAAAATCAAGTGAGTTCTCAAAACGGTGTACTAGTGAGGCCAAATAAATATACACACACACACAGAGGTATAGTCAGTACTTTTTAAGGCATGTAACTACAGTAATTGTTATAGGCATCATCCTGTTCAGCCCCAGCTAAACCTCTGTTGGGAGTCCTAGGGAATTCGGGGGGGGGGGGGGGGGCCACAAAAGGGATGGGGGAAAAAACTATTAAAAGATCCGTCTACAGCCAGCATCTTGTATTGGTGCTGCTCCTTCCTTCTGTATTTGTTTGTTCTTTATATATCAAACTACTATATAGGAGCATATTGCTGGGGCTCCTAGAACTACTCTAAGGCTGTGTTCACACACAGAGGGTTGTTTCGAGACAAGTTGTATCGAAACAACTTGTTTCGAAACAATGCCTTATTTCAAAATGACTGACTTCGAGTTAGCAAAAAGTCATTTCGAAATAGGGAAAAAAGCGGGAACAAAATAGCATGTTTGCAGTGTGAACGTGCTATTTCATTACCTGCTGCAGGGGGCTGCAGCCCCCTGGGGGTGAGCTGCTGCTGTGGCTCACCCTGCAGCCACCGGCGGGGGGGGGGGGG
>ML681994.1:32088947-32195044 GCA_007922195.1 Podocnemis expansa | reverse complement strand
CTGCAGCCCCCTGGGGGTGAGCCGCAGCAGCGGCTCACCCTGCAGCCACCGGTGGGGGGGGGGGTGAGCCGCTGCAGGGGTGGCTCAGCCCCCCGCCAGAGCTGCCCCCCGACACCACGGGCAGGTTGAGGGTGCTGTGCTCAGCCCAGGCTGCTCCTCTCCCCCAACACTGCCAGCAGGTCAGGGGCGCCGGGCTCAGCCTGCAGCCCGGGCTGCTCCCCCAACACCGCCAGCGGCTCGGGGGTGGCAGCCCGGGCTGTGGGCTGAGCCTGGTGCCCCCGACCAACTGGCGGTGTCGGGGGGGGGGCAGCCCAGGATGTGGGCTGAGAAGCCCCGCAGCAGCTTATCCTCCCCCCGGGGCTGAGGGACAGCCCTCAGCACCCTGGCCAGGGTCCTGAGGATCCAATGTTCTTTTGGAACACTTTGTTCCGAAACAACACGTTCACACTGCGTTGTTTCAAAACTATTGCCAAACAACATTGTTTCGCCTAGAAACTAGGTTTAACTTGTTTCGAAACAACTGTGCGTCGTGTGAACGTTTTTTTTTTGTTTCGAAACAACGAGGTTGTTTCGAAACAAAAATGCTGTCTGAACACAGCTTAACGTAACATTTATATGGTGTAACAATGCATTTGTGTTCATGAACTCAACAAGCAAGCTGAGTTCAAAAATCAGTATCACATGTATAAGGGCCCATCCATTCCTGAGAAGTGAAGAATGCTCCAATTTACTTTAGTAGTACAACAAGGCACACCACACACTATGGAATAGGCCCCTTCAGATAATATAGATTTCTAGGGTGGAATTACCCCTATGTTAGGTAGCAACAGAGTCACTAACTTTCCATGTGCGGACAGTTTTGTAAAAATACCATGGGGAGGTTTTCGTTCTTGTATTTGTGAGTTTCACTTCATGTATGTATCTGCGTGGGTCCGAATGGTTGTGTCCATTATGTCTCCTTTTGTGCTTATGTGAGAGTATGAAGTGCAGAGTAGCCACAACCTTTCATCCCCTTGGCAGTGAGACAAAAACCTGGATGGTGTCTGACTGGCTACTCATCAGCTTGGTTCAGGGGCGTTTACCAAATTCTTTGGACATGCGAAATTTAATTTGGCAAGAGGGTGAGGCTCTTTGCTGCTATAAGCACGGATTCCCAATGATCAGAGTCTAAATCTAAATCCTTTCCTCCAGGCAATCATGGATGGATGTTTGATCTGCCACTTTATAATTTTGGGTGTGGGAAAAGACAGTCATGGTGCTCAGATTACATTTATTTGCACAATGTATGAAAGCACCATCTAATTCCAAGGAGACAGGCATCACCAAACAAGTCAGGAAGTCTTTTTAGGGTAAAAGCCCAAGCAAGCAGGCAGATCTTCAAGATGATGTTTGCATTGACAATAACTTCAGTTTGTGCACTCATGGCATCAACTCTGCTATCAGCAGGTGCAATGCCTATTTGAAAGACACTGAGGGAGGGGCAGGTCTACAATGAGTTTTAATTTAAGAACTTAAGTCTTTATAGTCTGAGTTTTAACCGGATGCTAAGAACAGTGGGTTACTTACCAATAACCATCCTTCTTTGAGATGGGCTGCTTGGATCCATTCAGTAATAGGTGTGACTGCCGGATTGGTTCGAAAAACTTTTGTCCTAGCCTCTCAGGAGAGGGTAGGCGGCCACCACCCCCTGTGCCACCCAGTGGCTATATATATGGCTGCCTCCCGACCCCTCCCCAGTTCCTAGGAGTCACCAACTCCAGATGTGGGAATGGAGGGGACGAACCTGAATGGATCCAAGCAGCCCATCTCGAAGAAGGATGGTTACTTGTAAGTAACCCACTGTTCTTCGAGCGCTGCTCGGATGCATTCAGTGATAGGTGACTGCTAGCCGTGCTGACGGACGGAGAGGGTGGAGTTGGCTCTTCCGCCTTCAGCACAGCATAACCCCAGATGGATATAGGCCCAGCGAGCAAGGTCCTTACAGGAACTAAGAGACCAAATAAGGCTCTTGACCTGGCAATGGAAGCCTTCAATTGTAGGGCCAACCCACCCAAGCCACTTAGCATGTGTGGGCTGGACGGACTCAAGTCACCCTACACCGGAATTTGTATCAATGCAACGTGACTAACGTGGAGGAAATTGTGTTTGGTTGCTCTACCTGAGGGGTATAGTTCAAGGTATGAGGGCCAGAGGGTTAATCTTCTGGCCACAGAACACTTCAGCATAAACCCTATGAGAGAAATCATGGTGGGCCTTTTAGGGAGTACTGTTAGCCTTGGTATTCCTATGAAGACTCAAGGAAGTGAATCTTCCTGTTGTCCCATCATGTTCTACCTTAACATTGCACTACTGGGAAGACTACTTGGAGAACAGAGGGAGCAAGGAAAAAGCAGAATTTGCAATGCCTCTGATTGCACGCCTAGTTGTGACGACCTGGAGGCCTATGGGATTAGAATTTACATTGATTTATATGACCTTGTGTGCCCGAAGGCACCGCCAGGTGTGATACTGGCCTCAAACTACAACACACGTATGTGTGCATCGGGGTTGAAGAACTCATAAAGAGAAAAGCTAACCCTTCCAAGTGATATGGCTTATCAGAGGAGGCAGTGGTCTCCTTCAAGGACCACCTGGCAAGGATATGATACAAGATAAAGTCAGTGATTCCGCAGACGTACCTTGGATATTTGGAGAATCTGACAAGGGTGACCTATCCCTGTTATCCGATCTTACGTGGGATAGGATTGCACCATGGAAAAAACGCTATTTCCCGAGTTCCTGTGCAGATCAGAAATCAGGGTTTGGTTGACTTAAGCTCTGTCAATTAAGCAGGAGAAAAAGCCCTTAGTAGTCGCCTATGGCAGTAGTATCGTGGCCAAGCAGTGGTTTGCATTGTTCCCTGCCTCCCCTTCTTTCCTTCATATACCCCTGTCATCCAGGCAATCCTTGTGATGCTGGAACACCATGGGATTACAGGCCAAACAACGGGCCTTCTCTGTGAGCTCATATGCTACTTAGGCACTTATAGGTACCAAACCATCAGCACCACCTTAGGCCATCATGCCGCTTTGTGGGTGCTAGTGTCCTGGAGGACACCCTCCAAAAAAAAAAAAACCCTAACAACCCCAGTTTTCGGTTCCATACACCACTGGACACGTGCGCTTGCACACTAGGTACTTTGGCCGACATGCCATGCGCCGCTGACCGCACCTCTCTTGCCTTCAGTTTTTGGGTACTGGCTCGAAGTGCCTTCCTCAGACCCTTCTCGTTTGAACCCGGGGCTTCCCCCCACCCCTTTTCTGTATACATCTACACAATTTAGCCCAGGCCCCCTCAGGGGCTGGTCGTGGCCAGGCTAGGAGATAAGCTTCATTCCTCCAGTGACTGTCTGCGTAGTCTGCAGCCGTCATGGCTAGGCCGTGACCCTTTGGCTCCCAGCTCGGGCCTGATGTGCTCTGTTCATGGGATAATTTTCCCTTCTTCCTTTGCTTCCTGTGCAGACTGTGGACACTACGGCTAATCCCATACCCACTGAACTCCAGTGTGTCCTTACAGATCACGCTGGACAGTCTTATGACCAGACACTTATCATCTGGTCCCACTGCTCGTGCTATACCACTTAAGTATAGCGGCCCAACTCAACCCTATGTTGTCATGTTGCGATCTTCATCTTTGCCATGGTGACCTTGGTCTGTCCTGTCATCGCACATCTGCCTCGGCGGGGTTGGACCTACCCCTAACTTTGGGTTGGCCCACAGTTATCAATTCTTCTGCACCACGCCAGGAGCCTAGTTCACCTCCAGGCTCTGGTTAGAGTCTTGCTGGGCCTCCTCCCATCTGGGATGTTTTTTTCACTATGCTGAAGGTGGAAGAGCCAACTCCACCTGCCATCCATCAGCATGGCTAGTAGTCACCTATTTCTGAATGCATCCGAGCAGTGCTCGAAGAAGAACGGTGAGTTACTCACCAGTAACCATCCTTCGAGATGGGCTACTTGGATCCATTCAGGCCCCTCCCCTCCATCCCCGCACATGGAGTTGGAGACTCTGAGGAACTGAGGAGGGGTCGGGAGGCGGCCGTATATATAGCCACAGATGGTGCGAGGGGCGGAGGCTGCCTACCCTCTCCTGACAGGCTGGGACACAAGTTTTCCGACTAATCCGGTGCTCTGGCACGGAGACACCTATTACTGAATGGATCTGAGCAGCCCATCTCGAAGGAGGACGGTTACTGGTGAGTAACCCACTGTTCACCTCACTCTTAATTGTAAAGGAACTTTGACCAGCTTGGTTACATTTAGTTATAGGAACTGTGTGTGCTCAGCACCTCTGAGTTCAGGATCCTAACTTTGGGCATCTTTGCTGGAGAAGTTTGATCCCCAGGGCTGTGTTTACACAGGGAATTTAGTTCAAATTAAGGAGGGTTAATTCTAACTAAATTAGTGCACATCCACACTGGCTTTTATCAGTTCAAACTAAGGAAAGCTTATTTTGAATTAGTAAAACCTGCCCTTAATTCAAACTAACAGTTAGTTCGAACTTGTTAGTTCAAATTAACCAGGGCATAAATTAGACCGGGGTGAGTGGGGCAAAGCCCCAGGAGCCAAATTTGGAGGGCACCGGAATGGATCCTGCTCCCCACAGTGGCTGGGACTCTCTGCTGCCTTCTGGCATCAGTTGGCACATCAAGGAACGGGATCCATCCCAAGCTGCCATGGGATTACATGCCAGCCAAGCAGGTATGGGTGGGGCTGCAAGGATGGCAGGGTGCTGGGAGCTGCCAGCAGGTCCAGATCTGGGGCGGCCCCAGAGCTGGTGGGAGTGGCACTCTGTGTCAGGCCAGGGCCCGGCAGGGCCATGCAGAGAGGGGGGCGTGGCTGGTTGCAACCGCCACATGTGGTTCAGTGTCATGACCCCAGCCACAAAGAGGAAGTGCCTGGCTGGCGGCATGTCGCCCTGAGGCCCAGCAGGATCTTGGGGCCAGAGCAGCACCCCCTGCAACTCCCCACGCAGCAGCTCAGCCCCCGGCTGTGGCCAACAGCCCTCGGGGTTCACCCTTCACTGTGGGCTGGCTCACCACAGCTTGGAGGCATGAGGCAGGATGATCCGCGAGGCCAGCACAGAAATCCAGGATGCTGAGCCAGGTATGGCAGCTGCAGCCAGCCATGCGCCACTCACTGCGCAGCCCCCCTAGTCCTCAGCCCAACACACTGCAGCCGACAGGTGAGGGCTGCACCCCCCCACTACATGCTAATAACTCCCCTGGTGGCGCCTGGGGTGGCAGAGATTGGGATCCATCCCCAGCTGGCAGCAGAAGGAAGCTGGGGACGGATCAGGCCAGGGCTGGGTCGGGGGAGGACGCTTTTCTGGACGCCTGCCCTGAGCGCCCAAAATCTGTTGTTATGGCCCTAAAACTAACCTAGTGTAGACTCATTAGTTCAAACTAACCATTAGTTCGACTTAAATGTGGTCCAAGGACGCATAGTACCAGGAAGGAAATGCCTTCCTCTTTTTATGGGATTGAGTGGGGGGATGGCCCTTCTCAGGTGCCAGGTTGCCACACTTCCCATGGTGCCCCCCCCCCCCAGCCAAACTAGCAAATCCTCTGCATGGACATGGTAGTTTGATTTACATTTCTAGTGTCGACATGCTAGTTCAAACTAAGTTAGTTTGAATTAATCAAAATTAGTTCACACTAATTAATTCAAACTAACCTAGTTTGAACTAGCATTCTCAAGTCTAGACATAGCCCATGTGATTTCAAAATGGCTAGAGTGGAGAGTTGTGTTAGAACTGGGATTAGTTCTTTTGTTTTCCAGGGGTCTCAAACTCAAATCACCACAAGAGCCGCATAGGACCATTGCAGGGCCACATGAGGACTAGTACATTAGCCCAAGGGCTGCACCGCTGAAACCTTTCCATAGAATGATATTGCAAATATCAGTAACAATAGTGTCATTGCAGGCCACAGGAAATAGTATTAGGGGCAGCATGCAGCCCACGGGCCATGTGTTTGAGGTCCCTGGTTTAACCCTTTAAACCAGGGGTTCTCAACTTTTTAGTGTCACAACATGCTTGGGAGGACTGCCAATTTTGCATAATACAGGATCGTCCCCCTTCTCTAGAGCCTGCTGTCACCGAGGATCCCCACACCACAGAGGTTCCCCCCGCTCCCATCTGCTGTGAACTCATTCTGTGGTGGCTGAAATTAAAGTGGTCCCAACCACCAAAAAAAAAATTGCCTTCACGGGCAATTTTGGTGATGGGAGCCTTAAGAAGCAGCCCGTTTCCACAAAAAAAAGTGGTAGCACCAGACGCTTTTGGTGGTGGTGCTTCAAAGAGCACCTCCGCCAAAAGCCGCTGCTGCTCTCAATCTTAGCAGTAGTACTTAAAAGGGAGCAGCAACCTGCCACCACAGCTTTCTTCACCTCCAAAAGACCCTGCAAAGATTTTTTTTTGATGACGGAGGAAAGCTTTTGGAGGCAGGCTGATTTCTGGCATCACACACAGCCACTGTGCTGTGAGACACTTTATTGTGACACAGCAGCTGAGCAGGGCCAGATTAACAGAAGGACTATATGGGCTGAAGCCCCAGGCCCCAGCCTGAGGCAGGGGCCCAGGCTCCAGCCCTAACTCCCCTGCATTTATTGGCCTCCTGGTGGTAGGATACTAGGGCCCCGAGCTGGAGGGCCAGGCAGGGGAGCTGATGGTGGTGGGGCAGCTCAGGGCCCCACGACTCCTTAATCTGGGCCTGCGGTTGAGAACCGCTGCATTAAACCATTCTTTTCCCTTTACAAAAGGTAATTTGACTTCAGGCTTCCCATGGTTTGAACATAACAAATGCTCTCATTTGCTGTTACTGTATGACCTGATCCTATGTTTTACACCGCCTTGCATTTATTTTCATTCCATTCTGTAAATTCACCCATCTTCGAAGCATCTGACGAAGTGGGATTTTCTCCCAAGAAAGCTCATGCGAAAAATAAATCTGTTAGTCTTAAAATGCCACACTACTCCTTGTGGGTTGGGTTTTTTTGTTTTTGTTTTTTTTGTTTGTTTGTTTGGTTGGTTTTTTTTTTTGCTGGAGTAGACTAACATGGCTATCCCTTTGGAAATTAGACCATTCAGCCTCTCATCCTATGGAAAGGTCCTCTTTGAGTCCAGAGGTCATGATAGCTATTCAGCGGAGGAGATGCCTCAATTGGTAGCATGTTTTTGGCAACGCTACCACCATCAGCACTAATCTCGTGTGAACTAATCTGAGGTCTTCCCAAAAACTAAGGGACCTTTTGCAATGTTTTTTTTCCAGTTCACAAGGCAGCCCTGTGCTGCTGTGAAGGGATTGTGAATAACCTTCTGAAGGTAAATCAGTGACAACAGTTTGTATTGTTTAACATTTCCAAGGTTATCGTTGCAAGGGCTAGAAACTTAATCTCTCTCTACTTCTTCCCAACATGATAAGTGGGATTTTCCTTTTATAATTCAGTGTGGGATGGGCTCTGAAATTTAGTGCAAGACTTTGAAGATCCATAAAAGCCATCTCTGAAGGCAATCACAAGTTAGTACATATGATTAGTAGCAGAGGTGGCTTTTGAGGTAGACAAAACAGGTGGACAACTAAGGCCCCAAGCAGAAAGGGGCCCCCTCAGCTGCTTTACCTACCCCAAAAACTGTGTTTGCCTCATTCGGCAGCAGGAAGAGCTGGCCCCTGATGCTGGGGCCGGCAGCTGGGAGCTGGGACAGCAGAGGGGGGGGGGGGGGGGGCCGGGCCATGGGGGGGAAGGTGGGACCATGGGGTGGAAGTCCAAGGGCCGACCCCCCCCCCCCCCCACACACACACAATGGGCCTTCACTGAGGGCTGCCAACAGCCAAAGGCCATCTCTGATTAGTAGTTATTTTGATCAGCATCTAAGGAATGCTCTGGAAGAGGTGTCTTTGAAGATCAACTTATTTAAGAAGGAGGAAGAATAGTGACAAATAACAGAAGACTAACTATGAATTTTAGAAAAGAGCAGCAAATAGGAGGAAGACTCATTTTAAATTTTGCATTATGTTCATGTATTATAACCGCCTTTTCTGTATCTACATTTTGACAGAATGTCTTTATAATACACAAAGTTAATGCAGGTACAGACAGAAATGTTTGAAATTCAATGACCAGTCGTTCCAAATCCATACCTAAAGCATTCAAATGGTCAGCTCAAACACCCCAAAACTCTATACCTCTTTCTGATAATTGAAAAAAAAGCTATAGGCTCCTGAAACCTAAGAAATCTATGGGTTATGTATAAACAACACGTGCACACACTCCTACCTTCTCCCCGATCCCCAGGAAAAAAACTGTGCGGCTTTCATTGAAGTACAAGGCGTATGTCAGAGCATACCTCTGCAAAATAATATTTCTAGCTAATGACCAGCTAAACATTTGCACCAGTCAAAAGAAAACAGAAAATAACAACACTGTGCTTCTAAAGCAATTAACATCATGCAGAATTTACAATCAAAGCAGCTGGAAGTTTTCAGAGGAAAGGTTAGCATGTCATCTCTCAGCCTCCTATGACACTGCTCTGTGTGCCGTAACTGTTACTGTTTTTGGTCACTTTATAACATAATTTGTAATGGAGGCAGAGGAGAAGGAGGGAGTGTTATGATAAACTATTAAAATAATGTTGCATAACCAGCTATAGCCTAGTCTTTACAAAGTTTGTTACACTGTTTCATAAATTTAAAAAATGTTTACGATCTAATGGGGCAGGGAGATCAGAAGGATACTATGACATTGTGTAGCTGCTATGCTTACAGTATCCTGTTAATACTGGGCAGGAAGAGATGTAGAATGCATTGCATCAAACCTGAAATGAACTAAAGACACTGCAACTGATTCTCTGCTACTTGTTACTGATGTGGTTGGTCATTTACACTTGTGCGAAGTGAATAAAGTGGATGTAAAATATTCCCACTGGTATTTGTGAGTGAAGAATTCTCATTTTACACAGACTATTCACAGGTGCAATCATACAAACTGTCAAACGGGGAACAATCACTCTCCTGGTTTTGGCACTGAATCAACTGGTTACAATTAACTCTTGTAAAATTTCGGAGATGGCTGTGTGGATACATGTTGTAGATACAATGTGAAATTGTTTCTACTGATATTTATTTCTTTCTTTATTTATTTATTTATTTTGCATTACCTTTTTCCTAACTGTAAATAGGGCCAGAGAGCAAAGTAATATAAATTGGAAAGAAATATGGAGAGGAAAACAGAAACAGACAATAAAAAAAAGGGAAATTGTAAGTACTTGATACCACTGCAATTTGTTACTGTTAGTGTTTTAACACACCTATCTGTAGCTATTTGGTATCATGATGGGTTTACTACACCCTTGAAAAGGAATATTGTAGGTGAGCCATGTATTAGACTCTTCAAGCTATAGCCATTGGGGATTTCCAAAAACATTCACACACTTCAAGAAACGGGGAGAGTTCTTTGTTACTTATTTCTGGCAGCCCTAGTAAACACCTAACCCTAGGAATGATTGCTTTGGTTACAACACAAAAGCAATGATAAACCCAACATTCCCTAACTCAGCCCCTAGAAGCTGCCCCGTCCAGAGGCATCAAGGCCCTGGATCCTCCATACTCTTCTACTGCCTGCAGGCTGCTGCCCTGTGTTCTCCTTTACTTATTGCTGCCTCCTTGCAATCAAGAGGATAGATCCCTGTTGGCTGCTCAAGTTCCAGCCCAAGTTATCCAGACTTTCCTCCAGAGCCAGCTACCAGGCTGCTGCTTCCAGCCAACTGCACCTGCTGTCCCACAGCCTCTCCTTCTAAATCTTGGTTCTCTCTGCATTCTGGATGTTACTTCACTTTCCTGTGCTTATGCTGACTAGATGTTGGACTGGGTGGTAGCAGCGCATCTGGTAACACAGAAATAACTACCTTGATCTCCATTAATTTTTAGACCAAATTAAAAGGCTGAGCACTAATATACATAATCTATAATGGATAGTGTCTACCTATATTGAGGACCATTTAATAATCCACAGCTCTTTATACCACCTGAACTTCCCAGGGATATTGCAAATGAAGAGAGCCAAAATCAAACCCAAATGCTTATGGGCAAAGCATTTTCAGTTGCAGAAAACCATCTGTGTAACTTGTTATAGAAGATTGACTGAGGGAAAATTCATTGTGTTCAGATCAAAATACAAGCCTCACCTGTTAAATTAAGCTTCCCCCAACTCCCCCCCCAAAAAACATAATGATCATTTAAAACTATATTTATGTGGAAAAAGAGAATATACTAGAAAGGATGGCGAGAAGAAAGTTCAGAAAGGATACAAACTTTCATGCTAGGTAAATAGATCATCAATCTGACACAGTATGGCCATTCCCATATTGAACTATGAGGTGGCAGAGGCCACTTTTCATTGATTTTTGTGGCTTTTTTACACAACATATAGTGCTCAGTTAGCACTCAGAAATGTATTAGGAAAACCAGCCTGGTTAAGCAAATGAATGTCATAGTAATAAACCTTTATTTACACCAAGTTTCATTTTAACTTCTTGGTTTATTAAAAAGTGCAAGGACTCCAGTCGCTTGGCTCATATCCAAAAATTGGCATTCCTAGGCATCCCCCTGAACAAGGATGTAAAACTTATCAACTCAGTTGTATTCTTTGTGAAGAGCTTAACAGTGAAATTTATTTTTCTCCATAGAAAGAGGAAACCTGGTCTCTGCGAGTATATCTTGACGGCAGCAAATTCGCTGCCATCAGTTCGCCTTTCCGGGAGCGGATCGTGGCAAGAATGAACTTGCCACACCGCTCTGGGAAGCCGACCCTGGAAGTCCTGAGGGTCAGAGGGTGTAGAGGAAAGCTGACTGCAAGTGATTTGCAGACTGCTTTCCTCGAATGTGTAACAACGGCTTAGAAAGTCACTGCCATTTATGCAAGGAATTTTATGTTCCTTGCATAAAGGGCGGTTGACTGCTGCAGAAAAAGCCCCAAGTATAGACTAGGACTGAGACACAGATGCTGGTTCTATTGGAGTTGGTTAAAGAAGTGCAGTTAGAGGTTGATATCTATCCCTTGGGGGTTCTCAGAAACTAGTTCTTACTTCGTTCACCATCTCACTTTCAAAGAGAATTCCCACCCTCCTTTGGCAGAAGTTTCCAACATGTAAAAGAGAGAAAATAAGAAATGAGGCAGGAGCGCATTTGGTTTTGGGACACCTGTGATGCTTGCGGTCAGTCAAGATGACATGCAAGTTGCTGAGAAGATGGGCTGGCCAGGCATTGGGGAAAGGGGAGCTCCAGTGGGGCAGGCGTTGGAGCTAGTGAACTGAGGTATGTGGCACCACCATCATGTCACCTGGCTGACTAGGGGAAGGGGAGTGAGGGCCTGTTCACACAGGGGGCATTTTTTGCCTGGTTTTACACACACATTAAAGGAAGCCAGAATGCGGTGTAATGACATTCCTGTGCCCACTAATTTTAGGGGCTCAATGTTCTGGGCCCCATAAAAATACAAAATGGAGCCTGAATGCTGCATTCCAGCTCCATGTCTTATTTTTAGCCAACCCAACACACTGAGCCCCTAAAACAGGGGTCTCAAACACACAGCCTGTGGACCACATGCAGTCCCTAAAGCTATTTCCTGTGGCCTGCAACAACACTGTTACTGATATTTGCAATACTGTTGTATGAAAAGGTTTCG
Organism: Podocnemis expansa; assembly: GCA_007922195.1. NCBI lineage: Eukaryota > Metazoa > Chordata > Testudines > Podocnemididae > Podocnemis > Podocnemis expansa. The sequence goes on along the minus strand of ML681994.1, from coordinate 32,183,325 downwards.
GTGGTGCAGCCCTTGGGCTAACATACTAGTCCTCATGCAGCCTTTGTAGTGATTTGAGTTTGAGACCCCCCCCGCTCTAAAAATAGCAGATCCCTGAACACCATTGCAGCCAGCAGACTGCTGCCCTGGCCCAGGCTGAGGCTGAGGCTGTGCTGTGCAGTAGCTGGGGTTGCAGGCAGGCAGGGGGGGCACACAGTAGCTGGGGTGGTAGGTAGGTGTGTGGAGAGCAGTGGCTAGGGTGGGGGTAGGCATGTGGGGAGCAATAGCTGAGGTGGGGGGCAGGTTTGGGGGCAGTACCTGACGTGGGGGCAGGTTTGGGGGGCAGGAGCTGGGGTTCATGAGGAGCACCAGCGGGGACCTGCCAGTTTAGGAGGGCCCAGTGATACGTTAACCCCTGGTTTTACATCTGGCCCACCTGCACCCACATCACAACCTGCTGGGGTACAGGGAAGTCCTCCAATCCCAGGAGAGAGGAAATGATTTGAAACCATCTGCAAATGCCTCCCCGTGTAGACGTGCAGAAAGTGCCCGAGGATGGTTATGCAACATCATTTTAATAGTTTAGCATAACACACTCTCCCTCCCCTTTGCCTCCATTACAAATTATGTCATAAAGTGATCAAAAACAATTTTGACCTTTGAGTCCGAGGGTTAACAGTTACAGCACACAAACAAGTGTCACACTGGTGGGGAAACACTGCTCTGTGCTTTACCTTCCCAGTCTATAAACCAGAAATAGTGAGCTCCATCTCCCTTGTAAAGAGGATACTTAAAAAGAAGTGCTGGTACTTTTTAACTGAAAACGTTCCTTGATTGCAGTGAGCACCTCTGACTTTCACAGAAAAGATTATGGTTGTGAGACGAGAGAAGTATTTTTATTTTACCACCTGGCTGACTTTGGCACCACTTTCTGCTCCCATTGATGCCCCCAGCAGCCAGCCCCTCCCCCATTCCTCCACCCGCCGAGCCAAGGTTCGAACACGTCAAACGTCTCCACGCCAGACACGCCCTGACCCCCACGCTCCCCGCCCCCGCCACCACTTCGGCGAAGGCAAAGCAGCGCGCGTGCGCGCCAGGCGAGCGAAGAGCGGATTGGCTGTCCGAGTCCGTCAACGTCTTGACGCCCGTCCGCCGGGCTTCTCCGCCAATCACATCGCCGCTGCGCGCGCCGGCTGCCCCGCCCCCTGCGTCAGGGAAGGACAAAGTCATTGAGCAGGGTCGAGCTGCGGCCTCTCTGAGCGGAGCTGCCGGCGGAGTAGCGGGCCCAGCGCTGCCGCCATCTTAGAGGGTGAGTCTCAGCGAGCCGGGCCGGCGCGTCCGCCCCGCCCCGCTCGGCTGCCCGCAGCGCGCGGGGCCAAGCGGCCGGTGCTGCTCGCTGCGGCGTCCGCCTCAGGGGCGGCGCGGCGCCTGCTAACCCCGCGCCTGTCCGCCTCTCCCTCCTCAGGCCGCCATGTTCTCGTCCGTCGCGCCGCTCGCGCGCCTCAATCCCTTCCACGCGCCCCACGTGCAGCTGCTGCAGGACGGCGTGAGGAAGCGCCCGGACCCCGCCGAGCCGCCCAGCACCGGCAGGAGCCTGGCGGCCGCCGCCATCACGGAAGGTAAATGGGGAGGCGGCCGTCGAGGAGCCACCTGCAGCGGGCCTGTCTGGAGGGCAAGGAAGGGCACGGGGGGGGACATGCTCACTGTCGCCCCGTCCTTCCCCGCTTGGGCCGGTGTCTCGGGCCTTATCTGCCCTGCTGCCCTAACCTTGGTGCGGCCGGGCCGCAGGCCTGTCAGCCCCGCTGTGGGGGCAGCCTGAGCGACCCGCCCGTCAGCCCCTCAGAGCTGTGCCCGCTGCCGCCTGGTCAGAGCCCCCAGGCCCTTCGTCCTTCCTCTGGGTGTTTGCCTCTCATCCATAAGGTTACCAGCTACCAGAGCCAGGAAAGGAGAACGGAAGTAGGAAAAGGAGGACACGTAGAGAAAATGTAGTGTTAATGTTGTGTTCTGTTTTTAGGGGGCCCTGGAATGCTTCACCCTAAAAAAAGGGTGTTTTGAGGCAGGCCAGCATACTTTAACCCCTGTAAGTTAAAAGCCAGACAAAAACATGTATTTTTAAAATGCCTGCCAGATGGAGGCTGTGAAGGTAAAAAGGAGGACGTTCTCCATTAGCCTGACATCTGCTGACCCTACTCATACATCACCATAGCTGGACTCTTTCTCTCTCCCCCTTGCATGTCTTAAGTTAAAACAAGGGGGCGCTGTCTGCAAAGTGTAAGTCTCACATTGCCAAGGTTAGGACTTCTAAGGGGTGAAGGAAGACTTGGCTGAGAGAACCAGTAGGGAAGTGAATCGAATAGAATCATAGGGTTGGAAGGGACCTCATGAGACCGTCGAGTCCAACCCCCTGGGGCTTGAACCAAGGGCCTTTTGCATATTAAGCAGAGGTGCTAGCCACTACGCTATTTGCAGGGTTCAGATCTGATGTATACAGGAAATTGTGAATGGCCTTGAAATTTTTCTACAAGGTGAACTCCATTTGATAGACTTATGAATTCTGTAAAGGCTTAACATTAATTGTAGGTAAAATGGAAATCTAAACAACTTCATTCACTAAGGTACAATGCTTATTTTAAAGATGCTAGGTCATTTTTAGTCTTGCAGTCATGCTCCAGTTAAATGGCTTTTTTCTCTTAAGAAATTCACATAAGTGTCTTCTGAGATGCAAAGTGTTGCCAAACTCAGCAATGTGGTAAAATAAGAGTATTTCTATCATGTCACAACCATAATCTTTTATATAAAATGGTAATAAAAGTCAGAGATGCTCACTTAAATCAAGCAACATTTTCAATTAACTAATACAAGCATTTCTTTTAAGTGGACCTGAATATCTAAAGGTATTAAGGTGTGCCATGGCAGAGGAAAGGTTGGGAACCACTGGCATAGAGGTCATTTCCACAAGGACATCTAGCAGCTGAGCTGGAAATAGGACCAGGTCTCTGGATTCCTGGTCTAGTGCTTTAGCTTCTGTGCCTCCCTGCTTTGCAGTAAAAATGAGGAATGTGCCCAACCCAGGCTTCAAAATATAAAATGACCATAAACTAAGACATTGACTTAAGGAACACATGGCCTTGTGATCCATCATTTACTTGACCCCCTTCTTGGTTTCACAGACACCAATGTGGTACAGAGAGGCCAACAATGCAATAGAGGGATAAGTGTAGGCTTTCCTATAGTGATGAGTAACTGAGTTCCTCGTGTACTTAACTCAGTTTCCAGCATATAGAAAACCTAATAACTCAATTACATATCTATGAAGTGAACAGTTGGCTTTTCCAATACTTCACATAATTAGACTGGGAACAGACTATATTAGTCTTGATGGGCTTTAACTAGCATAGCTTCATGTGATTGAAACAGACAAGAAGTGAGGCTCTTAAAGCATAACTCTTGGGTGTAGGACTACTTTCTTCAATATTTTTGCTTTAGGATAAGAGGAGTCCTCCAGTAATAGGTCTGAACATGCGTTATCTTTCGAAAGCAAGAATATTAGATAAAATGTATTTAAGAAGACAGACCTTTTTTCAGATTTCACATCACAGAAATACAGAAACCGAAAGGGACCCTGAGAGGTCATTGAATCCAGTCCCCTGCACTCATGGCAGGACCATCTGAAACTGTCCCTGACAGGAGTTTGTCTAACCTGCTGTTAAAAACGTCCAATAATGGAAGTTCTACAATGTCCCTAGGCAACTTATTCCAGTGGTTAATCACCTTGACAGTTAGAAATTTTTCCTAATGTCCAACCTAAATCTCTCTTGCTGTTGTTTTAAGGCTATTGGCTGCTTGACCTGTCATCAGCAACTAAAGAGACTATTTCTCCCTCCTCTTAACCTTTTAAGTATTTGAAACTTGTGAACCCTCTGTCTCTTTTCTAGACTAAACAAACCCAGCTTTTTCAGTTGTCCCTTATGTCAAGTGTTCCAGACCTTTAATTGTTCTTGATACTCTTTGCTGTACTTTCTCCAATTTGTCCACATCTTTCCTGAAATGAGGTGCCCAGAACTGGAGAAAATATTCCAGTTGAGACTTAATTAGGTTGGAGTAGAGCAGAATTGCTTGTCTTCCTTACAGTACTCCTGTTAATACATCCCAGAGTGGTACTTGCTTTGCTGCTTTTTTTAACTTTTGCAACAGTATTACACTGGCTCATGTTTAGCTTGTGTTCCACTATGACACCCAGATCCCTTTCTGCAATACTCTTTCCTAGGCAGTCATTGCCTATTTTTGTATGTATGTAATGGATTATTCTTTCCTAAGTGGTTTACTTTGCATTTGTCTGTTGAATTTCCTTCTATTTATCTCAGACCATTTCACCAGCTTGTCCAAATCATTTTGGTCCTATTCTACAAAGCACTTGCAACCCCTCCTAGCTTGGTATCATCCACAAACTTAATGTGTGTACTGCATATGCCATCATCTAAATCACTGATGAAAATATTGAACAGAACTGATCCCTGTGGTACCCTGCTTGTTATGACCTTCCAGAATGACTCTGGATCATTGATAACTAAAACAAGGAGTCTTGTGGCACTTACAGACTAACAAATGTAGTTATTTCATGAGCTTTCGTGGGAGAAAGCAACTGATGAACTGGGATTTTCTCCCTCAAAATCTCATGCAGTAAATAAAATTTTTAGTCTTTAAGTACACAGGACTCGTTTTTATTGAACTCAACTAACACAGCTGCCCCTTTGGAGATTGATAACTAATGTTTAGGCGCAGTTATCCAATGAGTTTTGCACCCATCTTATAAATAGTTTGAGAGGCTACATAGACTTAAGATTTAAATGAACACACTTCCAAAATAAGCTGATAAACTAGGTGTATTTAAATAACCAGATTTAGTAATAAACTAGCAAGCAGGGAACTTTGATTTAAACTGTCCTGGTTTTGCATTTGTACTGTTGCCTAAAATGGTTTGTTTTCATTGGTTGGTATAACCATTAAAACATGCTTATTTTCAAGTAAATATAATCTATATGCTAAACTTTGGGACTTGCTAATCAGGAGAATATACAGTATCCACTAGCATAGCTGGATACGTTAACATCAGTTTAGTCAGTTTTAATTTTTATTTTTCATGGTAGAAAATGGTGAATGACAGATTTCTTCACTGGGTTTATGTTAAAACATCCGATTCTTCCCAGTCTGCATTTGGATGGAAGTCAACAATGTGCAGATACTGAAAAACACCTCCTGTGCATCTAGCTCTTTTAATGTAGTTTGATTTTAATAAGTTTATCAAAAACCTGTGTTTCAGTTTATAACTACAATTAATTGCTTCATTTAAATTATAGCTTGGAAGAAGAAAATGGGCTCTTTAGTTTCAATGCCGAATGCTTTTCTGAACTGTAGTTTTGACTTTTACAAAATATAAATACTTGTATTTGTTCCACTGTAAAAACAGGAGATGATCCAGGTAACTAGCATAGTATAATAGTCACATATCAATGTAACTTGGAGTTGACAAAGTTAAAGATCTTTTTCCCAATTCTCTGTATACTAAAACAGTTTTAAACTCATGAAAACTTGAACAGATGCAGTATATTGCTTAATTTTAATAGTGTATATCGATGTATATATTTTCTATAACCTGTCAATTTCAAATTCAGTTGTAAATAAGTTTATTTTTAAATAAATTAAATCTTGTCTTTTTTGTCCATATTGTAAACTGGAAGCCTCTAATTTTAGGGCCCAAGTTAGGGTTATATCTTCTTGCAAAATCCAAAGCGGCAGCTATGTTAATCTAATTCAGCAAAAGAAGCAATAAGTCCTGTGGCTCTTAAGACTAACAGATTTATTTATCACATGAGCTTTCATGGGATCCCATTTCATCAGATGCTTTGAAGATGGGGGAACTTACAGAATGGGATGAAAATACATGCCAGGGAGTGTAAGACATGGGAACAGGTCCCACAGTAACAGCAAATCAGAGCAGTCGTTAAGATTCAAATACTGGGAAACAGCACAACTTGTTTTCCCATTACAACAGGGGATTTGACTTCACCCTCCTCTATCTGCTGTTTCCCAGTGTTTGAGTCTTAACTGCTCTTATTTGCTGTTACTGTAGGACCTGTCCCCATGTCTTACACTCCCTGGCACGTATTTCATCCCATTCTGTAAATTCCCCATCTTCAAAGCATCTGATGAAATGGGGTCCCATGAAAGCTCATGTGATAAATCTGTTAGTCTTGAAGTGCCACAGGACTCATTGCTTCATTTCCTGGCAAGTACTCTTAAAGAACTGAAGCCATTCCCTAGATGGCATTTCTTCAATTAAAGTGTCACATTTTAGGAGAAAGGAAACATAATTCCATGCCATATTTGTTACCGAAATTGCTTCAGCTTAGCCTTTGTTGAAAAAATCTGAATGTCTTCTGATTAAGTACATGTATTAAGGGCTTCTTATTTAAACTTGAATCTCTTAATGCTTTGATTTGGCCATGTACTGCAGGTTGGGCTGTTCTGAAAGCAGGGATGCTAAATCCTCTGACCCCTGTCAACACAGATAAGTATGTTGCCTCAGTTGCTGCTTTGAGGAACATCTTGCATCATCCTTTCTAGTAGAGGGTCTATTAAATTTGAAGTCTTTGCTGCTGGAAGGAAGGATCTCTCTTACCTAGTGAGCCTCTTAATTGTTATTGCAAGGGAGTTACCTCTTTGCCTTACTAAGCATCTGTGTCTGCTTCTCTTTATGCTTTGAAGCAGCAGAGTGAAATCTGGCTGTCCTTTCATTGCTGTCTACTGGATTCTTAAATGGAAGCTGAGAAACTCAGTAGCATGTGGTCATATTGAGGCCAGTTTAAACACAATTTGTAATGGTTTACTGAATGTTTTTTAAATCAGCTTAATCTGGTGTAAAATGAAGTAAATTCATTTAGGAGTATTTACACAATTCATTTGCTAATTTAAGCTTAAGTGATAGTTAAGTTGACTTGAGTGGCTAGACAGGAGTCTGATTTAGCTAAATGGATGGACTCTTTAAAATGGATTTTAGTTCCAGCTTTTTTGTGAAGACGTCTAAGCTGGGGGGGGAAGCTATGAATATAAGTAGACTGAGAATGATGCACTAATTCACATTTGGCAAACCCCTGGAAAGTTATTTCTAACTGTCAAGGCTTAGAAACCTGCTTTTTCAAATAAAAGCTTAAGTTCTGTGCCATAAAACTTAAATTGAATTGGCTTCTTGCTTGCCACTGGCAGGTGGATCTTCAAACAGTACAATGAAATTGAAAAAATTAATGAAGTCCAATGAACTGTATCTATATTTGCCTTTTGTTTACTTGTTTATAAAGTGTACTTGTTAGATAAATTGCTGCTGTCTTGTGCAAGGTCCAAAGGGTTAGGCCAGCTTGAAAAAAAGTCAGTCTTAAGGATTGGTACAGTTCACGAAACTAAAGACCTGCTCATACACAGAACTTCCTCTGGTTTAGGCAGAGATATGGTCTTAAGCCAGTGGAACTTCATGTATGAGTTCTTTGTTGAAATCATGCTTGTAAAAGTGTTTCCTTACCAAAGCTGCACTGGTCTGACTAGCTTTGACTGACAACCAGTGCAACTTTGTGCAGATCAGGCTAATGTCCTGTTTGTCACTTCCTATCTCATCAAATGGCTTTTTTTTTTCAATCTGTTAAACTTGTGCTTGCACCTAAATAAAACTCAAGTTTTGAAGACTGAGGTGCCCTGCTAAATGAAAAACTTAAATGTTTAGGTCAATGTTTCATTAAAAGGACAAACTCCTTCAGTGGAAACTGCAACAAATACAAAGAGATGTTCAATTTGGCAGGCTTAGAACTAGCCATAGCTGCTCTTTTTTGGGGGGGAGTAGGGGGACCACAAAATTAAAAATGAAGCAAGGATCCCATGGCATAGCTAATGGATTGCTCAAATGCCAATTAGTATCTGTCCTGGAGAGATGAATTGAAAGTGATTACTATAACGAATCCTAATATGCAGGAGGCTTATTGGAAGAGGATTTTAAACATGAAATACTAACAGTATCGCCTTTCATATATTTGTACAGTTAAGTGTACAAACTTAACTTTTTTCTTTCTGGTTAAACAGAGGAATATAGCTGTGCATATGGCTCAGGCAGATTCTTTCTTCTTTGTGGCCTTGGTGGGATTATTAGCTGTGGCACAACACATACAGCATTGGTTCCCCTAGACCTGGTTAAATGCAGAATTCAGGTTTGTTTTGCATGTTGAATGTGGTGAAACTAAGCATGGTTATGAAGTGACATGTCTGCTAACAAAGCTGGAGGAGTGAGTTATCCATCAGGCAAGATGTTCTCCAGCAGTGCATGGGGCTTGTGTAAAAGCATGGTGTCCTTTTTTTTTTTTTTTTTGCTGCAGAAGAATACAGTTGTGAATATGGCTCGCTCAAGTTTTATGCTCTCTGTGGCTTTGGTGGGGTCCTAAGTTGTGGCCTGACACACACTGCAGTCGTACCTCTGGATTTAGTGAAATGTCGTATCCAGGTTTGTATCTGAATGAAACTGACTCTCAACCTGCTTCACTGTAATCATTTTCATATTTAGTTGAGAAGGCTGTAGATCATTTGTTTTATAAGGGATACGCAATAGATAATGTAATACTTTAACACTAGTGCTGAGAAGAAAGCAGAGATGAGCAAGCCAAAATGCTCTTGTAATGAATGCACATCCACTGGATGAATAAACAGAACTCCCCAGCCATGTGATGGAGACAGATGGTAGCATAAGTGAATGGGGGAAGCTTCCCAACCCCTTTGGTGGAAATCAAAGCCGAAATCATAACTATAGTTTATAAGCGTGCTTTTGAGTGACTTGTGCAAAAATTAATTCAGAAGATTCCCCCGGTTGTCTTAAGTATCTTGTGACCAAAGACTAGTGAAACACCTATGTGGTTGGCATAGGAAAAATTTACCCACTTCTTGGCATCCTAGATGTAGGGGAGGATAAATTGCCTGTGACTATCTGAGCTGTATGACATGCATCTCTAAGAATTAAATGAGAAATTTATAGAGGGTTTCTGTGCATGGATTCTGGATTGAGTGTTTAACTTGAGTCTTTATGAACAAATGAAAAATGCATAGCAATTGGAAGCTAACGCTTGTGTTAAATTGATACTAAAACTTGGAATTACTTGAGTTGCCAGATCACATTAATGCTTGCATGGTTTCTTATCAACAGCTACAGGAAAGACATTGTATGCCAATAGTCAAATGGTAAAATCTTAAGTGGACTTTAGACTCTACACCCATTCCATTTGAGTGTAGAAATTACTGCCACAAAAATATATGTATTTCACAGTCGTTGGTTTATCACGCAACTAAGTGGCTATTGGCCTGAGGCTTTTATGTTCCAAGAAGGAGGTAGTTTAAAGCTCACTGGTACTGTTAGAAATTCACACAGTAATATGAAAGCCAGTGAGTGACCAGTGTTTCCACAGCTAGCGGACTGCTGTGGTGCTAAAACTTGTGAGACTGGGAGCGATGCACATTGTGTCAATTAGCTATTCCTGACTGCTGAAAGGAACAGTCTTCATTTTCTTTCTCTTAGAATTGCACATCATTCAGAAATCCCTTAAACACCCTGCAAAGTTGGAAGTTGGTGCGCTTGTTGGAGCATTTATGATTCCATTATGAAGAATACAGTGAACTTGATTAGTGCTCAGTCACATGCATTATGTTTAAGGTGAAGGTATTGTAAGCCCATGTATGTAGTTTGGGTTGAAACCACATGTCAAGTATTGTTTTACCAGATAAAACATTCAATTTGTTAAATATTTTACTTTTAAAATGAACTTTCTTCTACTCTAAGTGGAGGAATACTAGGTATGCAGGTAACTGAGCACTTTTGAAATGTACCCTGAAGCAGCCTCCATAAAACAGGCTTTAACGCAGAAATTCTCAACCACTGTGTTGTGGCACAATAGCTGAGTGTCACATGAAATCAGCCTGCTGCTGACAGTCTGAGGGGAGCTACAGCAGCAGGCTGACTTTATGCTGCTGGCCCTTTAAGAGCTGAAGCAGCTCTCTGCAAAAGCTGCAGCAGAATCAGTTTTATGGTGTCAGGCTGCTGGTCAAGCCTCACTGTTGAAAAATCCCTTCAGAGGGAGATTTCAGCAGTGGGAGGAGGGGAGAGTGGGGGGGTGGGGAGCACTGGTGCATCATGCACAGCTGGGAACCCTCCCAGCTGTGCCATGATGAAGGGGTTGAGAACCCCTGCTCTAAAGAGTACCCAAATCCTGAATTTTAAAATAATTGTAGATATGCTTGGCACCTGGATTATTAATTTGCATGGTAAAGTAACACAATCTATACAAAATCTCATCTTTAAAAAAAAAAAAGTTTAAAGCATCTGAATGTTGCACCTGCCCTTGTAGCCATCTACACCAGTTCTTTTGGCTTTATATGGTGCTTTCCTTCTTTCATAATGTCTGGAATCAGAAATAAGAGAAGCAAATGCCATGTGTTAAATGCACAAAGTATTTAAAAAAAAAAAACCCAAGAAATAGTGGCAGTTCTGCTAAGTCGAACCTCATGATGCAGCAGTAGTATTAAACTGACTTTTAGTATTTACAATACTAAAAAGCCAGTCCAGTTCTTAAAATGTTGCTGAATTAAAGAATACATTGTTACTGAAATACCAGTTGACCATATTTTCAAAGTTCAAAATTTACACCTGCAGTGTATTCCTGGTACACAGAAGTCAATAAGGACAGGAAAAGGAAATAAGATGGGGAAGGGAGAGACCTTTAAGTCTGTTGGCTGGGCAACAGGTTAGGTCTGAGATTACTTGGGAAGCTGCACTAAGATTTGGATAATTCTTTTTTGAAACTATAAAAAAAATATTAACTAGTAACTGGAAAAACCCTGTTCTGTTGCTGAGAAAATATCAAGGTGAACATTGGGGACTGTTCTATGCTTAATTTATACCAACATAGCTATGTCCAGTGGAACTAGACACTTAACTCAGAGGTGGACAAAACTGGCTCACAGCTAAGTGCCAGCAATTTTACTTTTGGTTGCCACAGGGCACTCATCTGTTATTTCTTCAGTGGAGCTAGGCAAGAGCCCACTGAAACTGATCCCCATGGCAGCCAGAAATGTAGATAGATTTGTCAAGGCCTGGCTTGATGTTTCTATTCTGGCAAAACTTCAAGTGTGGATGGTAATGCTGATGCAACTGGTTATTCTAGTTCTAGGAAGTGGTAAAAACACAGTTATGCCTGTGTAAATGTGCCCAAACTTGAAGGGTTGTGTCGGAAGTGAGTCATCAAAGTTCCTAGTACTGTATAGTCAAAAGGGCCTGCATTTCTTCAGGCTATAGATGTGGGGAACAAATAGTAAAAATAAGTTGAATTAGTTTTGAGATGCTGATGTGAGGAAATTACACCATGAATTTCAGTTAACAGCAGTAAAGTAAACCTAATAATTCTGAGACAAATGACCATTGAAAGTATAGGTTCTTCCACTAAATTATCTTTACTATGGAGCTGAGAGAGATTGGACGAGGGTAGAAAGCTTAGTGCTGATGGGGTTGTATGTGTGAGAAGGTATCACCTGTCCTATGTAGCTAACTTTTCAATTTGTTTAGGTGGACCCGCAAAAATACAGAAGCATCTTCAATGGATTTTCAGTTACCATTAAAGAAGATGGCTTTCGTGGTCTGGCTAAGGGGTGGGCTCCAACCTTTTTTGGATACTCAATGCAAGGACTCTGCAAATTTGGTTTCTATGAAGTCTTCAAAGTCCTGTATGGCAACCTTCTAGGAGAGGTATGCTTTAAGTTGTCTGCATTTTTTTGAAACCCAGCTGCACATTTGTGTTGCTAATATTTTTTTCCTGTTGTATAGTTTACTAAATTCAGTTTGAAAGACTACTTTATTATAAAATCTTTGGTTCCATCTGCATTTCAGGAAAATGCATATTTGTGGCGTACATCACTATACTTGGCTGCCTCTGCCAGTGCAGAGTTTTTTGCAGATATTGCTCTGGCTCCAATGGAAGCTGCAAAGGTTCGCATTCAAACACAGCCTGGATATGCTAACACTTTAAGACAAGCTGCTCCAAAAATGTTTGCAGAAGAAGGTGTATGGGCGTAAGTAACTATTTGTTCTCTTCTGGTGTATAAATTCTTGACCTTTGTCATTAGTGAAGGAAAATTAATTCATAATGGCTATAGCATTAATTAAATTTTCAATAATTCTACATTGCTACTTACGTACAATACAAACAGTACTCTGAAGACTGAACATGAGGAGATTACTGCCTTGCTAAAACAGGTTGTTTGGTATCAACATGCTCCTTAGATCCATCTTTGTGGATATCTCTTGTGCTGAGTTCTGCTTGTTAACTTTAGTTTCTGGTAGTTCCAGTCAACTGATATTCAGCAACTTTTTGTTGTACAGTCAAAGATGCTTGAGTCATTGGCATGTGAGAGCAATATACCTGCATATTTGCCTTTTGTGTTCTGATATCAATGGCTGTAGATACGTCATTTTTCACTATCAGGACTTGGCTGGTATGCAGACATGAGTGTCATTAGCTTGCACTTTCTACAGGGAAATGACTACAAAATGCCATCACCTTAACTTTTCTCCTTTGTCATAGATCTTTGCCTTTCTGATGAATAATTGAGAAACAATAAGCACTTCATTAAATCATCTAGTAGTTGGCACAAACCAGAAATACAGGTTAACTTGCAGGTCTGGCAGTTAGAGTACTTATTTTTTACCATTAGGAAAACAACTTAAATATACAAGCCACTGAGATAGGAAACTGGAATTGCTTCATGCAGTCTAGTTCTTTTCAGAACAGAATTGCATTTACTACAGTTTTTGCTCTGTCCAATTATAAGGTTCTACAAAGGTGTTGTTCCTCTATGGATGAGACAGATTCCATACACAATGATGAAATTTGCCTGCTTTGAACGTACAGTTGAAGCTCTTTACAAGTATGTGGTTCCCAAGCCCCGGAGTGAATGTTCCAAGCCAGAACAACTCGTGGTCACATTTATAGCTGGGTACATTGGTAAGGAAACCTTTTGAATACTGACTATTCCAGAAATGTCTGAAAAATGTGAACAACTTCCTAGGTTTTTACTGCAGTGATTCCAGAAACCATAACTGGAAACAGAACTACTGATAACCTTGGAAGTTTCCCATTTTTTCCCTGCCTAATCTCAAAAGAGGTTATGGAAAGAATGAGTAGCTAAATAGTATGCTTGTGTTATAAGATGGCCTTGGTTTTATTGAATTTCAACTGAATTATGAAAGGCCGTGAACACACACTGCTCTGTATGTAAAAATGCAATCATGAAATCAGCTGTGGCTCCTGAGCTGGAAGAGGAGCAGGTTTTGGCAGAAGGAGCAGTAACTTAGCAGAGGCAATGAATGTTTGCAGAAGGAAGTGACTACAAAATTGACTAATTTGTCAGAATGAAATTCCTTCCTTGTATAACATAGGAGCTTTACAGGCAAAAGGCAGGAGCATAGGGGTGCACAGTTAAGGGTTTAGATGTGCAGGGACCCACTGGTGGGGTAGGACAGAAGTGAGAATTGCAATGACCACAGTCTGGTACTCCTAAGTCATGCAGGAGTAGGCTCCGTTCTGGCTGTGTTTCAGAGAAACTTGGCAGCCCCATTCTCCTTGTAGTTTGGGTACTGAGTTGCACAGAAGTGTGGCTCTGCCTCTTCCTTTGCTGTTTCCCCTCAACTGAAGAGCAGTTACGTGCTATTGGAGATCCCTCTGACTTGTTCTGTAACAGATACTAAAGAATGCTGTATTGATGCAATATATTTATTTCAGCTGGTGTCTTCTGTGCCATTGTTTCCCATCCTGCTGACTCAGTGGTTTCTGTGCTGAACAAGGAAAAGGGCAGTTCTGCTTCACAGGTTCTAGTGAGGCTTGGATTCAGAGGTAAGAACTTGACTCCTGTCCTTGAGTGAAAACATATAACATCTCTTCTAGTTGCTAATGTTTATGCTTTACTCAACAGGGGTTTGGAAGGGTCTCTTCGCTCGTATCATCATGATTGGTACACTGACGGCATTACAGTGGTTCATCTATGATTCTGTCAAGGTTTATTTCAGACTTCCTCGTCCACCTCCACCTGAAATGCCAGAATCCCTAAAGAAGAAGCGTGGTCTAACTGAATAAACAAATCATGGACTGACTTTTCTGGTTGACCAGCATTAATGAGAAATTTTGCTCTTTAAACTTTTATATATTTGACCGTGTATGAGACTAAAACTCTGTATCTGATATAATTATTGGTTGTGCCCTTGTTCCAAGTGAGGGTTCAAAAGCTACTGTCATCTGTTTAAATAAATGGGATCTAGAATGATTAGCGTGTTTCATTTGGTATCAGCTATGTAAATTCAGAACTTTACAAGAGCAAGTACAATAAATATTTCCTAATAAGTGAGCCAAAAATTAAAAACCTTTTTGAAATGCAAGAACTAGCATCTCAGAAGGGTCTCATCTAAGAGTTGGTCTCAGATCTTTAGTGAAGGGGTAAGCACTGTATCCCTAGCTGTCTGAGGAGCACACATGTTGTTAAAGGGATGCAAAGGTGAAATAAAGTTTCTTTGCATTCCCTTGATTTGGAGATGTCTAGTTCCAGGATATTGTCCCACACTTCATAAGTCTGAAGGAGATGCTACAGTTTTGGTCAGCCAGCAGTTGTGAAATGGCAGCTTCTGCCAATGAGGTGGCATCAGGTTCTAACCTAGGAGGTCATTCTTTGCACTTGAATTTTCAGCCCAGGTAGCTTATGCTGACTGACCAGATTCTGCTTTGGTAGGGTGCATAGGGCATATGATGCATGAACTCTATACGACAGCCCCATTTCAGTGCTTTCTAGCCTTTAGTAAGCAACATTTTGTCTCTTGTCCCATCCAGGGGCAGATTCATCTGTAGGGTCTCAAAATCATAGGCCGGTGCACTTTGCTATTGCTGCCACTGTCTTCTAACACCAGTACATGTGCATTGGTCACTCACAGTAGCAACTTCCTTCCCAGTACTGCAGTGTTAATCCCAGTTTGGCATGGAAAGGGAATCCTGCAGGGGTGGGATGGTTCTTTCTTCCACTTCTTGTGTATGCTCTAAAGGGAAGCAACTCTCCCCTTTTTTCTTTATACCATGGGAACTGCAACCAGATTTGACTGCACATATGCTGGCTTAGAAGTATAGAAAACTTTCATTTTATGTACATCAGACTGCACTGTAATCATCAATACCTCCTGTTCTCCATCAAGCTCTATTGAAATTACTAGGTGTCTGCTTACTGCTTCTAGTATTTATTTGGACATATGTACTATTTAAGAATAACAGTTTGGTTATAGACTATGGAGAGTTGTAAATTCACTTGCCTTTCTATATAAAGAGATGTCATGCAGAATGATAAAACAATAAACATCCAGCTTGGCTTTTGTAGTGAACAAGTACCTCTTGAACTTAATCAGTTATTGTTGCATGATGCTCTTTCAAAACTTCAACAGAAAGGGTTGTGGGGGGAGAACTGGAAGAAATTTCCTGGTCAAGTTGAAGTTCTTATGGTGCTTGCTTATAGTGATCACACAGTAGGTATGTGCATGCCCTAATGCACAGCTGTTGGACATTTTTTTGTCCTGGTGGTATCTGTAGGATTGTCGTCTTTAGAGCCCCAAGCTCATGTAGCAGTAGGTAAGCCTCCATTAGCCCTGTGCCTCTGGTTCCTTTTTGACTGTGATGGTTGCTAAAACAGCTTTTTCTTTGTTTCTGTGTACTTAGTGGTTATTTCCTGGATAGTTAATAGGGTTTGTGAATGTTAATATGTTAGGGATAGTGATAGTTAGGGATATTTGTCCAGGTATGGGGGTTTCAGACTGTCAAATGTTTCCTACTTAATGACCCTCACAATAGCTGTTTAGGGGAAACATACATGAAATATCTGTGCAAAATATGCGAAGATCCCAGGCCTTGGACTACCAGACAGGGACATTCACCTGAAAGCCCTGTCAATGGAGTCAGCACTCAGTGACCTCCACCTTTCTGCCTGATTTAGGTGTGACATAACATCTGTATGGAGACCCTCTCTGGCACTGAGCCCTTCCCAACACCATTTGCTAGTGCTAAAAGCAGCAGCATCCTGATTGAGGCTTGTCCCACACCAAAAAAGATAAGGCAGAGTCAGGTGAAAGACCTGCATTGGACCAATTGTTTGTTCTGGAGCAGCTAGAGTCAACCTCAACTCCTGGGAGTGGAAAGGGACCCCTTTGCCTGACTGTTCTTAATGCTGGAGGCCTTTCAGAGGGCTAGGGACTTGCTGGTTGTCTCAGTGCTGCCGCCTCAGCTGGTCTTTGTCCTCGGCACTGAAGCCAGTAAAAGCACCTCTCTCCAGGGGCAAATTGGCCAAGCAGCCGGCACAGGAGCCAGCCAAATCATGTCATTCAGCATCTCAGAGCTGGTCTACAACACCCATGAAGATCTCTGGCACCATGACAAAGTTGTCTACTCAATCCTGGTCACTCATGCTTCTCTGGGTCTCTGACCTGGTGGAGAGACTCACCAGCTGCATATTGCTGGTCTTGGTCTCCTTAATGCTGGTTGTTATCCTTGAAGCTCCAGTTGCAAGGAGCATGGTGATGGCCACTGGCTCCTCAGCTCCATGTGGCCCAAAAATCCAATCACACTGCCATTCTGTCAGCTGTCCCCTCCTATGCAGCATGTCTCGGGAATCCTGTTGCTGGTGGTCATCATCTTTCTGGCTCCAGCTCCCAGGAGGAGCCACCATTGGCTCCACTGTGGATACTGAGGGAGGAAGCATCCTTGGTTGGGTGGAGGGTCCAGTTGCCAGCCCCAAACACAGGTCAGTGGGCATACCAGCATCTGGTTCTAGCCTGGCAGTAGGAGTCTGGCATCAAGGATGATTTCCTGTCTGGTGGCCATACTGGAACCCATGTGGGATTCTGCTGACACTAGTTTCTTTCTTGAGACAGTTTTCTGCAGGTGCATCTGAAAAACATCCTGTGATACTGACTGGTGTGTTGTAGGACCTGCTAAGAAGCTGCACTTGTTTGGAAGACAGAATTATTGCACAACTCGTCTTTAATCTGCAACCAGCAGGCTTTGCTGGGGAGATATAACACTAGCCAAATTCAAGGAGACTCTGGCACAGGACGCCAGGAAGAAGTTTGTTTCTCATGGAGACAAGGGTTGATGGCTAGCGCCTCCCTCCAAATGGTGCTGAACGCTGCTGATTCCTTAGCCAAACCAAAGATTTCAGCAGTATCCACATGATGGTGTTCCCTTCCACAATCCTTAAGATTCTTCCAGGAAGTGGAGCAATCTATACAGGACCTTCCCTTGAAGGGGAACACTTTCTGAGCAGACAGATGCCAAGCTTCTGTGGTCTGTAAGACTCCAGGGGCACTTTGCAATCCCTTGGCCTGTGTATGCTGCAGCATCCAGGTGCCAGTTGCGCCAGTCACTATCTAGCTATTGGGGGAAAAAAAAGCAAGGAGTCTTGTGGCACTTAAAGACTAACATTTATTTATCACAGGAGCTTCTGTGGGAGAAGAGCTCTTCAAAGTGTCTGACAAAGTGGGATATTCTCTTACAAAAGCTTGTAATAAATAAATCTTAGTCTTTAAGTGCCACGAGACTCCTTGCTTTTTTTGCTTTACTAGATTAACACAGCTGTCCCTTTGGAACTTATCTAGCTGTTGTTTCAGCTACAGCAAGGAGCAGAGATAAGGGGTTTAAATGCCATTGTCCCACTTCTTCCTGATGCTCAGTTAGGCCCTGCATGCTATCAAGGTGGCCCATAGCTGATGTTTTGAGGGTATGCCTAAGGACAGTCCCAGTCTGGTTTTATGATCCATCCCCTATTTCTGAGTAGTCTGTTTTTCCCTTCCTTTCTGCATGGGTCCAGATTACATCAGACTGTTAAGCCCTCAACATGGTATCAGACTACATGCTGCAGTTTTCTTCTCTCCTTCACTTTCCCTCCCCTGCCCTTTTCAGGGGCCCTATTCATAAGCAGGTTCTCCTTCAGGAGGCAGAAACCCTCCTAAGGGTAGGGGCTGTAGAGGAAGTTCTGCAGGACAAGATGGGAAGGATTATATTCCTAATACTTTCTTACACCAAAGGCCAGGCTTCAGAGCTCTCCTGAACCTGCATTGCTTCAAGAAGTATTTCAGGAATTTTAAGTTTTGCATGGTCTTCCTCATCTCCATAATTTCTCCTCTGAATCCAGGAGGCTGGTATGCTTCCCTCAAATTGAAGGACACATATTTCCATTTTCTAAGGCATGGGAGAGTCCTGTGTTTGTGTGAGCCAACATCTCACTTACAAAAGATAAGTAATAATTTTTTACTGTCTGAAGATCAGGGTAGCTTTTGGAACTATTTTTTTGTGTAGTAACTTGCTGTTAGGGCTGCATAGGATGTCTGTCTGGTATCAGTGACACTGCAGTGGTGCATTTTGGAGCATCTTTACCAAACCATAAAGCTAAGAATAAGTTTATAGGAAGATAAGGGAAAACACTTCTATCCACTTCCTGCCATCCTCTAGAATTGTGTTTTTCTACTACCACTATGAGGAGCGAGGGTGGAGCTAGTTTTTTTCAGCCAGCTAAATTTAGTTTAAATTTAGCCTTCTCATGGCAGGATTTTTCTTGCGTTTAGTCAGAAGTAGTAGCATGCTAGGTCCTTTTATGTCACTCTGTAAGACACAAGCATTCATATATGTCTAAGCCAGTGGTTCCCAGCCTTTCCTCTGCTCGGTACACCTTGATACCTTTAATTATTTTGAGGCACACCACCATATAGGCTCCCAGTGACCTCATGAATATTCATGAGGTAATCCAAACCTCTGAGTAGTTTTTCAAAAAATTCTGTGGCACACCTGTGTGCCATTACACACTGGTTGGGAAACAGTGGTCTGAGCAGCTTCTGCTTTTGCATACTCAGTTTACATCTATCTTGGCTGGAGTTTTGACTGGAAATTTAGAGTTTTGTGACTTGCTTTTTGCTGTTACAGCTAATCTGTACATCTAATTTTTCATAAATTATCTAGCCTTTGGTATATGGATGTTAACATTTGTATGGAAGCACCATGTAAAATTACACGGATGGGGAAAAGTGCTGATTAGGATCAGAAGGCAAGATGTGAATGAAAAGTGAATCATCAAAAGATAAACTTAGTAGATGCCCCATGCACATCAGTTCATATAAACCACAGGTATAACATTTATCTTGTCCAGGCAGGTACCTGAGACTGCATTTTTAGGGTGTGTACAAAACCTGGAATAGTCTAGGTGCTATCAGAAAACAAATGATGAAATTAGTCTCAAGAAGAGATTATGGCCTTTGGAATATTTTCCAGTACTATAGACTGATGTGAGATCATACAAGTGCAAAAACTGGATTAAATATGGAACTTGCATGTAGGGTAGTTTCTAAGAAGTTCTTTGCTTTAAGTAACTAGCTGACAGAATTATGATGGCCTCTAATATTTTGATAATCCTCTAGTTAAAGATTACCTCTTTTAACCACTCTGTTTTTCTTTTGGAAAGTCACTTAACACAGGTTTCACTGTACGCTTGCTGCTGCCAGGCCATGCTTCTGATGACAGTCAGGAATCTACTTGATCTTCACAAACATAACTTCATCTACTAATGGGATGGTAGATATCTTGGGGGTCTCACTGAGTGGTTCATATTTCTGTATGCATGATTGGTTCTATGCAGTTAGAAGAATCTAAAACAGCTCTGACAAACTTCTAAATTGCACAAGAAACCAATAGAGAGGAACTCCCCAAAATCAAACCCACGCAAATATTTTATTTTAACCCATTCTATTTTAAGGATTATTTAGATAGCAAGTGCTTTGATCCCTGTGTTCTGGTGATGTAATTTTTTGACTGAAGTGGGACAAAGAATGCATACCTTTATTTGCAAATAAAGAGTAGTATTTAACTACTACAGAACTGGTCAGAAAATTAAACTAATTTGTAAATAACGTGATAATTTCACAATATGCATACTAGCTGTGATTATTATTATTTTTTTATTTTTATTTTTTTAAGGAAGCTAGTTCCAATGTGGCCAACTGGCCTTACTTAGGATCAGTAGAAGCCATAAGCTAGCAAGGAGAAAAGTATGTATGGTTTCCTGAGCAAATGAAGAGCCTTAATTGTTCAGATAGAATACCAAAAATCGCTCTCAAAAGAGTAGTGGTGTTTTCCAGCCATAACAGCTATGCTGGACTGCAGCTGCAAAAATGACTGATGATCCCTTATGTTCCTAGACATCTTCATCTTTATACAACCTTCATTGTCATTGGGTGGCTTTCTGAAATCAGTGTGTTGAAGCCTTTTACATGAAAAGAGCAAATCAACATTGCTTGGCAAAGAGAGAAGTAGCAAGCCTCCTTTCTACAATCAATCATTTCAGTACATCAGAGAGTGGGGCAGGTCCAAAGGAGAAAGGAAGATCAGAGAAGCAGAGCAGTGAGGATGTACCAGTGAAAGAGGAAACAGCTTGATGGAGCAGCTGTCCCATGGGCCTTAGGATCCGCAAAGACGTCTAGCTGTGACTTGGTTTTATGAGATTTTCTCAATAGCTACCTTGCCCCTCTCAATCTATTTCCTTCATAATCATTGCTATTCCTTTACTGTGGCTTTTTATTTTTCACCTCTGCTACGTGTATTGTATTCCCATTCTTTTTTCATCTCTTCCATTTCTTACTCTGACCAGCCCCGCACAAATCTCTATGCCAAGGGTACTCAAACTTTTTGCGAGCCGGTCCACATTCAGCCTTCCACCATTCATTGGGGTCCCTATCCTGAGCCAGGGGGCGTGGCCTGCCCTCTGGGGGCGGGGCTCGTGCCCCAGGTCCCTCCCCGCCCCAGCGACGCCCCTGCTGTCGCAGTCCACCAGAAAGGTCTTTGCAGTCCAGATTATGGACCGCGGGCTGCTGTTTGAGTACCCCTGCCCTAGGGTCTCTACCATCTTTACTTTTCAGGAACACTACCCAACGCACTCCCACCCACACAGTATGCCCCACACAGCATAACCCCTCCCAGTCATCAGTAATACCCAATATACCCCCAACCCATCCAGGAACTGTCACTTGACACCGTCCCCAACAGATACCATCATACTGTGTGTCTCATCCATACCCTCTCCAAGCACTTTAGCCACACCACACAAACTTATCACAATGCAGTTAATACCACCCCTGACACCCAATAACAAGCCAAACCAACAAGGAGTCCTGTGGCATTTTTAAAGCCTAACAAATTTATCTATCTCGTGAGCTTTCATGGGAGAAAAATCAAACTTCATCAGATGCTTTGAAGATGGGGGAACTTACAGAATGGGAGAAAAATAAATGCAAGGAAGTGTAAGTCATAGGATCAGGTCAGACTGTTACAGCAAATCAATGCAGTAATTTAGATTCAAACACTGGGGAATAGGACTCCTTGTTTCCTTTGCTTAACTAGAGTACTACAGCTACCCCCTCTGGAACTTAATCACAAGCCAGTAACTCTCAACAACATAGGACAACTCCCATGCTGAGATTCATCCTGCTCCCCCACCCCGGATCCTGTACGTTGAACCTCCCCTCTGACCCAGCCCTGAGACCATCAATATGCAGACTGCTGGCCAAATCGAGACCACCAGGTGCTTTTGAACAGACCCCAACCTCTTTTTATTTCTTTACTTTTTTTGGATTGCTTTCCCTTGAATTTGGACCTTCGCCTACCTTGACCAAGACATTTGAACTTTGTCCAAAAAAAAAAAAAACAAAAAAACAAACACCGACCACCACAGCTGCCAACTGTCATCCCTGATGTCCTCTTGCCCCAATCCATATCCCTTTCCTCGCCTCATCTCTCTACAACCCTGTTCCCCACAATCCATCATCTTCTCCCTCTTCACTCCATCTCTTCCAAAACCCATCTCTGCACCCCACGATACAGGACCATCTTCTGACATCCCATCACCCTCTAGCTCCCACCCCAGCACCTCATGACCCATTACACCCTGCACCCCATTTCCCCACCACCCACCCCAGCACCTCATGACCCATTACCCCCTGCACCCCACCTCTGCCAACATCCACCCCTGCACCCCATTTCCCCAACAACTGCCCCACCACCCACCCCAGCACCCCATGACCCTGAGCATCCCAGCTCCTCAACACTCAGACCCCGCCCCAGCACGGGGCAGGGGCAGGGCGGCCCCCAGGCAGGCTGGGCTGGGGCTCACCCGGGCCAGCCAGTGCAGGTACCCCTTCATCTTGAAGACCAGGTCTCTGGGCTTGAAGCTGTGCGGCATGGCGGGCCAGGCCAGGCTGCACCGCACCGCACTGTGGCCTAGCTGCCCCTGGCCCTATCCCGAGCCAGGGGGCGTGGCCTTCTGGCTGGGGGTGGGGCCTGCCCTCTGGGGGCAGGGGTGGGGCCTGTGCCCCGGGTCCCTCCCCACCCCAGCGACGCCCCTGCTGTCGCGGTCCGCCGGGAAGGTCTTTGCGGTCCGCATTGTGGACCGCGGGCCGCCATTTGAGTACCCTTGCTCTATGCTCTAATCAATGTTTTTTCTCTCACCAGAACACTATCACAGTGGATGGAGTCCATTATGTTTTCAGGCGTAGACAACCTCTCTTTCCATTCGAACTTTACAGATCAAGTGATACTCAGCGTATGCAGAGGACGAGTGAAAAGCAGGAGGACCTCAGATTGGAATCCCAAAGACATTGGAATGAAGGCCCTTTGCTAAGGTTAGTACTTCTTTCACAATGCTGTCTCCACATGAGCGTTCTGCTTTGCTGTAGAAAAGAAAAAGTAGAGCTCTGCTCTGTGGTGACTACATTCTGAATAAAAGGTTCCATTTAGCTTGACAGAAATAATGCTTTGCATACAACACGGAAAACTTCTGACAGACTTCACTTTTCAGAGGTAACACTAATTTATTTCTGTTGAAAATAAGCTATTGCTCCCTTCTTCTATCTCCACAATACACTGATAGAATTAAAATAAAAACAAACCCTAGGCACTTTGGGGTTGGTAATTATGTGAACATGGAACACCAAACTGGAACTGCAGTTTGTTGAATTTGTTTTTAAAGCCTGCATCTGGAATTCACAATTATTTTCCTGACTTCAAAGCAGTAAGGGAGGCTGAAGACCCACTTGTCAATCTGTGGGTCTACCTGATCCAACAAAGAAAACTTGTAAGAACAAAAGTAGTGTGCAGATCATTTACATTTTTAAAATTATATACAAATATTCTACTTTAGATATACAAAAGAAATAGTTTATGAAGAGCCTGATATCTGGGTCCCTCTGACATAAATGGTTTTGTCGCTCTTCAGAAGAAAGCCTGGCCTCCAATTTTATTTCAGTATGCTATGAAAAAAAGCCTGAAATTATCTCCTTTTCAGTGTCTGAGTACCAATCTTGATGAGGCTATCATCCTTCAAATGCTCCTATGTTTTAGGCAGTCTATAGTTTCAGAAAGTAATTAATTCATATCTGAAATTCTCCTTATTTCATCTTTCATATCCATGATCTCAGTCTGAGCTGTAGTTAAATTGGACAATTTTTCGTTCAAGAAAGCAATTTCTTTCTCTCTTTGTAATATATCACTGACCAACCTTCCTATTCTTAATGTTAGCTCATTTATCATTGGTTCCAAACGGGCGAAGTCCTTCTTTAGGTTGTACACCTTGGGCTTTAAATCATTTGCAAATGCCACTGTCTTCAGAACTTTTGCTCTGTTGCTTTCAAGACTTAAAAGCCTATCTGAATGGTTATTTAAATCACCTCGTAACTCAGACAACTTCATTTTAATCTGCTCAATTCTTTTTGAGTTCTCAGAGGCCAAAGTTCGTAGCTTTGCAGTACGGTCAATGCTACTTGAAAGTAGTTCGGCTATATTCTGTACTGTCTTCTTTTCAGTTTTATCTACTTTATCTTCTAGTGCTTGCAGAGAATCAGTCAATGACGTTGCATCTAACACTAGACCCGAAATGCGTCTTACATCAGTTTTTACTGTTGCAATCTTTAGTGATACATCTTTTGTTACAGAAGCTGTACTCTGCTCAACTTTTAAAACTGCGCGAAAAAGAGTTGTTAAGTTCTCCTGCAGTTCTTCTTTTATTTTAATTATGCTCTTAGACAACGTTTTCATATTATAAAGATCCTCTTGTAGATGTTTAGCATGAGAAATTATGTGAAGAGCTTCCAGTTGTTCCATTAAGTCTTGAGTCTTTTCACACTAAGAGAGAGACAAACAAAAAGTGTTTCACAAGATAAGCCCAAGACTTTAACTCACAAACTTACATAAAAAACTGCAGTTAAGTTTCATTGAAATACCTTTCTGTTCTGAAATCTTAATCACCAGTGTTGGATCCATGAACCTGGATCTTTAGAGAACTAGGTTTCTGCCACAATGCACATCTCCTAGACTTCCATTGATTAACTCAATTTTTACCAAATAAGTATAGGCAACAGGCTCTTATGTATGAGCAGAATCCTCCTCTTACTGTTATAATATAGCAGTAGTTCATAGTACATGGCCCAGGGGGCAATAGTGGCCTACAGGGGCTTTCAGAGTGGCCAGTGGCTCCCCTCCTGCTGGCTGCAGAAGGGAGTTGCTGCCTACGGACCCAGGCTGAATACATTTCCATGAGGCTAAAAGACCAGTGCAGATTGCTTGCTGCAGTAAAGGAGATGCGAGATCAGTGCTCTTTCCCCCTTGCTGCAGCAGAGTGTGGCAAAACACTGCCTGGGTCCCTAGGCACTAAGGTTCCTGCTGAAGTCACAGGGAGGGGAGCACTGAATTCCTGTCCCCCTGGCTGCAGAAGGGAACCACTGGCTATGGACCCACGTAGAGCACATGGGGCTACAGGATGTGTGTGGTTTCCCTGCTGCAGCCATGAAGGTGGGAAATCAGCAAGGAGGCAGCTGCTGGGCTGCAGTGGGCAGGAGGCCTGCTGGTGGAGACTGGCCTTTCAGGCAGGAGTGGCGTTGGCCCAGGGCCTGTGCCCCGCCACCTGGTCCTGATTTGGGGCCTATGCCCAATCCAGTCATGGGGCCCCAGGCAGGGCCCAGATTGGGCTCCTGCCGCCATCAGCCCAGCCCTGGATCCCTGTCCAGGGATGGGGCCGGGGAAGACAGCTGCCACTGCAGGTGGCCTGGCCCTGGACCCCTGGCACTTGGGGCACTGACACTGGGACTTGGTACATGAGCCCCCTGTGCCCAGCGCTAGCGACGCCACTGCTTTCAGGGTTATTAAATGGTATTTGTGGCCCTTGAGCCACAAAGGTTGGACACCACAGTAATTCATACATTTTTAACTCTGAAAGGGACCAGAATGATTTTTTTACTCTGACCTCCTGCATAGCATTGGTCACAAAACTTCACAGGATAATTTCTGCATCAAGCCCATAACTTCTGTAGAAAGGCATCCATTTAAAATAAATAATTGTGATCTATGAGTTTTCTGTAAAGGAACTCTCTCCTGTTTTTATTAGCACAAACATACCATAAATTCTTTTGAACATATATTATTATTCACACAGCAAAAAGAAAGAAAACAGAAAGTTTAATTGAAAAGTTAAATGATTAGTCATTTGGAGCAATTTTTTAACTAATCAGCAAAATCCTTCAGATAGGAAAAAAAGTTGACTTAATTTGAGAAGAGTGAATCCACTCTTGGGTTTTGACTTGGTTTTATTTATTGTTGTTATTATTATTATTTTAAAGATCTATTCCTCTTCTTCAGACAAATATGAATAAGATGAGAAGACAGAGGAAAACTTTTGCCTAACTGATACTGCTTTACTTGTGGATGAGGCTGGATATAATATGTAGACAGGTTGATTACAAACTAGTGTAATTTAGTCTCTAGACTTTAATGTAGTTTGCTAGACCAAGAGAAAATCCAGTGGGCATGCTTTGGTCTTCTTCCACTGTTTTTTTTCATGCTGAGAAAAGGCTGCTTCCTACTGTAGCCTGCTATGCTTCTCATGGAGGAAAAATCATAAAGATAAATTAATTCCAAATGTAGCAAAGCTTAGAAACAATTGAAAGGCAAAAGAAAAAGGAGTGAGAATAGAATTTATGTGAAGTAATACACAAGACAGCGTAGGAGCAGAAATTCCAATTTGATGTCCATCTTCTAGCATCTTTACTGATCTGTTTGCACCCTGGATGCACAATACATCTCCCATGCCTAAAGTCAGAGACAAAGGTGTTAATTGGCTGAAATCCCAAAATCTGAGGATGTCAGTATGTATGTGAAGGTCATTTTATTATCTTTCAGCCTAACTCATTTTACACAAATCCTTACATTGTTTTATGCTTGTTCTCATCAACAAATTTTAAAACCATATTATAGTTTACCAGTCAGGACCATCTTGTGTCACATTTTACACGTAGAAGAATGGTGATCCATCTTTTTAAAAAGTAACAAAATATATTCCCCTCACTAAATTACTGCATAATAGTAGAAAATGACTGTTATAAAACTGAAACAGAATGCACTTAGGAGTTAGCAGACATTCTTATTGATACTGAACCTTTATAAGTCAATTTTTCTATTGACTGTCTTTTTCAAAAATGTAAAAATGAACAAGATACCATATATATCTGCTCTTAGATATGGGCTCAATGGAGTATTGTTATTAAAAACACTTGGGTCACCCTTAAATCTGACAAATACACAGAAGGATCCCTTGGCTCCAATATTTGTGCATTAGTATTTTATAGCACAAGTTATGTAAAAGGAATAGAAAGTTGTTGATGGCACTTTACATTGACACTGCAATGTAAAATTGATTAATTGTGAAAGAATGAAGGTGTCTGTTCTAAAGGGTTTGCAATCTGAAGGAGTAACTGGGATTAGAAAACAACAGTAAACATCTGTAGAAGGTGACTTTGAGACTACCCTACAAGTAAAGCCTTGACATCCCCATCACTACTCCAAATGAGCATTTTGTTTTCAAACTTGAATCACCTGCTATTATATGCTTCTGGAGCTGACAAAAACTATAATTTTAGTTCTCTTGTAAGTTTTCATATGTTACTTGTTTGCAACAGTACCCAGCACACTGAGGCTATATGACTTGTAATGATTACATTTGAGGCACAGAGAGCTTAAGGTTGTTGTAAGCTGGCAATCTGCAACTTTTATTGCATGGGAAAAATTTAATAGATTTTTATTGAATTCAAATAATTGCTGTAATTTTAAATTAATTTATCATGAATTGTAGTGAGTTTAGGCTCCATGTATTTCTGTCTGCCAACAACTTCGACTGTTTACTTTTTTAGCATTGATGCCAATTTGTTTTTATCTTTTTAATTTTTCATTACAGTCACATTTATTATTTTATTCAACACCTGCCAGTGATTAAAACTCCCACCTGAAATTCACATTCTTACCCACCATCTTTGTTTTTCTTTCTTTTAAATTGATCAGATTCATAAGATGTGATTAATTCTTAGAGTCTGTGAGTACTGCACCACTTCGTCACTAATAAACTATTTCATGTACTTTTTTCTGGGACAAAATTCTAGTTTATCAGGCTATAATTACCAGTTCATTTCCCCAAATACATACTTACCAGACCGAACAGGCCGAATGTGAAATTCTGGCCTTACTGAAGTCAATGGCAACACTTCTACTGATTCAGCGGAGGCAGAATTTTATTTCTAGCCAAGAACCTTGGCCATCCCCTGTTAATGTAGGCTCATTTTATATAGCTTGCGGTTCCCAAACTTCAGATTTTTGGGTAATTTTATTGGTTTTCTAGACAGAGAACTCTGTAATAGCCAGTGCACAGTATTTGTTGTTCAACTGGATCTATTCTGTCCTGCAACAGAATTTGCATTGATCCAACCCTAGAGTTTTAAGATGCCGAAAGTGGGATTTGAGTTCTTACTGTTAACCAAAAAAGATTATATGAAAGAAAATTCTAAGCTGAAAAAACCTAAACATATGAAACGTATTAAACTTAAGTATTCAGTTATAAAAATTTGCTCTTCTCCTGTTTATGGAAGACAATCTAGATAGCTAAGTAGGCTTTGTACCACCCACGTCAGAGAAATTGTTCAGAATCACACCTTTGAGTAAAAAATAGATATGAAAGTAACCAAAGCATTTTTTTCCTGATTAAGGGGACTAATAAGTTTAACAGATCAATATATATGCAGTATTAACTCTATTAGAGATTATTTTTGATAGACTGATAGGTAAAACAGATAAATATATTTAGATTGAAACCAGAACAGTTTCATGCAGAGCTAATCTGCAAAAGTCTATGGGCATATACAGTTCACAAGGCCACATATCATTTTAGATTTCCTGAGTCTTAAATGAGGAATAGACAAAATGTGGTTCACAGACCTAGTGTGTGAACACTTTGGATATGTTTACATTTCAGTTAAAAACCTGCAGGTGGCCTGTGCCAGGCCTGTGGAGCTCAGGCTACAGGGGTGTTTGCTTTTAGGACTAGCACTTGGGGCCGGGGGCTCACCCCCCTAGTGGCATCCCCAGAACCCAGGCTTCAGTCTGAGCCCAAACCTCTACATCACACTTAAATACTCCTTTAGCCTGAACCATGTGAGCCTGAGTCAGCTGGTGTGGGCTAGCCATGGGTGTTTAACTGCAGCCTAAATAAACCTTTGAGTTTTAAAATTCAGCATATAGTTGCCCTCAACTCCAATATAGAAGAAAGGTCTTTGTAGACGACGAGTCCAAGTGTGTAGTGCTCCAGTTTGATCTAAATCAGGGGTCTTAAACATTCGGCCTATGGGCTGCATGCGGCCCCTAAAGCTATTTCCTGCAGCCCACAACAACACTATTGTTACTGATATTTGCAATGTCATTGTATGAAAAGGTTTCAGTGGTACGGCCCTCGGGCTAATGTACTAGTCCTCATGGTGATTTGAGTTTGAGACCCCTGATCTAAATGAATCTGTAAAGATTACATTTCTGCACTTAAAATAATGGTGGCTACAATGTGCTTCAAGTAAATTTGGCGTGGCTTTCTGACTCCAACAAGTTGCCACTGCAGCTCTTGATTCATAGACTCATAGGACTGGAAAAGATTTTGCGAGGTCATCTAGTCCAGTCCCCTGCATTTATAGCAGCACCAGGCTTTATCTCTAGGCAATCCCTGAGAGATATTTGTCTAACTTGTACTTAAAAATCTCTAATAATGGAAACCTCACAACCTCCATAGGCAATTTTTTTTTTCTGTGCCTACCTACTCTAACAGGTAGACAGTTTTCCTAATGTCCAACCTAAATCACCTTTGCTGCAATTTAAGCCCATTGCCTTTTCTCCTAACCTCTGAGAATAAGGAATTTTTGTCCCTCTTCACTGTAACCACCTTTTCTATATTTGAAAACTGTTACATCTCTCCTCAGTGTTCTCTTCTCCAGATTGAATAAACTCAGTTTGTTCAACCTTCCTTCATAGGTCATGTTTTCTAGGCCTTTAATCATTTTTTTTGTTCTTTTCTGGACTGTCTCCAATGTGTCTTCCCTGAAAAGGTTCCACAATTAGTCACAATGGCTATGTCTACATCTAAAACCTCAGTTTGAACTTAGTTCAAACTAATTTTTAGTTCGAACTAACAGTCCTTTTTTTCAGTTTGAACTAGCATGACTACATTGTGCCAGTTCAAAGTTCAAACTAATCAGTTAATTCAAACTAACCATTCAAACTCAGTTTTGCTTAGTTCAAACTAGGCAAAGCCTAATGGAGACAGGGTTCAAAGTAGTGTGGACTAAACTTGCTTGGTCTGGACTAATTTTATAGTGTAGACATAACCAAAAATATTAAGAGTGTCAACAGTAGTCTAAAGTATGGAATGAGTATGCCCACTTGAATGTGGCCAAGGAAATGAAGAGAGAAAAATGTAGAGACCATTTGTCATATAATCTTTCATGAAAAAAATCTCAACAGACAACAGGGGATATTTTAGCAAAACTGGGATGGTATTTTGTATTGCAATCTGGCATTCTCAAAGATTATCACCAAGACTGGGGACTACTCTCTTCTCTCATTTATACTGGTGGAATCCTATTGAGTTTAAGGGGCTTGTATTTATTTAGTTCAGAGGGGAATCTGGTCTTAATCTGTATTAAATCTATATTATTTATTACCAGTCATCCAGTAGTTTTTGCTTTTGCCATTAGTTTAAAGTCAAAACACTATCCTTGTGAGGCCCCCTGGATTTTGGGTCAGCACCTAATTGTATTATGGTTTTCTATAATTATATTAGTTATGCTTCAATGGAAGTGGAGAGCCTGTGTGTCTCTAATCTCTCACATGCACACTCGCTTCAACTGAGGCATAGATGTAATTACTGGCAGTATAGGAAACCTGAAATATAGTTAGGTGCAGACCCAAAATCTAAGAGTGCTAGGAAGGACAGTACTTTCTCAATTTGAATTGATAGCAGAAGGTAACTTTTGGATTATTCCACAAAGTAAAATTAGATCACAATTACAATTCTTTTTGGGGAACATGTGTATACACACATGCAATGTGTACACACTAGTAGAATCTCCTGTATGGAAGAGTATGGATAGATTCCTAGGGAAATTCTGCTTGTTACATCAGTGTAAATCTGGAATAATTCTATTGCGTTAACCAAAAACAGAATTTTGTCTCCATAAGAGATGGAGAACTGATCTAATTTTACTGACTCGAACCAAATTTATGAAACTTCTGATTTTCATATTCAACATGGTATGTTAGAGGCAGACTACAATTCGTATAACCTGCTCAGAAACAGTTATTTAATGTTTCATATCTTACAGTGCAGCCAATACATAACTTTGCAAAAAGCTAAAATTAGGAAAAGAAGAATATCACTTTAAATATAGAATATTGTGTTTTAAAATTCTGATTTAACATCCAAACATTCTTTCATCTAAATATTTTGGTTCAAATTCCATTTTAATTAAAAAATCTTAATGGACATTCAAGATAATGATAATAAAACCTATAAAAATACTTCATCTATTTCTCCCATGCCATTAAATGTGCTTCCCCCCAGTACAGTTTATGAATGTAAGGTTTTATCAAATCCCTATAAAAGAAATCAGTATAGAAGACTTCTGCTATCTTTAAAGTTTGTAAATATACTAGTTGTTTTGGGTTACCATTTAATTATAAATGCATTAGCATAACTGAACTATAAATATTGTCCATACTGACAGAGAAATATACATAAATTAAAATGAACTGAATTCAGTGATCATCACCATCATGCTGTTCATTTTCTAGACTGTATTCTAAAGCTATTTCTCTTCTGTTTGAAGATACTGTAATGTCATGTACTTTTTCTTTTAAAATAACAATCTCATTCTGCAGTTTTAATATGCTGTTGTCATACTGCATTCCTTCAAGAACCTTTTGCATTTCCATTATATTTGACACGATTTTCAGCATCTCATCTTCCACAGTAAACATCTGTATTGTTAAGTCTTCTATCTTTTTCTCTATACCTATCAGCTCACTGGATACTTTAAGAATGGACTGAATGGCATTTTCAATTGTTGGCAAATAGGTCTTGCACTCCTCAACTTTCGGCTCACATTCTGTGAACTTCTGACTCAGATCTATTTCTCTGGCTAACAGAATGCTCTCTTCTTCTTCTAGTTCTTCAACTGTCTGTTTATCAAACTCCAGCTGTTGTTCAACTCTAGAAAGCTCATCTTCTTCCTGTCTTTTTAATGTTTTAATATTTCTTACTGTACTGTCTTCCAAATCTTTTACCCTTTCTGAAAGAGACTTCATGTTTTGATCAGCAGTATTGAGTTGGGAGGTAACTTCAGTATGTATGAATTTTGCTTCAAATTTTAAACTACTCATGTTTGTATTCATTTCATCCAGGCTTCTTTTCCAGGAGTCCATAACAGTTTGAAATGTCTCATTAATGCTTTGCATCTTTTCAGAGAATGTCTGCTCACTGTTCTGAATATCATGTATGATGTTACGGAGAGTGGACACTTCCTGCTCAAAGTGGGTCAGCATAGAGATGGATGAGGTAGCTTCCTGCAGGACACTTTCAGAAGACTCAAGCTGCATTTGTAACACAAAACAATGTCCATGTCTAATTAATATTAGACTGGAAGTGCACTTGTATATTTATAGACACACAGGGCTCAGTCTGTCTCTTGGGGAAGGCGCACCTGACGATACACATTTCCAATATTTCTACATGGTTTTATAATTTATGTTGAAAATTTTATTGGTTCCAATTGATTCTAGCATGCAAGAGCTATGAAAAGAATTTGTATGGCAGTTTTCACACATGTATTGTTACTTAGGAATTACTAACTCTAGTCAATTTTTTACTTAGAACCCATTATTACATTCAAGCCACCTTGATCTTAGTCTTGATTTTATATAAAAGAAAAAGATTGAACTGCTATGAATTACTGCAGAAAAAACCAAAGCAAAACAACCTCTTTACAACAAATACTTCAACATATATTGTCATCCCTTCTTGGAATTAAACATACAATTAAAAGTATTACCAAAATGGTACAAAAAGCAGTCTAGTGTCATCAGAAAGTACAGGGAACCACATACTGGATTACATATTAGCAGTTCTTCACTATGAGAGCTAGCAGGAGATGGGTGCACTATGAAAACAATACAGTATGCTCAGAAAGAAGACAAAAGGTGAAATCCTAGAGCTGGTGAAGTTGGTGAGAATTTTTCCACTAACTTCAAAGGGTTCCAAGATGTCATCCAGGGAATGCGGGAGAGCTTTGTAATACTCTTTGACTAACCAAGCAGCACATATGATGCACTAGAGCAGTGGTTCCTGACCTGTGGTCCAGGGGTTCGAAGACATGTTGCATGGGGTCCTTGGAGCCTACCCTTACTGGGGCCAGAATTTAGCTACAGCTCCGAAGCTCCCTGCCATGGCTGCCTTTCCCCACAGCCGGTCCCTGGCAAGGACAAGGGCAGGGGGCCATAGCTGCTGCAGCTTGGCTCTGCTCCCAAGCGGTGTGGGCAATGGTGGTGGCAGAGCTGCTCGTTGGCTATCCCAGTAGTGCCACCAGAGTGGTGCAGGCCAGAGTCTGCCTGCATGGGCCAGATTACATAATCAGCCAGTGGGGCTGAAAAGATTTTTTTTTCTTTTTTTTTTTGTTAAAAAAGGTCCCCAGCCTGAAAAAGGTTGGGAACCACTGGTCTAGAGAGTGTATGACAATCTCAGTTTAGAAACAACTGAAATCATCTTTGTCAGAACCTTAGGGAAGGCGGATGTTTATTCATGTTTTTCTGTACAATCCATACATCTTTCTTTGGCTAGCCTGCCTTTTGTTTCAATTTCCTCAATATGACCTTCCTTTGAAAAAACTTTATACTGCCTAAATTCCATATAAGTAGGGTGGACTGATTTAAACCAAGGGGAAAGCCTCAGTTTTAAAAATGCGACAGACACCCAACTTATGACTGAGTCACTGAAATCCCCAAATAGTATGAAAGGTCCTGAAGAGATCACAATGGAAAACAAAACTGTAAGTAAAGAGAAACATTTTCACTAGCCATTTCCCAGAGGCTGAAATACTGGCCTTACTGAAATTGACAGAAGTTATGCAGTTGACTTCAATGAGGCCAGAATTTCCTTAGCAATGCTGAGATCTCAATAGAGGCATACGCCTATTTGCATGTTATTACATACATATGTGATATTAAGCAACACTGTCTTAGAGATATTTCTACTATTAGTGATTCCACTGTAACTTTAATAACGTAGCACTTCATAGCATTCATCCAGTAAAGGAACTTTGCAAAACTAGTTAAATATATTTCTCCATTTTATAGTCTGAAAAAAATAAGACATAAAGGTTAAGCAACTTGCCCCAGGTCACACAGCAAGTAAACAGAAGAGTTCAGAACAGAAGCCACATCTGATGTCCCATTAACTCCCATGAATAAGCATTTAAAAATGGTTTAATTTCAGAGATATAATGTCCAGAATCTCAAAAAGCATTTAACTTTGACTAAATAAATGTGAATTAATACATTTTAGCTAGTGTTCAATATATTTAAAATTCCAGTCATTACCTTTTCAGAAATTAAATTAACTTTATTTTCCATATCTTGGCATTTTCCAGCTTCCAGCTGTAATGAATGATACTCCTTTTCTATGTTAGCAAGTTGGCCTGACTGCTGAAATAGGAACCTGCAAATCATGAAAAGAAATAGTGAATATAATAAATATGCATTAACTGTTTGAGGCCTCAGTCCTGTAAGGAGCACCATTTGGATTTTAGGGTCTATCTTCACACAACTCCTTGTATGATTGGGGCCTTAGAAAAGAGCAGGGCTTATTTAATGAGTTTGGTCTGTTTTCATCCTGGAGCTATAGTCTACCAAAATAAGGAAAAGGACTAGGTGCCTATGTTCTAGTTAATAAGCTATCTCACAAACTTGTATAGCCGGTTCATTGTGATCTGATGTAAATATGCGGGACAAAGTTCCTTCAAAGGAAAGTTCCAAAAGGGAAACCATGTTGGTCTAGTTCAGCAAAACAAACAAGGGAGTCCTGTGGCACTTTTAAAAATGGGCAAATTTATTTAACACATGAGCTTTTGTGGGAGAAATCCCATTTGGTCAAATGCTTTGAAGATGGGGGAACTTAAGAATGAGAGGAAAATAAACTTCCCTACATTTATTCTCCTGTCATTCTTTAAGTTCCCCCACCTTCAAAACATCTGACCACGTAGGATTTTCTTCCATGAAAGCTCATGTGATAAATAAATTTGTTAGTCTTTAAAAGTGTCACAAAACTCCTTGTTTGTTTTTCCCCAGGAAAGGAAGCCTTTGATGAAAATGACTTTTTAAAATGGATAACTTATTAGAACTTAAAATAAAGCAAGTTAATTTAGCTTTTTTCCTAGTGTAGCAGCATGCTCAGCTAGCCACTGCTCCAGGGCCCTAATTATTGTGAAAATGAAGCCAGCTGGGTGAGCTGGCTGGCTGGGGAGCCAATGAGAAGACCTGATGGACTCATTAGCCAGGCCCCATAAAGCTCCCAAGCAGGAAGGGGAGGTGGGAGCAAGAGTAATCAATCAATCAATCAATCAAATCAATCATAGGGCTGGAAGGGACCTCATGAGATCGAATTGAACCAAATCAGTTGAGGCAGAAGCTGTTTGTGGAATAGGTGTGATTTTGCTGATCTGTGACTGGGTTGGTGGAGCCCCTGGGGCTGCTTTGTTAATACTGTCTGCATGTAATTGGTGGTGGGTCACTGGATATGAATAAATTGCATTGGTAATATACAAATTGGAGTCTGTGTGTGTGTCTGGTGAGGGATGGGGGGGGGGAAGCTGGTAAGAGTTGTCTAAACTGTATCTAAGGTGTTCTGAATTAGGAAGAGCCAAGGTAGTTCTGACTTATTTCAACTTTAACCTTGGTGTTGTAGGAAACCTTATGTTGCTACTGCCTGTGATCCTGTTTTGTGGAGAAATAAACTTTTTATTCTCCAGAGCACCTTGCAAGCACTGAATTTACTTTTAAACAAAAGTTTAGTGATTTTTTTTTCCTGATAGCCTTCAGTATTGCCAGTGTTAAGTCATAACTTAAACTTACAGTAATATAAATTGTGACAATATACTTGTATGTCAACCCTATGTGCTGTTTTAATAACCTTCAGTACAAAGTATGTCTTGAGTTAACTAGAAAGTTAATCTTCTGTGCAATACTGTATTGGCAATAATGTATAAAGGGAAGCTATGATTTCTCTTTAAAAAGTTAATTGATGCATGTTCTGAACCACAGCAAAAGTTGACAGATCTATCTCAAACAAAAGAACTTCTGCTCTCAATGTTCCCTCTAATTACTTGTAGACTGTGTGTGCAAAAACATTTCTTT
Source organism: Podocnemis expansa (assembly GCA_007922195.1). Taxonomy (NCBI): domain Eukaryota; kingdom Metazoa; phylum Chordata; order Testudines; family Podocnemididae; genus Podocnemis; species Podocnemis expansa. The sequence continues at coordinate 32,147,398 of ML681994.1, read as the reverse complement.
GTGAGCACCAATATTAGCACTATTGAATTTTTTTTTGTGGACACTATTTTGTTGTGTGTGCAGGCTTCATGATCTGTGTGCATGCACACATGCGCACAGCTTAGAGGGAACAGTATCTCCTCTGATTAATCATCAACTAACAAACAGTCAGAGGGAGACAGTTTAAATAGGAGAGAAAACCAGCAGGGAATATTATCATATAGACACTCTGGGTTTATCTAAACATACAGCATGCAGTTGCTTTGATGCAGCTGTACCAACATAGCACTTGATGAAGACACTACCTATCCCAATGGTAAAACCTCTCCTGTCAGCATAAGTACTCCTGAGATCCGGTAGCTATGTTGATGGGAGAAGCCCCTGCTGGGTTGACACAGTGCTGTTTACACCAGGGGATTTGGCTGACAAAATTGCACTGCTTATCCCCAGACTAATGTCATTATTCTGACATGTGACTGTAGATCAAACCTTTGACTCTTCAATTTTGGATGGAAATGTTTTCCAGTATGGGACTGACGCAATAAAAAGGAGGAATAAATGCAGCAAGGGGACCCCCATCCTTCCTCTCTCTTTCCACCAATTCTCAGCATGAGAAGTGATAAAGGAAGCTCTCCCTAAACAGGAGAGAAGAAGAAAAAAAAAAAAAAAAAAAAAAGTCCTGGCCTAAAAAGTTTGGCCAGTATTACTGATGAGTATATCAAGAAAAGGCTTTTTTGTTGTGAACTTAAAACTAAGTTAGGTATTAGATACATTTTATCTTGTAACCAGTTCTGACTTCTATGCCTCATTATTTGTATTCACTTGAAAATCTCCCTCCTTGTAATTGCTTGTTCTACTGTTTTAGCTAATCCAATGTGTTTAAACTGAAGTGTCTGAAAAACTATTTGAAATAATAAGATGGTGTACTATTATCTTCAATAACAAACTAACATGCTGTATTTTTTCTGGTGAGGAGTGGGTAGTCCTGGGTATATTTCTGAGGAGGAATCTAAGACTAGGAGTGAACTGGGGTCTATTGAGACTGAGGTCTGGATCAAAAATTAAGAAATTATGATTTGTACCTATCCCAGATGTGAGACATCTTAAGCAGAACCAAACTTGCACAATTCTTATTCTTCTGATCTAGACAGTCCTGTGACTATTCAATGATTTATTGGATGTAGTTCTAGCCTCTTTGAAGTAAATGGGAATTCTGCCTTTGACTTTGCTGGGGCCCCTTTAACCCATACACTTAGGGCCTGTAATTTCTGGTGTAGCTAGAACATACTTGTTAGAAAGACATCCAGCTTTGATTTAAAGAATTCAAGTGGTAAAGAATCCTTCACATCCCTAGATAAACTATTCTAATGATTAATTACTATTGCTGTAAATCAAGTCAAATATAATTGTGCTTAAGTTCTAAGTCAAAGTTCCAGTTTTACCTTCTATCCATTGTCTCTTGTTAAACTTTGTCTGCTAGATTAAAGAATCTGCCATTATTGGCAAACTTCTCCTTACGTAGATATGAGAAATTGTGATTATCTGCAAACTTTTTTGTTAAGCTAAACAGATTGAGCTTCTGCAGTCTCCCTCTGTAAAATGGATTTTTTTTCCAGGCCTCAAATTATTCTGGTGGCTCTTTTGTAATGCCTTTCCATTTTGTCAACTTTTTCTAAACTAGGAACACCAGAAGTGGACACTGTTTTATACAGTGGATTCCACTGTTTTTGACACAGAGGAAACAAGTGAAATTGGAAAACTGTGATTTTTATCTATATCTAGAGGTCCCTTTGAAGGGTCACTTACCAGGTCAGTAGTAGACAAGCAACAAGGGAAAGTAGGTTTAAGGCTGTCTGAGAGTTTATCCAAAAGGAACTCTGACTACTGCTGCTGCTCCTGGGACCAGAGAGCATCCCATAATTGCTCTGGTTTTGTGGGTCTTTAGTGTGCTTTGGTGAAGGAACGACTTTCTTTCTTTGCTTAATGTCAGACATTCTAAGAATGTCTACAGGAAACAAATGACGCAGAGATCTAGCAGAAGAAAGCAAAGTTAGTTACACGATTAGTCCCTCCCAGGTTGACTCAGACTTCCCCAAAATTGCTGTTAACCAATTACACAAACTAATTTCTTATCTTTTATCTACATTGTTTGTTTTTCATTTACAGTAATCATTTTAGCTATACAATCAAAAATGAATAATTATCCCCTTCCACGTTTTCTGAATAGCAGAAATTGTCTAATTCTCTATAGCAGTAAGACGAGGGGTTTTTTTTGTTTTGTTTTGTTTTTTTTTTTAAAAAAAGGAACTAAAACTACAGAAACTGATGGAATTTGTCCAGGAAAACTTACTTCTCCAGCAGGGACATAGGCAACTATGGTTTTCAAGATGCTCTTAAGATGAATAAGTGAGAAATTAGAGTTAAAAATATTTCTGGTGGGTTTTTTTTGTTTTGTCTTGTTTTTGTTTTTTTTTTGCTGTTTTTTTTTTTTAAAGATGGCAGTATGTTTAGTAATCGAACAGGTGCAACTGACTAATCTGACGCTTTACTATTTTTTGGGTCTTTCACAGAGCAAAAGGGGAGAAAAACATTTAAGATATAGAAAATATGAAATCATGAGTCATCTTCTGGGATCCAGTTTAGGAGTATTTGTTACATCTTTTAAAATATCCCATCCGTAGAGCCAGTGCTTTAGTTAACGTGCCTTCAACCTTCACATATAGATCTATGAACATGACTTAAGACAACTTCTTGTTTTTAAACACTGGTAACAACTTTAAAATTTCTTGCCCTGTAAATATAATACAATGATATAGGTATGTCCAGTTAACAGTGTGTGACACTTCTGCTGCAGTGGTTTTCAAACCACAGGAGTCCTGGAACTGGCTCACAGCACCCCTCTCCCCCACTACAGCTGAAAGTCTGGACTGCACTGCTGAAATATGTAATTGGATTGCAGGCATAAATGACTTTTTTTTTTTTTTCAAATGGATCCTGAGAAGTTTTTGAAAACCACTGTATTATAAAATGAGCATCATTACACCTATGACTTACTGTTTTCTAATGATTTTATTAAACTGAGTGAATTCTTTGATAACACACTTAACAGACCAGGCCGCTCTAGCCAATGTTAGTAGTAGTTTAAAAAAAAAATTGGATAACTACCATTTATTCACTACTGGGGAAAAAAGTGCAACAATATCTACTTGTTCTCTCTTGTTGGGTGTGTAATTGGTGCATTAATTTTTATTTTATGAACCATTCCTCTGCAACTGAACTAGGTCTGTTTTTTCCAGCAAAATGCTATCAGTATTGTGGTAGATACTGACAGTTTAATTCTTCATTCCTTTTTATGTGATGCTTTTTAAATAACTGTCATCCTTTTAAAGTAGGGTATCTCAGATCTTTTTGTTGGGTTCAGACAAGAAGCTGACAATCCCCATTTTCCAATGTTATAAAATCAATGCTTTTCATGAGGGCAAGTTCCAAAGGGGGTAGCTGTTAGTCTAGTTCAGCAAAACAAGCAGTCCTGTGGCACTTTAAAAGGGCCAGTAGACACTTTGTTTATATAAACTTGTTTCCAGCCTTTTGGGATCATGATAAACACTTACTTTTAAATCTGGGAAGGGCAGGGGGGGGGGGGAAGAATCCAACCTCAGTATGTTCTCTAGCACTGAGTCATCTCCATCACAAAGATTGGGGTTACTTTTTAGGGAAAAACTTCATGTTTGGGGAGAAGAAAAAAATGTGTATCAAGCGGAGGGAAAACAAAAATGGCTGAAAACTGTTTGGAATATAAGAACCCATCTCAGGGAAACAGGGGTGGGGGCAAGTCGAGTGTGCAAAAATGCATGATAAATTGCAGAATGATAGTAAATGTATATCATGTCGAGCATGTCCCCCTGCAACTGTGTCTGTATCTACACCTCGGATAGTGGTGACAGCTTTGTGCCTGGAATTAAACTGTGGGAGCCACGGCCTAATGCTTTCAAGGGGGCTCTGTACAGTTTTCTTTGCAGGAGTGAGGCTTAAACCCTTTGTATGATATAAAAATTCTCTAAGGCCATCGCTCTTTGCTCCCTTCCTTGGGGAATTCTTGAGGAGGAGGAGGAGGAGGAGGTGGTCCAGCAGAAAGCTGACGCTCACCAACCCCCCTGGCTGTGAGTCACCCAAATACCAAGAAGAGCCTGTGTTAGAGTTTGAGCGGGGGAGGGGGCATCTTCTGGGGCTCAGCACCGCTTTTCTTTAACTAGGCACAAAGGCAGTTGTGGGTGCGGAGAGGGGGCCGAAGTGAAACGCGTTTCTGAAGGAAAGCTAGAGGCGACGTCGAACATTTTTTTTTTTCTTTCTCCAGGCGGCCACAGCCCCGCCCCTGTAACACAAAGCGATTCACCCCGATCGCTACCGGCCATCCCTCGATCGCCTCCCGGCCCCGGCCACGCCCCTCCCGGCGGCCCGTTACCTCTCGCTCGGGCCGGGCCGCGAGCGGGCGAGTCCGGCTCAAACTTCGGCGGCCGGGGCGCGCGCGCGGCGGCGGCGGTGGTTGGCGTTCTCCTTAGGCGCGCCACGTCAGGCAGGCGCGCGCCGGCCGGTTGGGCACGGGGCGCGCGAGCCCACAGCGCGCCTGCGCCAGCGCGAGGCCGGGCGGCGGCGGCGGCGGCGGCGGCTGTCTGAGGGGGCGCGGCCGCCACCGCGCGCCGCTTGGGAAGGAGGCGCCTGCCAGAGTCCAGGCTGGGCTCCAGCCCCGCGAAGTCGGAAGGAGGAAGTGGCTTAGCGGTCCCACTTGTGGGAAGCCTCTCCCAGGCCTGTGGCTGAGGGGTCCGGCTGCCAAACCGTTTGTCCGGAGGCGGCGACGGCCTCCCCGAGCCCTGCTCCGCACAGGTCGCCGGCCAGGTAACCCAGCGCGCCCTGCCTCGGGGTGGAGGCCTCCCCGGCCTCCTTCCCTCCCTGCCGCTGCCAAGGGTTTCGTGGGGGAGGGGCGTAGGTGGCCCGCGGGCTTTATTTTGCCGTCGGCGCCTCAGTTTGGCGGCCCGTGGCCCCGCCTGACACCCGCCGGCCGCCCAGAGGCGCGCGGGGCGAGCCCGGGTCGCGGGGAAAGTTGTCCGGTCCGGTAAGTTTGGTGTGCGATGGCCGCTGCTTGCCTGCAGGGGGCGCCGGGCCCGTCCGGGGGCTGCGGCCCGAGCCGACGAGGCGGAGCTTCGGCCGGACAAAGCGCCGCTTCTGGGCCAGGTGAGGGCGGCTGGGGCGGTGGCTGCCGGAGGGTTTGCTGCTGAGCGGTGCCTGAGGGCTTGGCTTTCTCATATTGGGAGTGGAGGGAGCCGTTAAGAGGTGTGTTTTTGAAGCTGATGTGTTCATTCTCTGCTTGCCGAGCTGCTGCATGGAGGTTACATGGCTGACTCAGGTGCAAGGGGGTGTGGGGGTGTTGGAGCCGTAGAGGGGATTTCCCTAACACCCCCAACCCTTTCTGCACCCCCCCCCCGAACTTCCCAACACCTCCCCCAGTTGTCAGCTGGTAACAGTGTTATACCAAATTAGTGAGCGCACATGCGCGCGGGCACAAAGGCACACGCAGAATTTCCTAACGCCTTCCCCAGTTGTCAGCTAGTAAGTGTTATATCAAATTAGTGAGCACCTGTGCGCACGTGCACACACACACTGAATTTCCCAACACCCCCCCATTGTCAGCTAATAACAGTGTAATACCAAATTAGTGAGCGCACATACACACGCACTGAATTTCCCAACACCCCCCAGTTGTCAGCTAGTAACAATGTTATACCAAGTTAGTGAATACCCATACGTGCTCACACTGAATTTCCCAACACCTCCCCCCGTTGTCAGCTAATAACAGTGTAATACCAAATTAGTGAGCGCACATACACATGCACTGAATTTCCCAACACCCCCCAGTTGTCAGCTAGTAACAGTGTTATACCAAGTTAGTGAATACCCGTGCGCGTGCGTGCTCACACTGAATTTCCCAACACCTCCCCCCGTTGTCAGCTAGTAACAGTGTAATACCAAATTAGTGAGCGTGTGCATGCACACACACGCACACACAGAATTTCCCAACACCCCCCCACTTTTCAGCTAATTACAGTGTAATACCAAATTAGTGAGCCCGCACACATGCACACGCACTGAATTTCCCAACCCCCCCCCCGTTGTTAGCTAGTAACAGTGTAATACCAAATTAGTGCACGCATGCACATGCATCCATACGCATGCGCGCGCGTGCACACACGCACACGATTTCAACTCCTGGGGAGAATGCTGACCAGTAGCCTGGAGATTGGGAGCACGGATAGGAACCACATATGGAGAGAGGGGAAGAGAATGGGAAGGATAAGAAAAAGGGACACAATTGATCAAGATGTAGAGTGGGGAGTGATTTAGGAGTTTGGAAGAAGCAAAAGATAAGGACGGACAGGCTGAACAGAAGGGTTCATAATCACTGGATGAAAGTCCCCAGAAATGAACGCAGGATTCCTCAGTGTAATGACTTCTTTTGTTGTCAGTAAGTAGCTGTGAGATCCACTGGCAAAATGTATCTGTCTGCATCATACTGTGGTGGCAGAAGTGTAACAAAGATAAGTCTTCTACTGCCACCAGTTGCTTTGTTAACTCAAACGTGCTACAGTTTTAAAGATCCCAACCATTCTGATGATCCGTGCATGTCAGATTCCAGGCACCTTTACTTCAGCCGTCTTATACAGTCTGTAATGAAGTGATTGCATGCTGTTTTTTTCAGCAAGACACCTATTCTATCCATCGCATAGGATGGACTGTGTTCTGGGTGTGAATCAGAGCTGTGCAGTGAAGGCGGCTATTGTCTTTAAGACTTTTGCCTCATTTGTTGCAGAAGTTGGAAGGTGTGTTGTGAATGAAATAGGGAACTGCAGAAAGAAAAAGGATAAGGATTGTGGTAAAGTCAGTTGGATGCCACCTTGGGGAACTGTACTCTATCCCACCTCAGGTTCTAGGTCATGACGCCCATTGCTGCTGCCACCAAAAGACTGGAACGCGTTGCTCAAAGAGGTAATTGTTGGGTCATGGGCAAAAATGAATTTTTTCAACTGGGTCCTGAGGAAAAAACTTTAAAAACCACTACACTAGAGCAGTGGTTTTCAAGCTTTACTTCTGGAGACCCAGTTGGAAAAAAATCATTTATGCCCGTGACCCAACAATTACCTTTTTGAGCAATGCATTCTAGTCTTTTGGTGGTGTCAGCACGGGTTGCCACAACCCACTACTGGGTCCCAACCCTAAGTTTCAAGCTGGGCTAGACTCAGGCTTGATTTGCAGATGTAGTGAGCACTCACAACTGCAATCAATGTCAGTGCTCTGCTGTGAACACGTATATGGTTGTAAAATGCTAGATGCACTGAAAAATCAAGTTCTGTCTGAAATTGGCAAACTAAAATTAGTTCGTATTTGCTAATTTTGGTTTTAATCTCTGTGCCTTGGTTCCTCATTGTAAAATTGGGATAATAATACCATGTCATGTCACCAAGGTGTTGAGAAGATAAATCCATTAATCTTTTATAAGAACTGAGATAGTACTATCATAGCATCATAGAAAACTCTATGAGGAAATAAATAATTCTGTATTAAGTGCAGAGTTTCGATGGCATGTAGGAAATAATCTCTGAGGCTACACATTGTGTGATGAGGATTAAAAAAATATATATATATTGAATATATACCCATATTCTACCCTTTCCAGGAGCATCATTTCTTCCTTCAGATGAATGAGACGGGCATCTTGTTGAAAAAATAACATGTAATCTTGTCATTAAACAGTATATCCTAATTCATATACTCAAGTGTGCTGAAATGAAATTGCACAAATAACCTTAATTTTGGCATTTTCTAACTTCTGAGTTGCTTAAGTCTGCAATCTTAACATTTTTTTAATACAGATTTTTTTAATGCGAACCTGATTGAGAAGTTCTTCTCTGAACATCTGGAACTGTGAGCCACTGTGTTACCACTCTGCATTAGTCAGAGCTTTGCTGCTGCCAAGCGATGTGTGGAGCTCTCTCCTTGACTCACTAGCCCAGTGGTTCCCAACCTTTTCTCTGCCATGGCACACCTTGATACCTCCAAATTTTTTGAGGCACACCACTATTAAAAAAAAAAAAACAACAACCATGATTATTCAAATTAACTTAAATTGCTTATGAATATTCATGAAGCATGGCACAGTGTTTCAGAAATGCTGCTATGTGGGGTAGCAGGGGCAGCAAAACAGGAGGTCAGGAGTCGTCTGCAGTGGCAGGACTGAGTGTGGGGAGCAGAGCAGGGTAGGGGTGGCAAAAGAGGACAAGGGCAGCCATGTGGGAACAGCACAAGGGTGGCGAGAGAGGAAGGGAGAACAAGAGTGGCTTTGTACGGGGTGGAGGGAACCTGGGGAGTGAGAAGGTAGGACAGGGGAGCATGGCGCAGCCCCCACTTCACCCTTCTCCACAGTGGCTCCCTGCCACCCAGGGAATATCCTCACCCCAGTGCTGCTCTCTCCCACCCCAGTGGGTCCCATCCTCCCCCCCAGCCCCCTGGTGACTGTGATGGACCCTCCCATCACTGCAGAGGCCAGAACCAGGCCTCCAGCCCCCAGCTACAACCCCCTGACACAGACACCTCACCCCCCCAGCTACACCCAGCCCCAGCTACACACCTTCTGCTACACATCCACTCCCACCCACCTCTGCTACACACACACCTGTCCCACCCAACCCCCAGCTGCCCTCCCCCCCCCCCAGAGCCCTTACCTGGGCTGTTTGCAGGCTGCTGACACAAGCTGCTCCACCCTGCCGGGGGAGATTCACACACTCCCAGCCTCCCGCAGCTCTCTGCTGGCTGGGTAAGGTGGAGCGGGGTTTAAGGTAGAGCCACCAGAAAGCTGCTCCTGCTATTTTTAGGGGGACCCCTGGAACTCCATGTTCCTGTGTCTTCATTTATTTTTAGGGGGGGGGGCTGGAATGCTGCTTGCCTAAAAATAGGGGGACCAGAACTGTGTTCCAGTGCCTTCCCGGTTACTTTAACCCTTGCCTTTTCCCAGCCATGCACAGCCCATGTGGCGGGGCTGAGCAGGGAGGGAACTTTAACTCCAGCTCTCAGGGATGCTCATGGCACACTTTGGGTGTTGCTGCGGCACACCAGTGTGACCCGGCGCACTGGTTGGGGACCACTGCACTAGCCTGTTCGTCTTGCTAATAGACTCCTTAGAACTGCTAATCTAAAGCTTGTTTTGCAGGTAACACTCAGTAAACCTCAACTCCTGAGTTCCTTGGAAACACTTCTCTGCAGTGTCTTGTCTCTCTCACTAGGGCACTTGTGTAGGCCTCACATGAGTAATTGGGAAAAGATGAGGCCTCAGTCCTTGTTTTTCACCTTCTGATGATCCTGGGAAAGGTGGAAGGGAGGAGGGAAGTGAGCCTGTGTGACAGCATTGGGACTTCGTGGAAATTTTGTCTTCAGGTGATGATGCTTTGGCACACAAATTCTGCTGGGTCCTTGATCAGGAGTGCATGTGGGGAGCTCATCTATGGACTTGTCTAGGCAGGCTGGGCAGGAAAACAATTAGGTGGTGGAACTTGACCATACTGAACTCTTGTCTTTGAGAAGATTAACTTTTTGTGTGTTTCACTCCAGCTTTAAGAAGTGTTTTATCTTTGAGACATTTTACTAATTGGTGTATGTGTAAAATTTACAGTTTGTAAGGGGTTTGGGTCTTCCACTGTGGGAGCTTTCAGAAACATGAGTCAGCACTTCTTGCAAAATTATCATATCTTTGATTATTAAAAACTGGAAAATACAGTTGACCTACGAAGAGTTTGTGTGTTCAGCTCTGAATTTAATTGAACCATTGAAGTATGAAATGGAGACATTTTTATTTTGATTTAAGTACAAATTTACATGCAAACTTTAATGGTCAGGCCACCTACTTGGCCCAGTACTAATCAGTTGGGCATAGTAGGAGTGTTTTCATTCTGAGAACTTGAACTTAATAACATTTTTTAGGTTAGGCTTTTTGAGAAGCCGGGTAACGTTTTACACTTACAGTATCAATACAATTCCTTCATTTACAAATAAAGCGGCTTTGCTGCTGTATTAGATAACATCAGGGAATTCCCTTCTGGTTTCTGAATTTATGCTCATCAGCCCAGCTGGACATAAGGATCTGAGCATCTTGGAGAGAGAACAATATGAAAATCTTTATATACTGTTCTCAAGAAAGACTATGTTGGTTACTTGTGCACTTTCTAGGACAAAGTAATTCATAACATAACTGAAGATCAGTTAGGTTTCAAGTGTACTTACTTACTCTGCCACTTTTCAAGTTACGCTATATAAAAGGAAATATATTTTAAAATTGATTGGTTTCTTAATGTCTTGACTAGCTCATGTTCCTGTGCAAGCTTGTTTTTATCTTCACTGAAGAAAAATGGATGTGAAATCTCGAAATCATTTGCTTCTGACGCGTGAAGCATTGGAAAGAGACATTAAAACCTCTTATATTATGGATCATATGATTACTGATGGAGCATTAACAATACAGGAGGAGGAGAAAGTAAAAGCACAGGTAAAATGCATATCTTCTTAATCACTTTCTTATTTCTAGACTGCACAACATGTTTTGGAATGTTCTTATTTAATAGTTTTTTTGGCATTTTTAGACCCTGATTCAACAAGGTACCTTCTGTAAACACATGCCTAACTTCAAGTGAATGAGTAGCCTCTTTGAAATCATGAAACTGTTTACACGCTTAAAGTTAAGGATGTGTTTGAATACCTTGATGAATTAAAGACTTAGTGCAGGTCCATTATCTGACCTGTATTAGCAGCAACTGTCCTGGCATTAAGAAGCACAGTCTTTAGCTAGTGAGGTGATAGAACTATGTGATGTAATAGGTCTCCTAGTTTTATGGTTGCATATAACAAATTATTTTATTTTTTCACTTCTGTTAGGCTACACAGCGGGAACGAGCTGCTAGTCTAATAAATATTATTCTTGCAAAAGATAATTATTCATACATATCCTTCTATAATGCACTGCTTCATGAAGGATACAAAGACCTGGCTGCTCTTCTTCAGGATGGCATCCCTATTATCTCCTCTTGTAATGGAAATAAAGCTATGGATGGAATTACTTCATATGGTCAGTATAACTCTCACATTTTCTGTTCTTGAAGATAGAGATTTAAAGGCCTAGTTTAGTTCTTACAAAATGAGTAATTGTGTAGTCTCAAGAAGCAATACTTCAAGCAGTTTAATTTGGTTTGGCACTAGCCAATATTTCCATATTTTGTCTGATGTGTTTCCGTAGTTCACCTTGGGAGAGAGTGGTCTAGTGTGAAATTAATGCAGTTTCATGTCCAACATGGACAAGGGGAAATGTACACATTGGCAGGACAGTGTGAGAAAAGAAACTGATGCCTGTTTTATAAACTTTTCCACCTGTTCTGGGAAGAAGCAGTGGATTTCAGCAGCTGGTGATCCAGAATTTTTTATGAGCATTTAAGGGATGAGAAAGTGGGAGTGTTTGTTTTTGGTTTTAGTTTTTTGAAAGTGCGGGGGAAGATCATTTAGCAATTTCTGTTTGTGTATGTGTGTCTTTAAATTTTAGTGAGGACAGTCCTCTGTGAAGGTGGAGTACCACAAAGACCATTTGTATTTGTTACTCGTCCAAAACTGGTTGAAGCAATTCAACAGAAACTATATAAGTTAAGAAATGATCCAGGTTGGATTACTGTGTATGGAATGGCAGGTTGTGGAAAGTCTGTTTTGACAGCAGAAGCTCTACGGGATCACCGTCTCTTGGAAGGTACTTTTAACAGTCTTAGAAAATATAAATGCCCATTCTTTATGCACATTCCAAATTTCATAAGTGATTAAGGAGTCTAGTCCCATTGCAAGTAAATGGGATTTAGACTTTTAAATGACTAGAGCATTTCTATTAAAAAAAAAAAAAAAAAAAAAATCTCATCCAGTATTTATAACTGATCATCGTGGTTTGCTCTAAGATCATTGGATATTGTTGTAATTCATGGGAAAAGGTCCTCATGATAATTTTCTGTCATGGATAGTATTTTAAATAATGACGTAAGTAGTGCATTCTTGCTTGGGTGATATAACAGTGTCTTTGGATTTAGAATTATTAAAGTTTTTTTTCATATTTCGAAGTATGTTTGTCTAGTTTGAAAGCTGCTTATCACAACCTAAACTTTATTCTCATCTTAACTTTTTAGTTTCTTGACATAATTTTGCTTGTATTTGTCATTCAGAGCATATGTATGTCAACTCAAAATATTAATTTTTACTTTGCATCACCTTTCTGGTAGATTGCTTCCCGGGAGGAGTACACTGGATTTCTGTTGGAAAACAAGACAAGGCAGGGCTTCTGATGAAACTCCAGAATCTTTGTAGTAGACTAGACCAGGATTTCTCTCTTTCACAGAGGCCACCACTTAATATTGAAGAGGCTAAAGACCGTCTTCGTCTGTTGATACTGCGCAAATATCCCAGGTACTGTTGGTATGAGAAAAGATGTTTGAGTTGTTGGGCTGTGTGTGTTAAAACACAACACACCCCCACCACCATGATATTGGGGTGGTGATTTTTTTGGACTTGGTTTCAAAATTTGTAAAATAAGGTAATACCATGGTCACACCCTTCAGATTCTTTCCAGCTTTGCTTTTGAATATCCTTGCAGATAACACTGCAGATTATGAGGAAATGTTACTTAAAGCAAAATTGGAAAGATTTTCAAGAAGTTGGGTTATGCGTAAATATTTTACAATGCTCAAATGACAGTCACATTATTAGGATTTCCCAGACTGTGTGGGAGTTCATGTTCAGAGAGGCATGCAGAAAGTGAAATTACATGCACAAAAAAGTAAAAGGATTTATAACATACGCTGTGTAGTAGTATAAAAACCAAGGACTCCTGTGGCTCTGGGCTATTTGCTCTGAGGTAGTTGACCTTTAAGAGAAGTGGACCAAGTTTTTGGAAACTGTCTTTTGACAAATAAGTTCCCCTTTCTGTGGTGAAGCAGGGTTGTGGGGTAAACTATTTGTCATTAGTTTGAGACATCTATTAGCATAGCATAGCTTTGCTGCAGAAAAATAATTGAATATATATAGTCCCCAGAAAATGTTAATGTTAATAAAATGTGGTGGAATCATAGTAATATCTTAAAACAAAGTTATTTCTAGGGCTAGGTCTACAGTGACTGTGGCAAAGTTGCAGCTGTCAGGTTGAACTTTCTGGTTTCACTTAGCAGTCAGTTAAGACACGCTAAGTCAATCTGGAAGCTGACTTTAGTAAAATCACATCCTCGAGCAGTGCAGCGCAGTGAAGCTTCTGTGCTGAATGAGAGTTAGGAAGTCTGTGGGAGTTATGCAACCCAAAGTTTAAAAAACAAAAAAAAATTTGCAGCGAGCCAGCTGGAAACTTGTAAACAAATTTATACTTATCCTAGGGACAGCTCAGTTAGCCTTTCTGAACAACTATTTTATTTATCTTACAAATGGCAGGATATTTCTTATTTATTTTCATTCCAACTAGGAGGACATGCTTTGTAGTTTTCAGAGACTGAGCTTTTGTTTTTATCAAAAGCTGCTTACATTCATCGATTCACCACTATGAACTGGTAGCATGCCACCCTCTCAATCCCCTCTATTCCAGGAACTCCCCCCATCTCTCCCTGGCAGGTGTTCTTAGTGCATCCTTTCCCTTGTACCAGAAGCATTTGTTTAGCACCCTCCCCCCCCCTCCTCTCCCAAATGCCTTTTGTGTGTCCCTCTTTCCCTCATACCAGTGTTTCCTAATCTTCATTGCCGATATTTCTATATGCACTTCTCAATTCTCCTTGCCATATGAGGGGCCCTTGCCTTTCTTGCCATGCCAGGGGTTGTCTGTCTCTCTCTCCCTCCGCTTCCCTTGGCGCTCCCTCCAAGCACCCAAAAGAAGAAGAAAGTGTCTTTTTCTCCTTTGGGTTGCAGTGGAAGGTGCTGTCTGGAGATCTCTCATCCCGTGCTGTGGAGCAGACTTTTTGATGGCAGGATATCAGGGGGAAGGAAGGAAATGAAGCTTCTTTTCCTTTCCTTACTGGCTAAGCACTGGCCTATAGCTGTTATGTGGCTTCTAGCATTTAGGACTCTTCAGGCTGGGGTAATTTTATACTTGAAAGTGTTAATGGGTGTCTTCAACAATTTGGTTATTTGGTTTTTGTTTTTGGTCTGATTAGACTGATAGACAATTGCAGTGGTGCCTGAACCTGTGGCTGTGTTAATCAGATCTCATAGGATTCAATATATCACCCCTTTTTCTGTTTTCTGATTTTCTTCAGGATGTATAGGATGCTGGCTATTGATTCTTAGGGCATTCCCTGAAATTCTGGAATTGATTGGATGCGATGTTCAAATGTTACACTCTACAAACACATGTATGCAAATAGAGAAACATTGTTGAATTGAGTGTAAGGCCTCACAGGCCTGGTCAACAAACTTATATTTATTTATCCTGAAAGATATTAGTAAGAAAAAACTTGCTTAATATTTCTTCTATGACAAAGGCATGCAGCCATAAATTACAAATGAAGATGAATGTTTTACCTACTGACTGCCAAAACCTTTGAATTCTTTCCTTATATACTTGGCTTCAAAATGTACCATTCTGGCCAGAATTGCAGCATTTGGAGCCCTTAAAGACAGCATTTTAATAACAAAATAACTTTCTAGAATATTTTTTTGAAAATTGATCCATTTACCCTAAATTTGAAATATTTCTTTGTTTCAGGTGTCTCATGGTTCTAGATGACATTTGGGATTCCTGGGTATTAAAAGCTTTTGATAATCAATGTCAGGTTCTTATTACCACTAGGGATAGGAGTGTGACAGATTCAGTGACTGGTAAGGATTATTTTCTTTCCTCCCTAGGTTATGATAGTATGTTTGTATGTTTTAAACGTAATAAAATTTGATTTAAATGTTTGCTTTCCTGTTGAAAGGACACCCTTTTCTTCTTCACCTGACTTATAAAAGTGATTCCCAGGTATGCTCTACCTCTTATGTGCATTGAAGTAATGGGATTGAAGGTACACAAGACTGGTAGAGATCCTGTCTGCTCCACTCTCGTTCTAGAAGTATATGCTTAAAACTTTCTATGTGGTGTTACCAAAGACCATAAAAACATAGCCACCTGTGAAGTAGATTCTGTAATTTTGTGTGCAGAATAGAAAAGTCTTATAGAAGTCTACCTTTCCCACTTCTTGCCAAGACTTAAGATTTTCAAACTGCCTGTCTGGTTGAAATTCTAGATTTCTTTGTCATCATGTGTTAATATGGCTATTAAGTAATTGCACTGTGCTTGCAAATGTTCGTATACTGAACTGTTGATCAGATTTTGGCTGAAAATTAATGTTGATCAGATTGGCCAATTACCTTCTCAGTCTTTCTTTCTTCACTTCTTAAGATCTTCTGAATGCAAGTTCCTCCTTTGCTTAACTGTAGGATATTTCTTCAACTCTCAGTTTTAGGTTTATTGTTGTGGCTCTGAGATTTCCTTCACTAGAATTCTTGGAATTCTTGGTTATGTTTTTGAATTTATATATGATTTTCTTCTATATTTATTGTTTCTACCCCCCATTCTGTATATTGTTCTTTATGTACCAGAAATAAGAGCAGTAAAGTTTTAGCTTTATTTTTAAGACATGCATGTTTTTTACTAAGAAAATTGGCCTTCAGTTGTTGCCTTTCAAATTTACCAGTTGATGCCTTTTGTTCTATCCTCTTAAGTTTGTAACAGCCTGTTAGTTAATGTTGGCCAAGTGCATTCTCTTTATTTCTTCAATACATCTGGGCCTCCTCTTCTATTCTGTGAACATTTTGACTACTCTCACTTTCATATCCTCTTTGTTTGGATTTATACAATATTGAATGTCTTTGGAATGGGGATTTGTCTGGCAAGTTTACATATCGTGAAGTTTCATAAATACCTATGGTCTGACATAAACAACAAAAAACACATTTGCAAAATATATATAGTCAGTGACGTTTTACCTAAGTTGCCAAGCTCCACTATGTTTTCTAAGTACATTTTAAATATTTATTTTATTGGGTGGAGGGAAGGAGATGGCTTGAAGACTAAACTATAGCCTAATTATTAGTATTGTAGCAATAATAGAAAGTCCTGTGGCACCTTCAGTTTTTTCAAGCATAAGCTTTCGTGGACTGCATCCCATTTCGTCAGATGGATTATGCCGCTTTCAAAGTGGGTTGCAGCCCATAGAACCTTATGCCTGAAGAAATTGGTTAGTCTTCAAGGGTCCACAGGACACTTGTTTTTCCTGTATGCAGACTAACATGGCTACCCCTCTGGATATTGCACCAATGTTTTGAGTACTTATTAAATGTCATTTTGGTTTTGATAGGTGCAGTTTCTGCACCTTTCCCCACTATTCTTGGTCCAAAAGGGTCTCAGTGTGTATACAGAGAAGAAAGAGCCAATTCTCCAAGAATCTTGTAACTTGTTGGAAATTGTTTTGAAAGTTCTCTAACCTCTTACACACAAGGTAATTTAAATAGTTCAGATATGTCTTACCTGTTTTTTAAACTTCATTTAAACCACCAGGCACTAAATATGAAGTTCCTGTGGAGAGTGGATTAGCACATGACAAAGGACTTGAAATTTTATCTCTGTATGTTAATATGAAAATAACAAATCTGCCAGAAGAAGCTGACAGTATTGTTAGGGAGTGCAAAGGTATGTAGTTTTAGTTTTTATTTTCTTTCTTTATAATCTGAAATATTTGTGGATTTTAGTTTTGTTTTACAGACAAAGTAAGGGAGATTAATTTTGTAATACAATTTGTTTTAAATGAATAACATAAGTTGCTGCTGGACCTCTGCTTGTAACCAAATGAATGGTTATCTTGGCTTCTGACAATACAAATTTTTCTGCACTCCATAATCTGTTTAGAGTATGTACTGGAAGGGTATTCAGTTGAGTTCCGAAAAGTTTCATGCCACAAGCGCATAGACAACATGTTCTATTCACCTGGCCTCCAACCTCCCAAGACCTTTGTTCAAGAAACAAGAACATGATTTGACTTTCTTAGCAATGGCTACATTAAACTACTGGATCCTATTGCTTAATAGTTTATCTCCACTTACGATTTTAACCATTTTTTTCCTTCATGTGTTTTAGGTTCCCCTCTTGTGGTATCATTGATAGGTGCATTGTTACGAGATTTCCCTAATCGTTGGGAATATTACCTCAGACAGCTGCAGAATAAGCAGTTTAAAAGAATAAGGAAATCATCGTCTTATGATTATGAAGCACTTGATGAAGCTATGTCCATGAGTGTTGAAGTGTTAAATGAAAAAATTAAAGACTATTATAAAGATCTTTCTGTCCTTCAGAAGGATGTTAAGGTGCCTACTAAGGTAATAGCAAAACTGAAAAGTTTTATAGGTGTTGGTGAGATATAAGACCTCATTTAAAAAGAACAAAAAAAGTACTGGTTTTAATCAATATGCATGATCTAACAAAAATAACTTGTCATCACTGTGATTTAAAAAAAAAATACTGCAGCAAACTAGCTCCATCTTCGCTCAGTAGCATCTTAGCTGGATGTTTAACAAGGTTGTAACTGAAGAGCTGTTGAAGTAATAAAATAATGGCTTGCTCTTAGGTAGCTCTTTTAATCAGACTTTCATTGATGTAGCCTAAAGTTTAAAAAGGATGTCAAAAGTGGTTAGTAGCTCGAATAGGTGAGTAAGTAAGCCTGATTGCCATTGGTGTGAGATTATGCAGATGAATGAAGGCAGCGATGGGGTGAATTAAGAAGCAGGCTGCCATTTTGATTAATTTAGCATTCCTTTCCAGTATTATATGCCTCACCCGTCTTTCTCGGACCAGGTATTTCACTGGGTCCAGTGGGAGGTTGCGTGGCTTCTAACTGATAAGCAATAACTTGGGGCCTCAGCATATCTCTAGGACTCTGCTTGCTTCTGATTTCTCTCATCCTGTCTGGACTTGGGTCTCCCCTTTTTCTAGAGGTGCGAAATTCGTGAGCAAAATCCAGGGTCTTTACCTCTGCGACCTAGCCTTTTAACCTTTATCCGTGATGGTCATCAGCTGAAAATTGCTACAGAATAACATTCCTATAAATTCGTCATTAAACTTCCACATCCTATTCCCTTTATCCTGCATCCATGATACTGCACTGAAGGTGAAATAACCCATTGGGCCTGTGCCAGTTTGGCTGAATAGAAAAAATCCTTTCCTGATCCCAGTACTGGCAGATAGTCAGACCTGTAGCGTCCTAAAAACAACTCCTATACGAGAACTATGAGAAGGGGTTGTGGGACAACCAAAGGCGATAAAAGGCACTGAAAGCCCAGTAAGAAACCTAAATTATTAGGGGAAAGGAAACAAGGCATAGGTCTGATCAGTTCCTTGACCTCCCCGGAATGGCCAATGACAGCCTGAGAGCATAGGGAGAAGATACCTAACCCCAACATGCATGTTTTCTCCCTTCTGGGATGTATGTCCCATTGCCAATCTGATTAACTTTTCCTCCCCCGCTTTAAACTCTTCTATGAACTCAAAATAGTGAGAGTGTTAATGGTAACCTGTCCTGCTACCTGTCACAACTTTTGACAAGTACCATGTATTTTTCTCATATCTTAGTCTTAAATGTTTTCAGATTTATTACTCCCTTTGCCATATTGCATCTCAAAGTAGACTATTAAACAAGGATAACTTCTATTTCAAAACTGCACAGGTGTGCTTAGATTATTGAATGAAATTGGTTACTAATGGTATCCAGCCTCTGCCAAAAATATCTATTTTATGTGTAAGATAAATGACTAAAATAAAAATAATTAAAGTAATTGCTATTTTAAAACTTGTGATCTCTACTATTAGAAAATGAATAAGACTGTTATTAAATGAAAATATATTTTACTCACATTCAACCAAAACTCTTCTGGTGCGCCAGCTTCCTAGATATCCTGTTCACTGTTAGGTTCGGAGTTAACATCACCAAGTGTCTGACGAAGTGGGATTTTCTCCCACAAAAGCTCGTGATTAATAAATTTGTTTATTCTTTAAAAGTGATACAGGACTCCTTGTTTGTTTAGCATCACCAAAAAATAGTACTTTAAAACTGCATAATGTGTAGAATGAAGGTTTTTTTCATCTTTGTGACTTCAGTCAACTTGTGATTGCATTAAAAATTATGTGCCCGGAAAATATTTCTGTATTAGATCAAGGAAACAACTGGTCTCTTTTTCACCTATTATATATGGGGAGAGATTCCTGTCATTGCGATTTGCCCAGTGATTCCTTTTGGTGCTGACATTGTCAGTGGATGCGCTTCCCATGTGCTTGGCAGATATAATCCTATATCTGCACAGAATGGAAATGTGTTTATTGTAGTCTACTGTAGAAACCATAGATTGATCAAGGATAATACTTCAAAAGGGGTTAAAAGATCAGAATGCAGGTTTGCTGAAGTCAGTTCGGTTTCTGATACGGTACCCGAAGTCTTAGGTTGTTTTTTAATAATTGGTGTTCTTTTGAGCTTGTTTAGATGCAGCTCAACTGAGAGCCTTCCATCCTCTTTCAAAACTTGAATGCTTCAGACTTACTGGGAAGGGATAAGAAAGATCCAGATGGTATCAGAAAATATTAAACTAGTAGTATTGGTTCTTATGGCATGTTTCCATGTGCATCACATGCAACAAGTGTGAGAGGCAAGGTTTGGGTGAGACATATTTTTAATGTACCTTAATAAAAGTATTTCATAGCTTAGAAGCAAAGATTAACTTTTTGGTTTGTGTCAACCTAATATTTGCAAGATGTAAGAAATAAATAATAAATTTGGTATTAGAGCTCAAAATAATCTTATCATTTTCTAGACAACAAATTAAGTTAACAGAAGCCCTGCTCTATTCGCCCAAAAATCAAAACATATTATTTCTCAAAGACTCATATCTAGGGTGTGTCCTTATGAGTTTGTCATTTTTTTTTCCTGTTTATTTTAAACATAGACTTCTTGCCACCTGGTCCAGTGGTAGTCTATATATTTTGGATAGGAGACTCCCCTTCTATTTCCCTTCAGTTATTTTAAGTAAAGATTGTACATGTGCTTGTTTTGGAGAGTGAAATCCTTCGTCAAGAACTTAATGTATTTCTTGGCAATGCTGAGGGATAATAAAATGCCTAACATGCATTTTTATGTAAACCTAGATTGGTCTGTAATATGCTTTTGATATGGAAAAGTTAACTTTGCCATCCTCATTGTTTTGTCTGTTGCGTAAGAAGTTGTATGCATTAAATAATGCATTCTTCATTGTCAAGTAAATTAGATGATTTTGTGGCCTGTTGTAATTTTTGTGTAGTAGATTTTGTTTCCTTAATCGCTACCCTTTTTGTTTTAAAATGCCTTTTTTTAGGTGCTTTGTATTCTTTGGGATATGGAAACTGAAGAAGTTGAAGATATGTTGCTAGAATTTGTTAATAAATCTCTGTTGTTTTGTGATCGTAATGGGAAATCATTCCATTATTATCTGCATGATCTTCAGCTTGACTTCCTCACAGAGAAGAACCGCAACCAGCTTCAGGTACAGTAACCACAACTAGTTTATGCTTACTCTTTAATGGTTGTCAGCCTAGTGTGTTAGATACACTTCTGTAATAGAGAATGGCCATGGTCTAAAAGCATTCCTATGTTACTGAAGGTTAATTAACAAATTTTGCAAAGTTAAATCCTAAATACAATTAACTTTAACTATGCCTATTAAATTAAAGGGTTTTTTTTCAGTTATTTGTTACTGTTAACTGTTTTTTTATTGAGAAATTTGAAAATGTTGAGCTTTGTGGACAGTGGGGCTGTTTGGAGTTATCAGTGTCTTTCAATTACATTTGTTTTGTCTGGCTGTGACCCATTGCTAGTAGAAGAAGATGAAATATCCACGTCTCCACATCACTACATGATACCAAGAGGTGTTAAGATGACACTATAATTGGAATTACACTTCTATTTAGATATACTTTAAACAGAGTATAGAACAGTGTATGCCATTCAGTGATCTCTTGAATGAAACTAAGGCAAGGAATGAGAAAGTGACTGAAAATAGTCCATTCTTCTCAGTTGCTTTCCCTCTATCTTCTAACATGCACTTACGGAAACCTAGCAGTGAGGAGAGAGAAAGCCAAAGAACAAACTAACAACAAGATTTATTTATGCAAGTTACAAAGTGCTTTACCAATCAAGACACTGCAAGCGTAAAACATTTTAAATATAGTGTTTAAAAAGTAATTTCCTATATTTCACTTACAGTTTAATTCCATAGTTGGAGCATAATGTTTCCAAATTCATATTTTGGACATACCAAATTGGTCAGCACATTAAAAGCTTAGTGGATGATGTGGAGCATAAAGTAAAAATAGGTCAGGAAAAGGCTGAACTGTTATAAATATTATTTGTATAAACCTATTGTTCCACCTAAAATAGTATTCTTTTCAAGCAGCTAATGAAGAAAGAGAGGGCATGTCAGTAGAGCCCTGCACGGATACAAATAAATGGATCTGTATCTGACCTGCATCCACAAGAAGCGGTCTGTGGCTATCCATGTTGTATCCACGGATGCGGATATCCGCAAATTTGCAGGGCTCTACATATCAGCATCATCTTGCTCTTGTCTCTTTTGTAGCCACAAACTACTTAGAGATCTTCTGATCAAACATTTTGTACAGTTTATTTATAGTGTCCTTTCCCACTACCTTTACAACTTGTGCAGTTCAGAATTTATAACAACAGACACTCTGTAGTTCACTCAGCCAGTGATGGGAGAGACAGTCAGCATCTTCTCCCTGAGTGATATCTTCTGAGTTTGCTTCTCAAAGGTTTGCCGGTCTCTCTGAGCACTTGTTTTTTTTATACTTTCTGGGCTAATGGATTAATTAGCCTAATTGCTCTCTCCTGCCCACCCCTAATCTATCAGTTAGGAATGGCTTTGTGTATCAGACTTCTTCTTGGGTGATTTAATTGGTGATCCAGTAACCAAAGTGCTGATACTACTGTTGTGCAGCACAATGTCACAGCAGAATTTGAACTCTAGTTGTTTAGTAATGCATACTCTGATGCCTGTAACTAATTATAAAGTAGAGTTTACAGGTGCTGATTATGAAAGCCTTTTATTGCCTTGTTTTTTCTTGGTTTGACTGGAGGTGGTCTTGAGGTAGGGTGTAGGTGAATCCTCTTGTCCCACCAAGGTTCATCACCCATCTAGGGATGCAATAATTTCACTATCAGGTCGTGAGTCAGCATAGTACTTTGGAGGACATGGAGTTTAGGGTGGGATTTTCAGAAAAAACATAGGTGACTTAAAAATGCAGGTCCCATAGTTCTTTTGAAACACCTCTAAATTTTCCAGGAACTCAGAAGATAAAAGTAGTCAAAAGTTCTTTTCAAAATCGATAAAGAGTCTTCATAAATTCAAGAGCTCCCCTGCCACCAGAAGACAAAAATGTCTTTCTCCTATGTCCATAAAGTAATACTTTGTGTAAAAAAGAGAGCAGTCACAGTAGTCCCGTACTGCACTGCAAAAACAAGTAGATTGTGTAAGTTTCACACAAACATGACTGATGCATATAGAATGCGAGCTCCTAAGGATATAGGATGGTTGTATTTTCTAAAGTGCTTTGTACATTTAAATGTTTGTCAAATATGGTGACATATTTCCAGAACCTGGGGATTTCCTTTGGTGAAAATATGGTACTAACCTACACATGGCACTACCCTAAAGGTATTGTAAAAAAAAAAAAAAAAAAAAAAAAATTGCAGGAGAAAAATTAATCTTTCAAATTGTGCCATTAGTGAACTTAGCTGCTTGTTTCACTTACTGCAGTCTTTATCAAGCATAGCAACTAAAAATTTGAGTCCATTCAGTCAATAAAATATTTTAAAACAAAAGTGTTTTAGCCCAGGATTTGATACAATATTAGTTGAAAGTTTATTGTTCATTGTTGCAGGAGCTGCATAAGAAGATAGTAAATCAGTACAAAAAACATTATAAACTATGTATACCTACTCCAGCTCAAGAGGACTGTATGTACTGGTATAACTTTCTAGCGTACCACATGGCTAGTGCCAAGATGAAAAATGTAAGTTCAGCCTCATGTACTTTAACTTTCCTTTCCCTCACAACCACATATTCCCTCCCTGAATAGCTGTTTTCTATATAATCTCATCCTCTTTGTTGCAAACTATTGAAGTTCATTGCAAGTCTTTTAATATTTGGTGTGGTGTTGGTTGTTTTTTGTTTTAGTTTCTTCTGCCAAAACTATGCCTTAGCTCTTGGAGCCAGGTCGTATACCAACATACATTTAAAAAAAAAAAAAAAAAAAAACTTTCTAGGTTTCTCATTGTTACAGAAGAAGGCTTAATAACATGAACCTTAAAGGCTCAAAACCAGAAGGAAAATAGGAACCTGTTTTTATTATTTTAAAACTTCATGATTTTTGGAAGCCTAATATGGCACAGGACAATATCCTGGACAAACGTTAATTAATTAAGTTAAACCTCATTAAATTAAGGTGAACGTTGTTGGAGACAATTATGTTAAAAATGCAGTTGTTTCTGTTATTGTGAGATGCTATGTAATTTCTCTAGGAAGTGGGAGAGGCATGCCAGTATAATTCCTTTGGTTATCCTTCCTTTGAAGCCATCCCCTATAGAGATTTCAGTATACTAGTTCAAACTGGATTCTCTGCAGAGCAACAGAGGAAAAAAAGGATTTCTGGATAAAATAGCACAGTTTCAGACAAGCTCAGAGCTTTTTTGATGATCCAGCAAACAGGACCTTTGTTCCTTAGAGGGCCCCATTATTTAGGGAAGGGTTGGAAGGACTGATGCCACTTAAGACTGTGTGCTAGTTTTTAGCCAAGTTTCTTATGAATTTGTGATTATAGAACAAACCCCTTTGTGGGGATCAAGGGCTAATAATCTGTCAGAGTCCAGTCAGATTTGGGGTCATATCTGGTGAACTTATTAGCATGCATATAATTTCACTTGCATTTTTTTAATATTTTCTCTCTGGGTTTTGCTCTAGGAATAAATAGAAAGAGCTATGTGGTAACCTCTTGGCAATGACTCGGTTGTTACCCTGTGAAGAGAAAGTGAGCAAGCCTACTTGAGGAGGGTCCCTTTTTTTAGAATAACACAGTAGAGGCAGGGAATTAAGTAACCTGGAAATACAGTGGTCAGGAGAGACAGAGGCCTATCTCCACCCAAGAAAAGCACTGGCTGGAGAACTAGAAGATGGAGAGTGGATTACTGATATGAAATACAGGTGCTGTTGTCCTGAATTGTGCCACCTACCCTGTGATTTTAAAATACTTTTAGAGGGGTAGGTAGCTTTGTTAGTCTAGTGCAGCAAAAACATTGAGGCCTGTGGCACTTTTAAAAACTAACAAATTATTATTATAATTATTAAAGCTCATGCAATAAATAAATTTGTTAGTCTATAAAAGTGCCACAGGACTCAATACTTAGGATTCACCATACCACTTCCTTCTTGCATTACAAGTAGCTTAATTGGCTAGTGAGGAAATCCTGAGGGGAGGGCAAATAGTTTAGATTAATTGTCTTGTATTAAATTTCTGCTGTCACCATAGTTTTATTATATGACGTATTTATTATGAGAGCCATTCTGGACATTTGATGGTGTATTCTGTGGATGTAGAAGTTGGGGAACTTCTGCACAGATGCCATCATCAGAGTTTTGTATGCTGTTAACACTGGTCCAAAAAGAGAAATTTTGATGTTTAATTATTTTTTTCGACTTGTATTTTTTTTTCAAAATATGAAACATTTCAGCTAGCTCTATAATTTTGATGAAAAATGAAAGGGAAAGCTACATGAAAACTGCATCACCATCTCCAATTTTTTGTTTTTGAGTCTTCAACTTGTGTCAAATTTCAGAGTTAGAAATATTCCTGTCAGGTTTTATGTTGTTGGTTCTAATTACTTTTACAACATAAGTAAAAGATCATTTGTTTACAGGGTCCTTATTCATGTTGTAGCCTCTTGCAAATTTGTGCTAAAGCAAATAAAATATATGTTTTTAAAGAATTGCAAACTTCGAAGCATGGGATTGTCTTTCATTTGTATGGCTCTTAGCAGACTGATGTTGCTACCAGAAAGTAACAAAAATAATCTGGTTGGGTAAATTGGGGACACTAGGGAAAAGATTACTGAAAGATTGAATCTGAAAAAAGTAACAACTGCTTAGCCGTAGGTAATTACATAAAAACACAGTTTTCATAACTTTTTATTTCTATTTATTATGACGTATGCAGGTAATGGAACATTTCTTTACTATACTGAAGTTACGTTACTGGTTGAGTAGGACATGTTCAAAACAGAAGTCTTGTGTCCATATCAGGGATGCAAGTCTTTCAAAGTCTTTTCAAGAATTGGTTCGCATTTTCATCTCACTTATAATTTTTCATGGAAAAATCTTCCCCTCCCCCACCACTTACAAATATTTCACTGCTTAAAAATGTCTTTAATACTTGCTACTGTACTTGGGACATTGAAGTCTGTGTATAACTTGAAGAACTGGTCAACTTTTTCTCTGCCCTGAATAGAGCTGATTAGTCTTATATGATGTGTGGAGCTCTTGGGTAATTGGAATAATGCACTGTAAAGGTTGTGTTAGAAACAGCTTCATCCTTTTGCCAGACAGAATTTATTCCATTCCAGTCTGGCTGCTTTACCCTGAAATTACTTTGAAGTTCATCAGTGGCAGCTTTTTGCATAGTTATACTTCTGATTTTCTTTTTAGGATCATGAAAGCTTTAAAAAGTTGTCTTTGTAGGACATTCTGTTGGATTGTGTTCTTGTTTTTGACCATTTAATTAAAACTAATATTTGGGAAGCTTATCCCTTCCCTTCTCTATTTCCATGTCTACAATACTAAGTAACTTCATGCTCTGGCTGAGGATCCTTCTTTCAGGAACTTAATCAGCTGTCTCTGACTCTCTCTTTAGTTGTTTGTAATTGATGAGGCTGTTTTTTACACTTTGCCGGTAATAAATTTTAGATTTTTATGACTTCTTTCGCCATGGTGGGTTTTTTTTCCCTTTGTCTGTCCATCCATCTGTCAAATTGTAAGCTTTGGAGCCCTGAGGAGATGATTTTTTTTATTGTGCATATTTAAAAAATGCTAGACAACAATTTTATATATACTATAGCCATTTCTCTAATATACATATTTATTATACTTAATTGTTTTTTCTTACAGGAACTTCGTGCTCTCATGTTTTCTCTAGATTGGATAAAAGCAAAAACAGAGTTGGTAGGGCCTGCCCATTTGATTCATGAATATACAGAATATAGCCATATACTGGATCAAAAGGTATGTTACTATTAAAGCAAATGATTAAGAGCCTCTAACCAGACCTTGCTTTTCTGTTTGATTTTGGGTTATTAAAAATAATTAATGGCTTAGAGGCAAAGAGTAGTAAACTACAGAGTTGCCTTATAAGTAAAAATCTATGGCTTGGGGAAGAAGAAAATTCTTGAAAATTAATATAGAGATGAATAACACCATAAAATCATATATTAACTAAAAACTGTGTGTGTATTTTCAATGGGGGGGTTGAAAATTAAGAAATCATAATTTATGTAGTGTTATAATAAAAATAATTATTGATAAGTAACAGCAGCCTTGGTAGGGTTATTGACATAGATTCTGTTGTACTTATTCTGTGAAGTGACTAACTTTGAGAGCTGTTGGAGATTAAAGGACTATACAGTGTGAGTAAAAGTAATGGTATTCAGCTCATTATTTGGGAATAATCACCATAATACATATGTTATTTCCAAATATTCCATCCAGTTAACCCTGTTGGCTAGCAGGACTAAATATAACCAACACTTCTGAACAAATATTAGAAGTATTATGCAAGGTGCAAAATGATGAATAATATTCATTTGAAAAATGTCCATTTTCAGTTCTGGGTATGGTATCAAACATATCTGTTCTGTTGACAGGATAGTATGGTATGTGGAAACTTTCAGGAATTTCTGTCTTTAAATGGACATCTTCTTGGAAGGCAGCCATTCCCTAACATTATACAATTAGGGCTGTGTCAGCCAGAGACATCAGAAGTGTATCAACAAGCCAAACTGCAAGCTCAACAAGAACTTGTTAAAGGAGCATTTTACCTGGAATGGATGTAAGTAGTTGCAAACCATCTTGATACACTGAGCTCTTGCATCCAAGGGAACTAAATAACTCTTCTGAAAACTATTGTTTGTGCACAGTTAATCCATGTGCTCTTTTAAAGAGCTTATGTTTTTTATAAGAAGAAGAAATATAGCTATTTAAGGAATTGTAAATCTAAAAATTCCTTTAGAAAGGTAAAAAAGATGATATGGCGAATTAATTCATTGAAGGAAGGTAGTTAGTTGTTTTTTATTTCTGTACCTAAATTACGCACTGCAAGGTTTGGTTTTTAATGCAGAAAACAGTAATTCATATAGGTAAAGAAAGAAGAGAATAAATTTTTTTTGAATTAGGATGTACTTTATTTTTGTTGATTTATATATTTATTTTAATTTAGCATGTATAATGCAAGTAAATCATCTGATCTTGGAATACTTTAGTGGACATGTATCCGATCAGGTTTTTATATAGAAATTAATTTTATAGTAGTGCCTTTCACACTAAAGGTATATTATGCCCCCCCTGCCCCAAACAGTGAGGTGCATGTTGACCAAAGCAGAGCTCTGTGTCTTTTGTGAGGAGAAATGGTTCATTAGTGGAGTACATCCCCTAGTAGAGTAATTGAGTAATTTTAAGGAAACTTAATGAACATTAATAGCCAGAAAACTCCCTATTGGTTACACATCTGAGAGGAATAATGTATAGATGGTTATACCAGCAGTGTAAAATAAATGACGCCTCTAGAATGTATAAAACGTAGGTAGACACAGATACATTGAAAAGGTAATGCATGCAGATTTTGGGAAGTAATATAGGTTTTGAATACATATGGAAGACCTACATTAGAGACATTGAAAGTACTTTGGAGGATAGGATAAAAATTCAAAATGGTCTGAACAAAGTGGAGGAAATAGTCTGAAATAAATAGGATGAAATTCAATAAGAGGAAGTGCCAAGTATTTCACTTAGGAATGAACACTGTTGCACACATACGAAATTGGAAATGACACCTAGTGAAGAGTACCATGGAAAGGGATTTGAGGGTTACAGCAGGTCATGAAGTAAATATTAATCCAGAATGTAACCCTATTACCAAAAATAAAAAGGAACATCGTTCTGGGATTGGTAAACAAGACACACAAAGTAATTCTTCCCAGCTACTTGGTGCTAATTAGGCTCAGCTGGAGTATTGTGGCCAGTTCTGTGTGCAACATTTCAGGAAAGATGTGAACAAATTGCAGATAGTCCAGAGAAGAGAAACAAAAATGATTAAAGGTCTAGAACAGTGGTTCCCAACCAGTGGTCCGCGGACTCCTGGGTGGGGGTGCAGAATCACTTAAAGGGGTCCACAGACAGGCTTGGAACCAGGGACCGACAACACCAGGAGGGAGCTGCTGTGCCATAGGCCGGGAGTTTTTAAAACTCTTGCACTGCCCTGGGCATGCTCAGGGAGGGAACAAGCCTGGGGCATGGCTGCTCCTAACTCTGGTGGCAAGGTAAGGGCGCAGGGTGGTGGGATTGGGAGTGGGGGGAGGATTTGGCAGCAGGGAAGCTGGTGGCAGGATAGGGAGGGGTGGCTCAGGGTTGAACCCTGCTGTGGGTGCCAGTGCTCCGTGGTGGGAGCCTGAGTCTGCTTTCCCCCCACGCCCCAGTGGAGCTCCATGGCCGGGAGGAGGGGCAGAATTCTGCCAGGGTGTCTCCCCTACTACAGCTCTTCTATTCTGCAGCAGGGGCATGTTTCTGCCAGCATCCCCTGCTGTGGCTTTCCAGCTCTGTGGTGGGGACAGGATTTCGCTGGGGTGTGTGGCCACCCCCCCCCCCCAGCCACCACAGCGCCTCCCCCCACCACAGCTCTTCTGCTTCGCGGTGGGGCAGAATTGTGCCAGCACCCCCCCCCCACTGTGGCTCTATAGCTCTGCAGTGGGGGCAGGATTTCGCCAGGGCATGCCCCTCCACCCCACCCCCCCCCAGTGGTGCTGCTGCTGTGCAGTGGCGCAGCTCCCTGGCATCAGCAGGATACCAGCTGCAGCCAGGAGGTGGGCTGCAAATTTTTGTAAGGTGGGAAGGAGTCCCCACCCTTGAAAAGGTTGGGAACCCCTGGTCTAGAAAATACGACCTATGAGAAAAGGTGAAAAAAATTAGATGCGTTTAGGCTGGAGAAGAGAGGGCTGAGAGTGGACGTAAGTTTTTAAGCACATAAGAGATTTGTTGGAAGAAGAAGGAAGAAAAATTGTCCTTTTAACTTCCAAGGATAGGACAAGAAACAGTGGACTTAAACTGCAGCAAGGGAGGTTTTGATTGGGTGTTAGGAAAAAACTTCTGAATCCTAACTACCAGGGTAGTTAAGCACTGGCACAAATTGCCTAGGGAAGCTGTGGAATGTCTTTCACTGGGAGTTTTTAGGAACCAATTAGATTAAAAAGAAAAAAAAAATCTGGAATGGTCTAGTTCAGGGATGTCCAACTTTTTTAGGTGAGGGGCCACACTGCAATTCTTTTCTCAGTTGGGGGACTAGGGTGAGAATTTTTTGATAAGACATACAAGTCAATCTTTTATTAATAAAACTTTAAATTGCTTTTGCTTGCACTGTGTACAGAGGACAAGGGGGCAGGGGTGCCTGTGTGAGGGGGTAAGACAGGATGGGGAGCATGGCAGAGGAGTGGAGGGGAAAAAGGATGAGGTGGGGGGAGCAGAACAGCTAGGTAGCAGGACTCAGCTACTTCCCGATAGGGATGCCACTGACTCTACTCTCCTCACTCCCTGCCAAGCACTGCTTAGGGAAAGGAGACCAGTGGTGGGGAGAGTGAGAGGAGAACAGAATCAGACAGACAGTACAGAAACCCTGGCAGTTCTGCAGTGATCGTAGGTTTTGGTATTGGGCATCTCTGTACCAGAAACATTGATGGGTAGCAATTTCTGCAGAAGAATTTTTGCCACTAAGGTCAAGGGAAGGACAGGGATGGTTGGGTTAGGGGTGTGGGAGGAGAGCAGAACTGGAGGGATGTCCAGGTCAGAAAGTAGCTGGGTCTTCCCAACCAGCTGCACTGCTCCCTCTCCCTTTACTCTCCCAGAACTGCCACAGTTTCTCCTGTGTTTGTCCCCCTGTGTTCTCCTCACCTGCACTCAGCACTGCTCTCCTTCCCCTGGATTCTGCTTGCCCTTGGGCTCAGTTTTCCTCTACCCCCCCTTCACGCCAGACTGAGAACAATATCAGCTCAGCTCACATTCCCCCCCCCCCCCACATAGCACCTTGCTGGCTCAGCTCTTGGGCTCTTGTTGGAGCACTTTGTTAGCCAGATGAAAACCCTTGGTGGGCTGGATTCTGGCTCCCAGGCTGCAGGTTGGACAAGCCTGGTCTAGTTATTATTTAGTCCTACCATGAGTACAGGGTGCTGGATTAGATGATATATTCAGTTCTATACTTTTGTAACTCTATAGGTATCCTAAATATACATTTGAGAGGAAAGTGCCCTGTTAGGGAGCAACATAAGTGATTGATAACCCTTCATACAAACCTTGCAGAGATGTACAAGCATTTTTAATGTGGATTTGATTGAAAGAAGAAGCCTCACATAATAGTATTTTTTAAAATAATTGACTTTTTTCTCTGTTGTAGAAATAAAAAATCCATGAAGAACCTCTCCCGTTTGGTTGTTCGTCCCCATACAGATGCAGTTTACCATGCCTGCTTTTCCCAGGATGGACAGAGAATAGCTTCTTGTGGAGCTGATAAAACATTACAGGTAAAAATATAAGGCTATTCAGACAAGTAATGGTTAGGATTTCCTATTTTTGAAAGATGCTGGAATATTAGAGTGCCTCAGAGGGAAAATAATTCAAAAGGATGTAGACAACAGTCTTTAAATTATTTTTTCATGGATAACTTGTGTTGAGAGTTGTCAGTTTATTCAGAAGGTTACAGAATTATATGGTTCAAGTGTTTATGTCCCCTAAATGCAGCTATAGCCAGTGAAATCTAGAGATGTCCATACTAGATTTTTGTTGTTGTTTTTTATTTAAATACCCCACTGGATCGTGTTGCCTAATTGCATACCTATACTACAGCATCTGTAGTGGCACAGCTATTTCCATTAACATAGTTAATCCACCTCTCTGAGTAGCACTAGCTAGCATGATGGAAAATTTCTTCTATCAGTCTAACCATGCCCACATGGGTGGGGGAGGGAGAATTGTTTAAGTCCACTGAACTTCAGTGTGCCAGAGATGTTTTTTCATAGCCCTGAACAATGTTGTGGTGGAATTATTAATAATATTATAAAATTTTAATATTAATATGAGACCTCTCCCAGACACCAATTTAATCATTAATTCCTTTAAATCCAAAGGTCAAACAGCATTTTGAACAATTTCTGTAAATATGCCTAGCAGTCTAAAAATAAGCCCATCATTATGCCTGACATGGTAACACAGTATTCATAATCATATGGTCAGTGTACTTTGAAATAGGACAGATCTAGGGAAAGCTATCTCTTCTTGGTATGCTCCAGCATGATCCAGGTATGGGTTGACAAAGAACCCTCAAATAAGTCATTTTTTTAATACCCTTCAATACCCAAATGATATCCATCATCTAGTTCAGCTAACAACTAATTTAAGGCAATTGAATTTTCAATTTTAATCCAGATAAGATTTACTACCTTATTTCGTCCTTGATTCTTTCTCTCCTTCCTTCTGACCAACACCTTTTTTGTTGTACCTGGGTTTACATAGGCTTTATTTCCAAGATGACACTGGTATGGGGGGGAGGGGAATGTCCATGTTGACAGCTTTAAAGACGCATTCTTTTTGTCTTATTTTAAAATTCTCTGCAGTCAGTTCTGTTGGTCAGAGGCCTTCCTTTTAGAAACTCCTCATCTCAGTTATTTCTTTGAGTCAAATATCCTCCTTACTCCATTCCTTTTGGCCTTAGAACTCATTGTTTTCAAGGCGTAACAGCTACTTGCTAGTCAGGGCTTTTCTTTACAGCACCCATTTTCTTAATCTAACTTAAACTACTTATAGTTCTTTAATTACATATTAATTACACATATGACTGTTGATTGATTTTTTTTTAAGTGTTGAGCAGGCCTAAGTTAATCTCACACACAAACGTTTTGCCTATTAACTTAGAACAAATGATACTACAATTCACTTTAATCTTCCTAAAAACTGAAGATTAGTTTGCAAGTGCTGAAGGATCCCTGCACCGGTTAGTACTAGTTAGCCCTATGGAAATTGTAAAGCTATATTTATGTAGACATTTAAACCATTTTCACCACTTTGGTATAAAACATTTTATCAGCCTAGTGCTAATGCAGGGGTGAAGGGTGAAATTTGGAGGTGGGAGTAGAGTGAAAATTGAGACATAAGGGAGGGTTTACAATTAGAAGGTGAGCGGGGGGTGGGGAGAGAACTTGTGTGGAGGTAAACAGAGGTGAGAGTGACTAATGCCAGTTTACCAGCAGTCTGTATAGAACAGGGGTCTCAAACTCAAAGCACCTTGAGGGCTGCATGAGGGCTAGGATATTAGCCCAAGGGCTGCATTACCAAAATCTCTTTATACAGCAGAGTCATCAGTTTATTTAATTAAAATTAAATTAAAAATGTATTCACTTCAAAATTATTGTAAATAGAATTAATGAATTTTTAATTGAAATTTAGTTTTTAGAAAGCTTTTAAATTAAAATTTTAAAAAAAGAGAAAAAGAAGGAAGGGAAGAGAGAAAAAGGAGAAAGAAAAAGGGAAACAAAAGGAAGAGAAAGAGATGGAAAGAATAGAAAGAGGGGAAAAAAAGGAAAAAGAAAGAAGACATGAAAGAGGATCCATGCCACTTCTTACAAGTGGCAGGAACAGTCTCCGAGTGCCACTCGGAGATGACTCTTGCTACTTGTAAGAAGCTACAGGAACCCTCTCCCTCTTCCAGCCTGTTGCAAGAGGCTTGGAGCCAGAGACAGTCTGTGCCACTTTTTACAAGCAGCAGAGCCAGTTTCTGAGCAGCCTCTTTGAGACCACTCTTGCCACTTGCCAGGACCATCCCTCGCTCAGAGCCTCTTGCAAGAGGCTGGAAGAGGGAGGGAAGAGGGTTCCTGCAGCCCCGACCCCGAACTGCCTGCCCCCTCCCCCCCCAACTCACAAGCAGCAGCAGGCTCCAGCTCTTCCCTGGCTGGCTGACAGTGGGACTGCCTGTGCCAAGGCCTTGCAGGGAAGGAGGATGGACAGCTGGAACGCTCGACAGGACCCATGAAGTTAGGCAGCTGCCTCTCTGCTGCTGGCTCTCAGCCAGTGGGGGAGGGAGAGGGAGTCTTTAAAAAGCCAGTCAGGGGTATGAAACACCTGAATTCCAGCCTGTGTTAGGGGCCACAGGTGGGGATTCCACAGGCCGCATGCAGCCCGCGTGCCACATGTTTGAGACCCCTGGTGTAGAGGGAGCCACCAGCTCTCTTGAATGCTAGCTGTCAGTCAATCAGTAAACCAGTAAGGGGCATGTATTTCAGACAGCCAAAGGTAAGGGTAAAGAGTAACTTTTTTGTAAGCCTTCTATTTCATTTTTGATGCTTAGTAAGTTGAATACTCATATTAATTACTAGTGTGTTTTTTTTAAATTACACATTGTTGATGTAGATATTTAATATATGTTGCTGTTTTTATCTGCTGGCTGCTACTATGGAATTGTGATGCCGTACAGTTCAGAAGATATTTTGTTGATGTTTTATTTGTTTTACTTTGCTGACATAATGCTGTGCTTCTGTAGTTAATGACTTTTAGTGAAAAAATACACATTTATTTTAAAAAATGATAGTCACAGAGTTGAAAACAGAAGGGACCACTAGGTCACCCAGTACCTGCACACTAAACTCAACACAGACATGAAACCCGCAGGAAATTAGACTGTGCTTCAAAAAGACAGTAGGAAGGAACAAGATTCATCAGTTCTTGAGCCCCTGCAACGGTAGGCAAATGATTAAGAAAGAAATGCTTAGATAATTCTGGCAAGTGACTCATTCCCGCACACTGCAGAGGAAGGTAAAAATCGCCCACAGTCACTGCCAATCTGATTTGTGGGAAAATTCCTTCCTGACCTCACAAATAGTGATCAGTTACATCTTGAGCATGTGAGCAAGCTTCTGAGAGAGAATGATTGGTGCCACCTCAACACCTTGGTCCATCCTGCCCAACATCCCCTTTCTAATCATGGCCACCCCTGATATTTTAGAGGAAGGAGATAAAAAATGCTTGCCACAATACGTTGTTGGGAGGGCAGATCCCTTCCTAAACCCTTAGAGGTGGCTGGCTGAAACCATGAAGCATGGACTTTTAGGACCATGAGACAGAAACTGGAAATGAACCTCAGGATTCTTGAGCCTCGCCTCCCACCATCACAAGCAAAGCATCAAACAACTGAACTTTATAAATTTGTCCAGCTCTCTCTTAAAACTAGTTAGGTTGTTTTCCCCCACATCTTCTGTTGGGAGAAACCCTCTTAATTTCCAGCCTGAACTTGTGCATGGTCAGTACATATCCATATGTTCTTGTGCCAACATTGTCTTTGTACACAGCTGTTCACTTTCCCCTGGTATTTGCTTCCTAATGTATTTATAGAGAACAATCATGTCTCCTCTTAGCCTTCTTTTTGTGAGACTAAACTGTCTCTTCCAACCTCCTCTCATTAATTAGCCACTCCATTCCCCTGAGCATCCTGCTAGCTCTTCTTTTCATCTGTTCGTTTATATTCCTCTTCCTTGAAAATGAGTCACCAAGTTGTACACAGTATTCCCTGTGAGGTCTTATCAATGCCTTGTACAATGAATGCCATTAATACTTATCTTGCTATCTAGAGCAAATGCTTTGCCCAATATATCTTAAGATCACATTTGCCTTTTTCACAGCTGTGTCATATAGGTGGCTCCAGGGGTTAAATTAAACTGGAATGTGCTGGAGCAGCATGCTGGGGCCTGCTATTTTTAGGTGGTTAGCGTTCTGGGCCTCGTAAAAATAGAAAATGGAGCTGAAACGTTGCATTCCAGGGTCCACCATTTAAAACTAGGGGCACCGGAACACAGCGTTCCGACTCCATTTTGTATTTTTAGGGGCCTGCCAAACACTGAGCCACAAAAATAGTGGGCTCCTGAATGTCATTTTGGCAGGACAGGGAATTGCATCAGGCTGGGAGAGGTTAAATCTCCTGCCCTGAGCTTGCTCTGACTGAGAGCCTCAGCCTGGGCCAGGGCTGCTGCATCAGTTCTTTTCTCAAAGCAGGAAGCCAGGTTTGTCTTGGCATTGTCGTCATAGGCAATCAGTTGCAGATGAATAATTGTCTTCCAGAGATCTTAGTAACTAGCCTGTAGGTGGCTTCATAGCCAAATTCTAGATTCACATGTCTTGTACCAATAAGGGCAGGTATTTCCAGGAGGAATAGGCACAGTTTGCTGCACTGAATGTTCTGGCTAATCTAACTTTGGTTAACCCATGTTGCATTACATCCTCTTTACCATTTGCTTTCATGAATTTAATTATTCTTTCCTTCACAATTTGCTCTAAAACCTTGAATACTACTAAGGTCAGATCAACAGGTCCGTAATTGTCTGTATCACATGTTTTCCCTTTCCTAAATAGAACTAAGATGTTGGCAATTCTCCAGTAATGTGACATGATTCCTCAGAAATTAGATATTTTAGGGATTCTGCGACCAAACTAGCAATCCCATTGCCTGTTCTTTCTGTATTCTGGAGTGCAATTACCTGGTCTCCCCAATTTGACTTCATTAAATTCTTTGTTTCTACTTCAGATGTGGTCACTCATTTCTATCGACCACATAGCCTTCATGCACATGTTCCATGTTATATTAGTTATAAAAAACTGAGGTAGAGCATATAGTTTTTGGCCTATAGATTATTGTAGCAAGTCTTAGTTTATTCCTATATTGTCTAGCCTCCAAGATGTACGTTTCTTTTCTTCTTTTGCTGATCAGACTATTTTCCCATTCCTTGTAGCCTTACTGCTTACTTCTGGTAACTTTTTTGAGGTGGTTGTTTGACCAACTGTGTCTGAGCCTTTTTGTGGAAGTTTTTCCATTTTTCTTAAAAGGCAAATCTTGCATAGTTTTTGAATAATTGATTTGAAGAAATTTCAACATTCTGGTGCTTTTAAGTCCTTGAGCTTTGCAGTCCAGATGACTTCTTTAACTAATTCCCGTAATTTTCCAATATTGGGTATTTTGTAATAAAAAGCCATGGTTGAGAAGATAGTTTTGAATATACTTCCGTTTTAATTTAAACTAAATCAACTTGTGATCACTCAATCCAAGATTATTTCCTATGACCAGTTCTTCTGTGAAATCCTCGTTACTTACTAAATCAAAGTCAAAAATTGCATCACCTCTTGTTGGTTGAGTGATGATTTGATGAAGAAACCTGTCATCTATCACATAAAATAACTGAACCCTACCACTATTAGTAGCATTTATTCTCCAATCCATATCCAGGAAGTTAGTTTTCCATTATGACACAATTCACAATAGCATTACTCTCTCATAATATTAATAAGATCAGTATCTTTATTAGAGTATGACTCAGAGGGCCTGTAGCTGTCCTTCCTCAGTCCTTCCCCGAACTGATTTTGACCTGGAGAGGTTCTGTTTTGTCCATACTTATCATTTCATATGTTTTACTTTGTTGCTTCTACCTCATCATCTTTACCTTTGTTCTTAATTCTGCTAGGGTATCTTTTATTTCGAAATAAGAGATTAGGTTCACATGATGTATTCTTATTTCAAAATAAGAGCCATCATTTTGAGAGAGCTTAAAATTTCTTCTTTAAATTGAAATGGCTGTTATTTCAAAATGGTTATTTTGAAATAACACCGTTTGGACATGTTGTTTTGAAATATCCATTATTTTGAAAAATAACACTTTTGCTCTTTTTCTTCCCAGGGTGCCTTCCTTTTAGCCTATATTGGGTGGGGGTATGGCCCAGGGAGGGGGCCATGTTGCCACACCTCCCATGGTGCCCCTCTCCTAAAGTGAAATAGCAAGTCCTGTGTTTGGACATGCTATTTTGCTTGAGCTTTTCCCTTAATTCAAAGTAACATTTTCTTAATTTGAATTAACTTATTTTGAAATAAGGACTTTATTTCAAAATAACTTATTTTGAAATAACAATATACGTGTGGACATAGCCCTCTAGGGGCGTCGCTGTGCTGGGGCCAGCAGGGCATGGGCCCTGCATCTCCTGGCTCACAGAGCAGCAAAAGGGCCCGATCCGGCTCTGGGCCACATCTGGCAAGTGGCAGGAGGCTTGGAGGCTGCTTCTGCCACTTGCAGGAAGTGGTCGGAGCCGGCTTCAGCTTCAAGCCTCTTGCAGGAAGCTTGAAACTGGAGCTGGTTCTTGCCACTGCCTGCAAGCAGTTAGGAGGCTTGGAGACAGCTCCTGTAGCTTGCAGGCAGTGGCAGAAAACAGCTCCGGCTACAAGCCTCCTGCAAGAGGCTTGAAGCTGGAGCCGGTTGTTGCTGCCCGCAAGCAGCAGGAGCCATCTCTCACCCTCCTGCCACTTCTGGGAAGCGGTAGAAACCTGCTCTGGCTACAAGCCTACTGCAAGCAGCTCAAAGCCTGATCCAGCCCCTGCTGCTGCTGGCAAGTGGCAGTGGCCTGGGCCACATCAGGCCCTGGAGCAGGGGTGGGGCTGCGAGAGGCAGCTGCCTCCCCCCCCCCCCCCCGGTAATACTCCTGCTCTCCCACATGAACTTTAATAGCTATGTCCCAGTCATGAATTTTATTCCACTAGGTTTCTGTAGTTCCTATAATATTTGGTTTGACCGCTTGTACCTGAAGTTCTTGGTTCCTCCATTTTATTGCCCAGACTCGCTGCATTTGTGTACAAGAATACTAGTTTCTCTGACCTCATCTAGTTTTCTAGCTTATTCCATTATTCCTTACTACATCTTCCATTAATTGATTTCCCAGCTCCTATGTGTTGAATCTAGTCATGGATATTTCAGAAATCTTTCCCAATCTTCTCCCCATATCTCCTACTTTGTAGCCCATCTTACCAGTCATGAGCCCAGAACATTAATGCTCCAGGTACTGACGTGAAGCCAGTCAGTGGAGAAGAATTGTCTTTCCATAAATGATTTCCATAGATCGATTAAGCTGTCTGTTGACCTTTTATTATCTTGTTACATCCTTGCTGTCCTTCTGGAACTGGTAGTATTTGCTGAGACTCATCGGAGCTTCCACTTTTTAGCATTTACCAAGCCAAGCTTCATCCATTCAAGGAGATATCTAGCAGTGTCATTTGTCTTGATACAATCAATGGATTTGTTTTTTGCCCCACTCCTGAGGATTTTCTTCAGCCTCACATCCACATCTTATTTCCTTGCTCTGGGGAGACAATGCACTCTTTTGTTCTTTTGATCTGGTCTAGTTGCAAGTTTTTCTTCTTAGCAGGGGTGTTACTCCCTTGAAAAGAGGGTCAGGGTCCACACTTAGGCCTTGCTTCCTTCCATGTGGCCCCACCCCTGGCCCAGATCCCCACAGGTGGCCCTGGCCCAGACCTGGCTTCTGTTTGCTGCTGGCTGGCCAGATGGGGCCCACCCAGGCAGCCTGCCACAGCAGGAGCTAGATCCGCATCTGGGCTGTGTATTGTTGGGCAGCGGGCTGCGGCTGAAGCCAGATGGGGCCTGCTGGGGATCCGAGCTGGCCAGCAGTAGGCAGCCTGGCTGCCCAGGCTCAGATCCAGCTCTTGCTGGACAGCAGCAAGCAAACCTGATCCAGCCTCTGCCGGGACTGAGCTGGAGATGTGGGCGGGCTGCAGCCCCGCCTCTGCTTTTTAGTATGGAGTCTCTCATCACATAGACTTTTTTCTTCCTTGTGTTGGTATGAATCTGTTTTATTTTCTCTGTTCCCTGTGCATCATCCTCATTTTTCCTTAGGCTTGAGTCCCTGACTATATCTCATCTCTTTCCTCTGCATCTTTTGGCTGTTTCTCTTTCTGATCCCTCGGTGCATTAGGAGTGAAAGTGTAGCTGTGTTCAGAATGGAATAGCCTTTGAAAGGGAACTTGCTTAAAGTTTGCTGGTAATTATTCTAATCATTGTTAAATAATATGAGGGAAAAGGCTTTTTTAAAATTTGGAAATACATAACTCTTCAGATATCCCTACTGTAACTAATATCTAAAGGTGTTGTCCGAAACCAAAACAAGGTGGTTCTTAGATTAGGAAAAATCCAGTTTTTCAGAATTTATTACAGATTCTGATATCTCTGTCCCTTAAACATAATGATCATGTTTAGGTTATTTTTAAAAACTGTTTCATTGTCGTCACTCTCTTTCAACTCAGCCAGAAAGGGGTACCTGAGAAAATCCAAATTTAAATTATCTCCAACCTGTTTCAGCTGGCACCTCAAGAGTCACTCGAACAATTTTGTGATGAGGATTAGTAGCTCTGAGTAGGAAAGTTTTTAGTCTATATTGAGAAAGGGTTCTACATTATCATAAAAGTAAATAAATGAATGTTTGGCAAGATTATTTAAGTATGTGATTTCTTTTTCCCTCATTTCTTTCCATTCTGGAGTCAAGAATTCAGGAATGAGATATTTTGTTGTATTTGCTGTATAAGTCTTTGAAGGGTTGTCCCTTCTTCCTCAAAATCATTATTTGTTACTAGAAGTCCTTAATCTATCCAAGTAATCTGATTCTTGTGACATATACACCTAGAATATCCCATTTTAGGAAATGATTATCCAATGGAGGATAAAAGGAAAAATACTAATAGAATATTTTTGGATTTGTAGTTTAAAATTAAAATATGAATACTATTCTTTGACAAATGAGTGATAGTGTCCTTTCCACATTCAAAATGTTTATACATTTGTAGAAACTACATAGAAACATACAGTTGTATACCCAAGGGATGTTTATTTTCATGGTGTTACCCCAAAGGGGTAGGTTTGTGTGGATTCACCAGACACAGTCCACGACACCAGTTGGATAAATGTTTATTAAAGCTAGAGTGTTTACCCCTAGCAAGCAGCAAAGATAGATGTATAGATAATGGTGAAAGCTGACATCCCTTCAGCAGCCAGGGACTCCTAGACAGCTTCAGATGACCGTGGGGAGATTTCTGAGGTGCCTTGGTCCTAGGTTACAGAGGCAGCCTGATCCTTGGTCCTGTGGTGAAGTCCTCCAGTTCCCAAGAACTATGTTCACATATAGCATTTCAGGAAAAGGTGGGGTGGTGGTCAAGCTCATTTTCCCTTTCACATGCTTAGGCCCAAGGTTGAGATAGGTTGAAGGAACAGATAAAAGAAGTACATCACAGCCAAGCCTCGAGAAACAGCAAAACTCCTTATGTTAGGCCCTAGCCAATTCCTACAGGAGACTGGCTCCAGCTGGTGCCTTACGCATGAAGCCCAGGATCAGTTCATGATCAGGTTGCTTACGGGGGTGGATGCAAGCACCATGCTACCTGTCCGTCACAAAATCTTCCACCTTATTCCTACACATACTTTTCTATTTTGTCTGTCACTGAACACACAGTTTGCCCATTGCTGTTTAACTTTTCACTTCAAGCCTAAACTGTAGCTTCTAACAATATTTTTAAGATAATTTATCCTCCTCAGATTTCACTTTAAGCAATTCAAGGACATTTTTATTCTTGTGGTCTGTTATCTAAGCTCTAACTTGGTAAAGAATAGATATTTAAAATTCTGGGCATGTATTACATGAGATTATAAACATTTTCTATGATAAAAAAAAAAAATTAGCCTGAACTATTTGGCAATTTTTCCTTTAATATTATAAGGAATGCCTGAAATAAGACAATTAGGAACATAGCAATTGTATGCTTCATGCAGTATATTTTGAAATTAGCTCAGAGTACTGCAGGGATAAGATTTCATGTGTGTTATACTCGGCCTGTGTAGGTGTTTAAAGCGAAAAGTGGAGAGAAGCTGCTGGAAATAAAGGCTCATGATGATGAAGTACTTTGTTGCGCTTTCTCTGCAGATGACAGATTTGTAGCAACTTGTTCTGTGGATAAAAAAGTGAAGGTAAGGCATAGTGGTGAGCACTTTTTCTCAGAGTAGAACAATAATTCTCTTTCTAAACTTGAACCAGTTTAAATTGAGCCACTTTTTAAGGTCTTTGGTTTTTGTACAACTTGTATAGAGACCGAGTTTTGTAGGTACTGTTTTTTAACTTGAAAATGTTTGTAAAAGATGTGCTTTTATTTTAGATATGTTAGAGGTAAAGCATAGTTTTGATGTAAAATATAATTTGCTATCTTATTCAATTGTAAAATACTATTTCAGTTTGGCTGTAGTATAATAATATCTGAGTGTATAAATAGAATCATTACAACATGAGTGACATCAGTACCATAATAACTTTCTTCATGTCTATTGCGTAATTTGTTTCACTGGTTTCTGTTTGTTTTTTTAAGGTTGATTCTTTGTATATGTCTTCACTATTTTAATGAGATCTCAAATGAAACACGTATTTTTCTTCAGAATTTGTTCTGTCACCTCAGTTTTTCAACAAGGTGCAGTCCTATCTATTTTAGTAATAACCTAAGAGTGAATTTTGGTAGGACCTGATTTATGCTTGGTTCCAAGCGTCTTGTTGTGATCAGATCGGTTAGTATCTGACCACTTCCAAAGGGTAGTTGTGTTAGTCTAGTTCAGCAGAACAAACAAGGAGTCCTGTGACACTTTCAAAGACTAACAAATTTATTTATCGCATGAGCTTTTATGGAAGAAATCCTACTTCTCTTAGCCACAAATTCTTATAACTTAAATTTAACAATATTTTTCATTTTTTAAATGTAAAAATTGCACGTTTCCCCCATCTTCTTTCAAACATTATCTGGAGAAATACTGTTAAATAGTTACAAACTTGTGAACAAAGTGCATTTAATCTGTATTAAATGTTCCAGCATAGCTGGAAAAAAAATTGATCCGCAAAATACACTTTGCAGTTTTTAATAAGTACATAGTATATACTTCAATTTTTCCCCCTTTGTTTAAATCAATTCTGTTTAGATATGGAATTCAAGAACAGGTCATCTTATGCAGGAATATGAAGAACATGCAGAACAGGTCAACTGCTGCCAGTTTAACAACACAAATTGTCAACTTCTCTTAGCCACCTGCTCAGATGATACTTTCATCAAAGTAAGTGGAAAATGGTGAGATTATTTTTATTCTGCTTACTATTAAAATAAGTTCCAGAGAGAGCCATGTTATTCTGTATGTAGCAAAAACAATGAAAGTCTTGTGGCACCTTAAGGATTCTGACAGTGGGTTGCAATCCCCAAAAGCTTATGCCCAAAGAAATTTGTTAGTCTTTAAGGTGCCACAGGACTTCTGTTGTTTTTATTATTAAAAGTTTACATGGTGTTTATAAATACCATAAAACAAGTTCCTTGATTAAAAATGCCAACTCTATAAGATACCAGACAAGACAAACCTACAACAAGACACGTGACAAAAAAGCCAGTAATGAAGGATATAGTGAAAATTCACCAGAAAATAGGTAGAAATGGTTTTTACAATGGCTAGCAACAAGATGGAGTGGCACTTAGCTGAGGAGAACAAGGATGCTGCCCCAGCAGTAGGGGACAGCATGCTGAAGGGTATGGAGATAAGAATTTTGGAAAAGACTGATGGAAAAGCTTGAGAATAGTGGTAAGAGCAGGAAGTTTGGAGAAGGAAAGCTTTTATATAGGACTATACTAAATACATGGTCCATTAAGTCACTTTAATCTTCATAGGGTTTTAAAAAATGGTTAGAACAGTTTTAGATGTTTGCGTATGAAATATCATGGTGGTGTAACATGGGGATTCTGATGCAAAATGACGCCTGGGGGTGGGCAGTGCCTATCGCAAGGCTCTTACAGGGAGGATGTGGGATTTGCTACCCTTACTTCTGTGCTGCTACTGGCAGGGGTGCTGGATTCAGAGCTGGGCAGCTAGAGAGCAGCAGCTGCTGGCCAAGACCCAAGCTCTAAAGTCAGCACCACCCCCCACAGCAGTGCAGAATTTGGGGTCACAGGGTATGTGGGGGGGGGGGTCTTGCCATACGCCTTGAGTTTTTCCTGTAGTCTCTCACTTGGGCTGAGCCCTGACCTGCCCACCAGCCACTGAGCTTCCACAACCAGGGAGATTCCTGGAGGTAGGTCTGGTACAGCTCCATAAGCAGTCTCTGGAGGTTTGGAGAAGTACCGTCCCTCCCTAGCTTGGACTGGAAATAACAGCTGGAGGCTTAACTCATGGCAGAAGCTACTGGCTAAGGCATTTGTAGTCATTCTACTCCCCTACAATAGCCATATGTGAGGGAGATCATACTTCAGACTCTGTGATGGGTTTTTCATGGCCAGGAATTT
Source organism: Podocnemis expansa (assembly GCA_007922195.1). Classification (NCBI taxonomy): domain Eukaryota; kingdom Metazoa; phylum Chordata; order Testudines; family Podocnemididae; genus Podocnemis; species Podocnemis expansa. The sequence goes on along the minus strand of ML681994.1, from coordinate 32,103,789 downwards.
GGTAGGGTCCTAAGTGCAACCTTTTAATTCAAGCAGTTCATCTTTGCCTAGATGTCACAGGGTACAGAAAGCTAGTGAAGAAGCCTAAGGAAGTGGGTTATGTTAAAGTGACAAGAGAGAGATATTTTTAGCAGTTGCATTTTGGATGGATTGGGAGAGATGGGCAAAAGAAGTAAATCAGGAAAATCTGAAAGGAAAACTAATGATCAAAGAAAAATGATTAATGCATAGAAGATTATTTTTGTAATTGGACTGGTGAAGATTGGGTTGGATTATGACTATAATAAAAAGAGAAACTAGCTGACTTAAGTTCCAAAGGGGTAGGCATATTAGGCTAGTTCAGCAAAACAAACAAGGAGTCCCGTGGCACTTTTAAAGACTAACAAATTTATTTATTGCATGAGCTTTTATGGGAACAAGATCCCACTTCATCAGATGCTTGAAGAAGTTCCCCATCTTAAAGTGTCTGATGAAGTGGGATTTTCTCTCATGAAAGCTCGTGTGATAAATAAATTTGTTAGTCTTTAAAAGTGCCACCAGACAACCGACTTAAGAGACTGGAAATGGGAGAAGATGGAGATGAAGCAAATCAGGTGTAACGCCTGAATTGATGATAAATTGTAGTTATTGACAGAAATGAGAGGCAGGGGAGAAAGATTATAAGAAATTCAATTTTGGGGAGACTGAGTTTGAAATTGCATTTGGACATCCCAGAGGATATTTCTGAGGGGAATCTTGAGATGTGAAATTTGACTAGTTGACCAGGCTCGAGTGATAGATTTGGATGTTTCTTCTATAAAAGTAGTAGTTAAAGCCATCAGAATGGCTGAGCTGCTAAGATAGTGACCAGGATTTTCATGTGACTAGTGATTTCTGTGCCTCAATTTTTGAATACCTTTTAGGAACTTGATTTTTCAAAAAATGCTCTGTACTTACCCAGTTATGAAAATCCAGACGCCTTTCAGGTATCTCAAATTGGGCACCCAAAATTGCCAAATCACTCTTAAAACATCTTGTTTGGTGCACTGTAGGAGACTGAGGCTCGAAACCTAGGTAGTGTCAATACAGAGTATGAAAGGAAGAAAAAAGAGCTGCTAAAGGTAATGCTGAAAAACCAATTAAGATGAGAATAAAGAGTCCACAGGTAATGGAAAAATGAGGAGAGAGCGATTTAAAAAAAAAAAAAAAAAAGTAGCAGATAAAGAAAAAGTAAAGCATACTTTTGGTTTAGTTAGCAGATCAATTGTGACCTTAGTATGGATAGGTTCAATGGAGTTCTTTCATAAAATGTAGGATTAATTTGAGGGGACAAGAGTGAGTGAGTTTAGGAATTATTAGGAGGAAAAAAGTTAGTTTGAGTGAACTAAAAGTCTTTAGGTAAATTGTAGTGAAGACAAGGCAATTTTTAGTTTTCACATGAGTTTAGCAGGTCAAGATAAAGACTTGAAAATCTCAACCTAAAAGTTCAGAGAACTTAAATGAGTGTAGCCTCTGGCTTCCCTGTGTTGCTGTGTATGTGAGCAAAAAATCTGAATTATAGTGTTTCTCTGGTTTTTGAATATAGATTCATGTAGAAAAGCTTTTTGATCTTATTTTTAGACTGTTCTAGGTTTTTGGTTTAACAGCAGTTGTGTTATGTTTACTTTTTATGCAGCTTTGGGATTTGAACAAAAAACATTGTCGAAATACAATGTTTGGTCACATAAATTCTGTCAGCCACTGCAGATTTTCACCAGATGACAGATATGTGGCTAGTTGCTCAGCAGATGGAACAGTAAAGGTATGCTTTGTAAATAACCAGTCTGGTTTTTATAATGGAAATTTCTATTATTGGCTTACATACTTTGCATTTTAATACTGCAATGTATTCAAGAATCTCAAAACCTTTAACAAGCAATAATGAATTAAGCCTGATATTTTTCACTGGGAAGTAGCTGAGTGGCATTCCTATTTTAAGGGTGAGAAATCAAGTTTCAGGGGTAACTGACATGCTCCAGATCACAGAAGAATTTTGAATCTTAATTGGAAATGGAACCCAGCTTGTCTCATTTCTAGTCCTTTCCTGTTGTCTCATGTAACTTTTCTATTTTAGAGAGTGATTTCTGGGATAAACTTTTAAATTGTGTGTATAATAGAGTTAGATTTATTGTAAAAGAGATCTCACATCTTAAAATATATCTTCAGTGTGATAATTAGGACTGACTAACATTCACTGTGTGCTCAAATCTAATGTAATTTTACATACACCAGCTGTAGCAGAGATTTTTCTTTTAAGTTAACTCTTTTTCCTCAAGTTCCAAAGGGTTAGTTTTGTTAGTCTAGTTCAGCAAAACAAACGAGGAGTCTTATGGGAATTCTAAAGACTAACAGATTTGTGTCACAGGACTCCTTGTTTGTTTTTCCTCTTTTTTTCACCTCCTCAGTACTGTAATACTTTCTTCTTTCAAAAAGCTACAGTTGCCAGTTGCGACCTAAAGCTTGTACCATTTTTAGAGTTGCTGTTCAAAGAAGCTTTCATCTTCACATAAATGAAGCTAAATCAGAAATGTTAAAAGAGCTGCTAATGCTATTGTAAGTGTTATAAAATAAAAGTTAAAAGTGGTCTAGTTTGTCTGTGAATGCATCAATGAGATTTGGGGACAGAGCTTGATAAATTTACAAGAATCCTTTTTAACCAGTAAATTTAAATACAGGCTAGAGGCTTATTGTCTGTATCCCTCTTAGCTAGGTCCAGGTCCAATATCCTGGTGAGAAACCCAGAGGTTTTTTTTGGTGAGAAGCTGCCCCACTGTAAAGCAGTCCCCATCTTTCATGTCAGCTTTGGCTTTGGCTTCCCAAACCTAGGCAGCTGGAAAGACGTGCGCAAAAGCCTTGCTTGCTTGCTTGCACTCTTCTCCCAGCTGATAGAGAAAAATTGTCATTGTTTCTTGTCTTTCTCCCACATCTTTCGTTTTTCTGTTTTACCACTGTGCCAGCTGAGAGGACATTTAGCTTTTCTCTTGTCTCACCCCTTGCTACCGTGATTGGGGCAGGATTCCTTGATGCTTCTGTGCTACTTGTTTGCTTCTGTGGGAACAAAGAACAGTCACTTTGGATAGCTGCTCAAAGAAAATATACAAAGAAGCCAGCCAGGTGGGCGTTGTTAATTCTGTAGCATGCATTAGGGAAGCAGGGCATTTAAAAGCGAAATACAAAGAACCAAGAGTGCCACTAAATTATTCCAGCATCAGTTCATCCTCGGTCCAAGTTGAAGTGCATTAATTCTTTCAGTATCTCAGTTTGGCAAACAAAATCAGTCCTCCTTGCACTGAGCTTTTTGTACAACACAAAATTAAACTTGCCTGCAGATGGGTCTAATTTGTGTGATTGTATTTGGTTGTCATATAGTCCTTTCTGAGAGCAAATTAACGATGACCATGCTTCAGAACAGTAATTTCAATACAGTAAACTGTTCTTGAAAATTATGCCTACTATACCAAGACTTGCTATAACAAGTTTTTTGACTTGGGCAAATATTCATGCTAACCATTCTAAGAAATTTCACTCTGCATTTTTGAATTCTTTCATTTACAGTGAGACAGTTGGTATGCTGTGACAAATTTTAGTTCCAAACCAATATCTTTTCTTCTCTAAAGGTTTCAGTGCCAGAGAACAATTTGTTTACCTTCATTTGTCTTTTTGGTGAAGGAAGTCCAAATTTTACATAGTAACCTATGAATATTCAGCCTTTGATTTACTTCTTGAGTGCACACAACAGCAGAAGATGTAAAAGCCCCTTCTTTTACCATATCAGAATGCTCGGTCCAATCTACCTCTTTCTTTTGGTTAATACTGTGTGGGCTGGTCTAATATTTGTGCAATTGTTTGCTCAAAAGAAAGAGATCCCTTCAGCCAGCGCTTGAAACCTCTACTTCGGTGCAGTCAAGGACAAAGTCATCTGTATGTGTAGCTATTCTGGGATGCAGGATTATTTGTATTATTCTCTGTCTGAAACTAATTTGAATTCTTGCAAATAAAAATCTCACTTCCGTTGCAGCAATGGAGCACACTTTAGGTGACTACTGTTATGTTATTACTTAAATTATGTCCAGAAATTGTGTGTGCTTTAGTTCTACTTTCTGGCATATTGTTGATAAATATTTCCATTGAGCCATAATGGGAAATGAAGATAAATAACTTTTGTGAAAAGAGAATACACTCACGAAGTGTGACTATGCTGTTTAAAAAACTACCTTCCACTAGTAGTTTCTGCTAGTGACCATCTTGATAAAAATTGAAAAAATAGTAGGAAAGGAAGGGAGTTGGATGGTACATCTGGTTGGTATAATTTTAGAATAAGGTAAAGAAGAGCACTATAGGTGTATTGTATTTTTCTGGTTTCTAAAAGTGAGAAGTAACTTGACTGTAGTTTTACTTCAGCCTCAGTGCTTCCCACTGGAGGGATTGTGTAGCTAGTTTTAAAAAGTAGATTAATTGGAAAAAACATGTAAATATGCAAGCAAATACACAAGTCTAATATTTGAATACACAAGTTTTGACAGAAAAATTGCTGATAAGTCTCTGTGGAATGTGTAAAATATGTTTCTTCAAAACATTTTAACTTAATACAAAATGATCATGTATATATAATGGCCTGTGTATTAATCATCATGCCTACAGGAGTGCATGTTATGCTGTTTTTATCTTGTCGTGTGCACATGAAAAACTACAATAAACATAATCCATAAAAGGGAAAAAAAAACTTTGTTAGGAATTTATAAAAGTCTTGAATTTTAAATCCAGAAATGTTAGTTTTTTCTGTGAAGTTGGTTTATATGTTATTAGTATTAGAAAATTAGTGCAATTTTAATATTTAATAGTTACACAAAACTTGTAACTTTCATAAGCAACAAAAATTAAAGTGTATTATGTTATGTGCCCCCTGTCTTTTTTGTGGGGGAGGTAAGGTAGGGCAGATAAATTCTCTTAATTTTTCCTTGAAAGCATTTCAGACCTGTAATAATTTTGTTGCTTTTTTCTGAACTTACTACAGTTTTTCAGTACCTTTGTCTTACTGACATGCTGTAGAGGGGATATCTTCTTTTTGCTCTTGGCTGTTTGTATAGATGAATGTACAGTAATATTGTAAGTGATCTTGAAGATTACATTTTATAATATTGTAAGTGCCTTTTAATAGCCAACTCAATACAGTAATCTATTAATGCTAATTTGTGTCATCTACACTAATTCATTTTTAGGCTGATTTTAATATATTTATTCTTTAAGCTTTGGGATGTGTGTTCAGCAAATGAATGGAAAACTATTGATATAAAGGACTTCTTCAGAAATGCAGATGAACACCAAGATGATGTGGAAGTATTAGTGAAATGTTGCTCCTGGTTAGCAAATTGTGCGACTATACTGGTGGCAGCCAAAAATAGGCTTTTAGTAAGTACTTTGTAATATTCAAGCTCTTCTTTTTTCCTGTTGTCTGTTTCATTTTACCTTAGTCAAATACTTTGTTGCCAGAGTGTTTGGTTTTTGGTATGCATGGTTAGTGGAGAATAGTAGGAACATTTTATACTATAAGGAGGAATGAGTTATACTACTTCTTACAATACAACTCTCCCGGAGTTCAAGATTTACTAGTTTAGATATGTAGAGGAGAGTTGCGAATAGCTAGGACCAGTTCCTTCTTCATATTTCAAAGTAGCACTTAACCAAGTGGGGGTGTGAAAACCTATTTAGGAGAGCAGAGAGTGCAGAGGATGCATGAATTAAGATGTGTAGGACTTACAACAATATAGACAAAATTCAGGGGATTTTCCTAAAGAAAGAGCCAACTTACAGTGTTCAGGAAATGCGGGTCTAAGGAGTGGTGGTAAGAAGTACATTAAGGGTTTGAAGACCTGGAGTGAAATGTAGCATACTGAGGAGATGAAAGCAGTTCTTAGCTCCTGATTTTCCAATTTATAAATCATCTTATTCAGAAATTGTAGGGCGCTTTATAAATTAACCTTAAAGTTAAAACTGCTTGGTGAGAATTTTTCTTGTTCCGACCAGTACATCCATACTAAAGCTATTGGTATTCTTTAGATGTACTCAACCGCAATATGTGTCCCACAATATTCTCCTAATATCAAGCAAAAGGTTCTTTTGTTTTGGGAAAAGTTGAGTAACATGTTGAGACTTCAACTCTCTCTGTTAAGATTTTGAACCTTGTTTTCAGAAGCGCTAAGCACCTCCCATTTGCAATAACATGTTTGCTCAGCATCTCTATAAATTAAAACAAGCAAGGAATCCTGTGGCACATAAAGACTTAGGGCCATCCTTAAATGGGGCAAGAGGGATGATTGCCCTGGGCATTGCGGGGCCAGCACCGGTGCCCCTCCATGGCTGCACTGTCTCTTGCCCCCTTCTGCTGCATCTTATGAAGATGCATGCAAAATGCCTTTCACTGCACTTGTTTCAAACAGAGTGTCTGCCATATCCTATTCTTATACATGCTAAGTCCAGAAAGAGCCATTGTGATTATGTAATGATCTGAACAACACAGGTCATAGAATTTACCCAAAATAATTCCCAGAACATATATAAGAAAAACCATTCAGTCTTGATTTAAAAATTGTAAATGATGGAAATCTACAATCTTTATAGGTTGTTCTAAAGGTTAATTATTTAAAATGTATGCCTTATCGCTATTCAGAATTCGTTTAGCTTCAGCTTTCAGCCAATGAATCATGATATAACTTTCTCTGCTAGATTGAAGAGCCTGTTCTTAAATATTTGTTCCATATGTAAATACTTAGACTTCAATCAAGTTACCCTTTAACTTCTCTTTGTTAAACTCAGTTAATCAGTGTAAGACATGTTTTCTAATCCTTCCGTATTCTTGTGGTCTTCTCGGAATCCTGTCCAATTTACCAAGTCATCCTCAGTAGAACAGCTTCCATTAACCAAAATACCAACACTAGAACTACAACATTAGAACAAATACTAATACAAAATCCAACAATTCCTGCACATATGTCATGGTGACTTTCCCCCCCCCCCCCCATGCACACTTTTATCAGCAGGGTTTGAACTGATAGCTTTCAGATTTGCAGAGACCTATTCTACTTTAGCCATAGGAATACCTGTTGAAAGAGAGAGCATGCTGCTATGCAGACCAGACCAGATGGGGAAGGCACAACTGTCAGTTTGTTACGTATTTGTGCAGTGCAGAGGAACACAGGGCATCAGGGTTCTTGGGTTTTATTTCTATCTCTGGAAACATTGTGTTCTAGGGTTATAAACAGAGTAGCCAAATTGCTTAGGTCATCTGTAGGGGTCTGAACCCAGGACTTCTGGATGAGTATCTTCTGCTTGATCCCTGGGGTCTATAGGAAGTCCCCAGTGCAATTTAGAGAGCCTTAGGAGCATGTTTGAGTAAAAACAGCCTCCCTGGGCATTTGAAAAGCAGCCCCTCTCCTGAACCTTCTAGGGTAGCAGCAGTGGAGGGGAGGAAAAGCAACTGGTTGGCTGTAAAGCTAGTTTGAAAGGCTTGGTTGCAGAAGCAGTAGATGGAAGGGCCAGTTGGGCACGCACTTGCTCCCCCCTCCTGGCTCTTTTGAATAATCTATGGAGGAGCGGCTCTAGGCCTCCCTTTGTGCACAGAGGTAGTTGTAGATGGATTAAAGGGCTCAGCAAGCCATACATTTGGCTCTCCATGACGAGTTGTTATAGAGAGAGATGGGTAACACTATATAAATATGTTCTATGAAGGGAAAAATATAGTTTTGTGTATGAAATAATTTATGGCAGCTTTCCTAAAGGCATTTATAGTAAACTAGAAATTGTATGAAATCATTGTAGATTGAGTCAGGAGATGATTCAAAATCTAATTTTGCCATTATGTGGTAATTGATATTATAAATTCAGTTTTTCAGCCTCTTAACAATTGAGTTATTAAAGTGGCTCAAGATTAAAAATTGATGTAGGATTAGCTTTTTTGTTTGTTCAAATTTTGATTAAAGTATTCAGCCTTTGAGTTATGGTATATTATTTCTGCATACTTTCAGGATTAGTTGTAGAACTGAAATACATCTTAAATTTTATTTAATAAACTTTTTATATAATGGGCTACTTACCAGCTTTAATTTAATAATGTTAGGTGATTTAAAAAAAATGACCAAGGAAAAGTTAGAATATTACAGAATGTTGACTGCATTTGAGGGGGCAAGTACTAATGTCAATTTTAAGTATTGGCTACATCATAAAAATATTTAAAAGAAAAGTTTTAATTAGTGTTCTCAGACTATCTGTAAAGCCAGCGTAGCATGTGTCTGAGGTCAGAAGTATTCTATTTTGTAATATTTTGTATTAACGTATGCATTTAAGTGTTTTAGATATAGACAATATAGTAAATAGGTTTTATATATAGGTGATATAAAGTCTGAAAGAAGAGTTTGTTAATTCAAGGAACCACATTCATGAATATATGGTATTGAGTGCTCTGAGGTAATACTACTGATCATAGCTAATTATTTGCCAGCAGTAGAGTATGTATAAATCTTAAAACAGTTTTTAGCTTCTAAGTAATAGTTATAATGTTAATAAATATAATAATTAGAATTATATATGTTCACAGCTCTTTGATGTTATAACCAGTGACTTATTAGCAGAAGTCCCTGTAAGTCATCGCAGTACTATCCAATACTGTGACTTCTGTTCTGCCAATCAGTTGGTAGCAGTTGCCTTTTCACACTATTCTCTTGAGGTAAGTGACTATTCTTGTTAACAATGTAAATAGTCCTCTTGAGATACAAAATGGAGTGAATGCAGTGTCTAAATCCATTCGATTTGTAGGTCCAGAACTTTTCAGTAACTGCCCATGTTCGTATGTGTGCAAAATGAACTTAGTTACCTTAGTGTTCAGTCATAGAATCATAGGGTTGGAAGGTACCTCATGAGGTCATCTAGTCCAACCCCCTGCCAAAAAAAGCAGGACCACTCCCACTAAATTATTCCAGCTAGAGTTTTATCCACCTGGGCCTTGAACATCTCCAAAGATTGAGATTCCACCACCTCCCTACGTAGCCCATTCCACTGCTTTACCACCCTCCTAGTAAGAAAGCTTTTCCTAATATCCAGCCTCGACCTCCCCAGCTGCAACTTGAAACCATTGCTCCTTGTTCTGTCCTCTGTTACTACTGAGAACAGCCGAGCTCCATCCTCTTTGGAGCATCCCTTCAGATAGTTGAAGGTTGCTATCAAATCCCCCCTCAGTCTTCTCTTCTGCACGTTAAATAAGCCTGGTTCCTTCAGTCTTTCTCCACAGGCTTGTGCTCCAGCCCCTTGATCATTTTTGTTGCCCTCTGCTGGACTTTCTAATTTGTCCACATCCTTTTTTGTAGTGGGGAGCCCAAAACTGGACACAGTATTCCAGATGCAGCCTCACCAGTGCCGAATAGAGGGGACTGATCACATCCCTCGATCTGCTGGCAATGCTGCTTCTGATGCAGCCCAGTATGCCATTGGCCTTTTTGGCAGCAAGAGCACACTGCTGACTCATATCCAGCTTCCCATCCACCAGGACCCCCAGGTCCCTTTCTACAGTGCTGCTACTTAGCTGCTCGCTCCCCAGCCTGTAGCAGTGCATGGGGTTTTTCCGTTCCAAGTACAGGACTTTGCACTTGTCCTTATTGAACCTCATGAGATTACTATTGGCCCACTGCTCCAATTTGTCAAGGTCTTCCTGAATCTTCTCCCTGCACTCCAGCACATCTGCCGTTCTCCCCAGTTTGGTGTCATCTGCAAACTTACTGAGTGTGCAATAAATCCCATCATCCAGATCATTAATGAAAATATTGAACAGAACTGGCCCCAGGACCGACCTCTGGGGCACACCACTTGTTACTGGTTGCCAACTAGACATGGAGCCATTGATTCCTACACGCTGAAACCACTGATCTAGCCAGTTCTATATCCACCTTATAGTCTACACATCCAACCCACACTTCCTTAACTTGCTGATGAGAATGCTGTGGGAAACCGTATGAAAAGCCTTGCTAAAGTCGAGGTATAACACATCAACACCTCTTCCCGCATCCACAAATCCAGTCATCTGATCATAGAAGGTGATGAGGTTGGTCAGGCATGATTTACCCTTGGTAAATCCATGCTGACTGTTCCTGATCACTCTGTTCTTCTTTGAACAGTGTCTCCGACCGCTCCACCATATATATGTCTTTGGCACCGTGCGCCAGGGATCGGAGATTCTCACAGCAGTGCCCAGAAGGGAGGGGAGACACACGCGACGAGGAGTGCTCAGTCACTTTGTGCCCTTAGGGACTCGTGTGTGTGCCCCCTCCTGCTCCTCAGTTCCCTCCTTTCTGCTGTTAGCTCAGGACAGCTTTTCTCACAGCTCAGCTTAAACTGAAACCAGTGCCAGAAACAATAACAATAACATAATCTACAGCCAATAATACAGAAAGGCTAGGAAACAGTTAAAAGAAAAGGAAACTAAAAATAAAAGAAAAGAAAAAAGAAAAACTCAGCAAAGTGAAACTAAACTCCTCATGCCGACTCTGCTGGGATTCAAAGGCTGCGCCTCCTGCAGAAAGGCAATAACAGCATCTGATGGCCACAATCAATGTATCAAATGCCTCGGTGAGGGACACTTATCTCACAAGTGTCCTCACTGTAAAAACCTCACCTCTAGAGCGAGGAAAGAGACACAAATGAAGCTGAAATTGCTTCTTATGGAGGGCTCTCTTAATGCAGCTTCAGAACCCACTCATTCCCTGGTTGCCTCAGAAAAGCTGCAAAAGTGGCACTCCTCAGAGCCTTCCTCTCTGACTGCAAAAAAACCTAAAAGCAGTCACAGAGTTGATACTGCCCTTGAGCCTCCAAGTGCCCGAGGCAATTCTACCCCTGTTAAGGGAAACTGCTCCCCTAGTTCATCTAAAGAACAGGAGCGAGAGACTGCGGCGGTCACTCAGCCTTCAGCACCGCCTGCTTTACTGACAGCCGTGATGCCTCAGCAAGCAGCTGGAACGACTCCAGCAACAGCAGGGGCTCTGACCCCCCTCCTCCCTTCGGTGCCGTTCTCGGTGCAGACATCCTCTTCTGCACTGATACCTGCCTTCTTCCAGTCGGCACAGAGCTCGGTTCTGCCCGCCCCCCCACCCCCTGCCTTTGGTGCCTTTGGATCATGCTGCCTCAGCATTTTTCTCTGCTCCGGTCAGTTTCCCTCAGGTGCAGCACTCGGCTCTGCCACACTCAGCTCCATCTCAAACCCCGCAACTCCCACCTATGACACTAGAGGGAGTTCCGTCTTCAGAAACTACTTGGAAACACAAGGAAAAGACCCACTACTGTAGCCAAACTCCTAATTCCTCTCCAATTTCACCTCTGTTCGAGATGGATTCCTCACAGGATCTGATGACATCTGTCTCATTGTCGTCTTCACAAAGCATCAGTTCTGATGCTCCCCAGCCAATAGCTCAACATCCACCTCTGCCTCCTGAATCTTCTGTACCACTTCAGCAACTTCAGTACCCCGGTTTTACCTGGGCACCTCCTCCATAACTGCAATAATGCCCCAATGGCTATGCAGTCGATGCCTTGGGGACCCTGGCCTTATTGCACCCCTGTACAGCCAGCTCCCCCTGTTCCACAATTTCCGACCAATCTTCAGCAGGCAGCTCCACCACTCGGCCAACGTTCTCATTCTCCTCTGGGGCAAGTCTTAAATGAAACGTTGGCTGACCACACTACTAAACTTACCAAGTCAGATGATGATAAGCAATTCCATTACCTATTTAAGAGAGTCGCTGACACAATGGACATTTCACTGCAAGATACGTCAACTACTCCACACAAACTCTATAGAATCCTGCAATCATCGGTCTCAACAAAAGTTGCCCTCCCAATGGGTGCAAGTATTATGGAGCCTGCTGATGCTATCTGGCAAACACCAGCATCAGCAACTCCCACTGTTAAAAAGATTGACAAGAAATATTTCATTGCCCCAAAAGACAACGAATTCATCTTTACCCACCCCCAGCCAAATTCCTTGGTGATAGAAGCAGTGGCTCAAAGACCAAAGCAGGCGACTACCAGATCAACCCCTACTGATAAGGAGGATAAAAAACTCGACCTATTAGGCAGGAAAGTCTACACTTCTGCCTCTTTTATACTGAGAATAACTAATTATTTGGCAGTTCTTCTAATTATGACCATGACAACTATTCGAAGTTTGCAGATTTTATTGACCATATTCCCCAGGACAAAATAGAACAATTCAATTCGCTAATCAAAGAAGGTCAGTTATCAGCTAGAACATCTCTACAAGCAGCACTTGACATAGCTGACGCAGCCGCGAGGGCTATGGCCTCTGCAATCGTTATGCGCAGATCTTCCTGGGTGCATGCTGCCGCTCTTCCCAAGCAGTTACAGAGCACCGTAGAGGACCTTCCATTTGACAAAAAGAAGCTGTTTGGAGAAAAAACAAACGATATTATGCATACTCTGAAGGATTCTAGAGCCACCCTCTGTACTCTGGGCATTTACACCCCTGGCCCATCGAGGAGGACCAACAGATATCATCCCTATACTAACAGGCTCTCATCCTACTCCCAAAACAAGAGATATGATAATCCTCGTTCCAGACCAAGAAATCAAACTAGACTTAGGCAGCCGAATAGAGCATCATCTGCAAATCAGCACACGAACCCTAAACCACAGTTTTGACTTCTCGGTTGAGGGATCGATCAGCCACTCCATAACATTACAGGAAGCAATTTATCCTCATACCCCCCTACTTCAACTGCAGGCTTCTGCCCTTCCTCCCCAATTGGAAGGCTATTACAATGGACAAATGGGTCATCGACGTTATTACCAACGGATACACCATCCCATTTTGTGTGAAGCCTACTTCCCATTCCCCTTCCCCGTCTCTTTTCAGGGACCCCCTTCACGTACAACTCCTTTCACAGGAGATAGACAACCTCCTCTCTTTTGGGGCAATAGAGTATGTCCCCAACCAATACAGGGGCAGTGGTTTCTATTCCCGATATTTTCTTACCACCAAAAAGACAGGAGGATGGAGACCCATATTGGACCTCAGGGCTCTCAACGTTTTTTATCTGAACTCAAAAATTCAAATGGTCACGCTTCCAATTATTCTTCCAGCACTAGATCGCGGAGATTGGCTCATATCCCTCAACTTGAAGAATGCTTATTTCCATGTGGCAATACATCCAACCCACAGGAAATTTTTGAGATTCACTTACCTGGACAATCATTATCAATACACGGTGCTCCCCTTCGGTCTTTGCACGGCACCACGAGTCTTCTCCAGAATTATGTCCGTAGTCATAGCCTACCTCAGGAAGAAAGAAGGAATCTTAGTTTTTCCTTACCTGGACGACCTCCTTATCAAGGCTCAATCTCCCAGCCAGGCTCAATATCACCTGCAAACCACACTGACCCCATTCCACTGACTTGGGCTTACCATAAACTACAAAAAATCCTCACTAACCCCCTCGCAAGACATTCTCTTTATAGGGGGCAAGGATTCACACTCCTTCCGTTACAGCCTTTCTTCCACAGGAAAGATTTCGCCCTGTGAAGCGCCTAGCTCAATCAGTACAAATTTCTCCCCGTGTGATGGTGCACACATGCAGGAAACTACTAGGCCATATGGCCGCCTCTACTTACCTGGTTCACAATGCCAGACTGTATATGAGACCATTCTAGCTATGGTTTCTCAGGACCTTCAAGTTCAGGAGACAGGCCTCTCACCACCTTCTCTCTGTTCCAAAAACAATAAGGGATTCTTTAAACTGATGGACCTCCCCCAACAATCTATTGCTGTGCGTCCCCTTCATACCACGAGCCCTGTCATTACAGATCACTACGGATGCATCAAAGATTGGATGGGGTGCCTGCCTGAAGCACAAAACGGCTCGGGCAGATGGTCGATGCACAAAGCACGCCTTCACATAAATCTCCTCAAGCTTCGAGCAGTATGCAATGCCTGCTGTCACTTCCTCCCCTTCATACAGGGACAAGTCATAAAAGTCTGGACAGACAATACAACCTTCATGTACTACATCAACAGGCAAAGAGGAACCCACTCTCCATCTCTATGCATAGAGGTCATGAAACTCTGGCGTTGGTGCATCACCAATCACATACACATTTCGGCAATATATCTACCAGGCAAAGCCAACATAACAGCCAACTCTCTAAGCAGGTACTTCCACCACAATCATGAGTGGGAAGTGAAGGACTCCATCCTTCAGCAAATCTTCACAGTATGGGGTTTCCCTACAATCGACCTATTCGCGACAACACACAACAGGAAGTGTCTTCGTTTTTGCTCCAGAGCAGGGGCGGACCCGCAATCCTTAGGGGATGCATTTCTCATCAAATGGAACAGGCCACTTTGCTATACGATTCCCCCCATATCTCTCATTCCCAAAACCCTAACAAAAATATGCCAGGATGCAGCCAGGGCTATACTAATAGCACCATCATGGCCAAGGCAACCGTGGTATTCCTGCCTTCGACTTATGTCAATAGCAACCCCAATAACTCTTCCAATCGTACTGGATCTCCTCTTTCAAGACAACAGGAAAATCCTACACCAAGGTCTCAACAGGTTACATCTGACAGCCTGGCTTCTCAACGGTTCAACCAAGTGTAGTAACCCTTGGGGAGGAAGGGATTAACTATCTCTGGTCAGTGAGTCCCAGGATAGCCAATAGGAACAAAGTGCAGGTTTTTGAATTGGAACAGCAGCCTGGCCTGGGCCTGTTTGGATGTAACAGAGCTCCTGGAAGGATCAGGAGGAGGCCAGAGGGGCTGAGGAAGA
>ML681994.1:32050920-32088547 GCA_007922195.1 Podocnemis expansa | reverse complement strand
TCTTCCTCAGCCCCTCTGGCCTCCTCCTGATCCTTCCAGGAGCTCTGATACATCCAAACAGGCCCAGGCCAGGCTGCTGTTCCAATTCAAAAACCTGCACTTTGTTCCTATTGGCTGTCCTGGGACTCACTGACCAGATAGTTAACCCCTTCCTCCCCAAGGGTTACTACACTAAGTAGAATTAACATGTTCAGATCCAGCAAAGTTCATTCTTCTAAACGGTAGGAAGCCAGCCACTAGGCATACTTACCTTCAAAAGTGGCGCAGATTTTCCACCTGGGGTTCGCACCACACTGAAGATCCATTTACGGCTTCCATTGCATCGATACTGGACTACCTCATCTACCTGAAAAACACAAACATTTCCGTTAGCACAATCAGGGTGCATTTGGCAGCAATATCGTGCTTCCACATAGCTATTGACAACTCCTCAGTCTTCACACATCCTATACTGAAGAGATTGATGGCAGGACTCCAAAACCTTTATCCTCATATTCAACTGCCAGTACCTCAATGGGACTGGACCATGGTCCTTCAAGTACTAACTAAACCACCTTTTGAACCCTAGCCACATGTTCCCTTCTACACCTCTCTATGAAGGTTGTATTTCTGGTTGCGATCACTTCTGCCAGACGAGTTAGTGAACTAGCCGCCCTAATGGTTCATCTACCCTTTACAGTATTCTTTAAAGATAAGGTGTCATTGAGACCACACCCTAAATTCATTCCTAAAATTTCATCACCCTTCCATCTTAATCAGACAATACACCTTCCGGTATTTTTTCCAAAACCCCATTCCACTTCTCGTCAAGCAGCTCTCCATACACTGGACATTCGCCGAGCTCTCACGTTCTATCTGGATAGAACAAGGGACTTTAGAAAATCACCTAGACTTTTTGTCTCCTCGATTGAGCGTTCTAGAGGAGAAGCGGTGTCCAAACAAAGGCTATCGAACTGGATTTCGTCCTGTATACGGACAGCATATCACTTATCTGGCCGACAGCCACCAACCACCATTCATGCCCATTCCACCAGGTCCATGGCGGCCTCTAAGGCATTCCTGCGGAATGTCCCTATACTTGACATCTGCAGGACAGCCACATGGTCTTCAATGGACACATTTGCAAAGCGGTATGCTATCCAACAATTAGCCACTAATGACACAGTAGTGGGCGCAGCAGTCCTAAACTCACCATGCCTATTAAGTTCCAAAGTACCTGCCATCCATTAATCCAAACTGCTTGGTAAACACCTATGGTGGAGCAGTCGGAGACACTGCTCAAAGAAGAAGTTAGTGTTACTCACCCTTGTGCAGTAGCCAAGGTTCTTTGAGATGCGTGTCTCCGACATGCTCCACTACCTGCCCTCCTCCCCTCTACTTCGGAGCCGCTCTTTCTTTCGGCTCTGTGGTACAGAGGGAACTGAGGAGTGGGAGGGGGCGCGCGCACGAGTCCCTGAGGGCGCGAAGTGAACGAGCGCTCCTTGTTGTACGCGTCCCCTCTCCGATCCCTGGCTCACGGTGCCGAAGACACACCTATAGTGGAGCATGTCGGAGACATGCATCTCGAAGAACCTTGTCTACTGCACAAGGGTGAGTAACGCTTTTCCTCCAGGTGTTTCAGGATGGATTCTTTGAGAATCTGTTCCATGATTTTTCCAGGGATTGAGGTAAGGCTGACAGGTCTGTAATTCCCTGGATCCTCCTTTTTGCCTTTCTTGAAGGTAGGCTCTATATTTGCTTTTTCCAGTCCTCCGGCACCTCCCCCGTTTGCCACGAGTTTTCAGAGATAATGGCCAGTGGTACTGCTGTGTCATCGGCCAACTCCCTCAGCACCCTTGGATGTAGGCCATCTGGCCCCATGGACTTGTGCACATCCAGCTTCTTTAGGTAGTCCCTAACCTGACCTTCTGTCACCAAGGTCCTCTCTTCTTCTCTCCAATCTGCCATGCCCAATGTAGAGGACTGGGAGCTGGCCCTCCCTGTGAAAACTGAAGTAAAAAAAGCATTGAGCACTTCAGCCTTTTCCTCATCCTTCATCATGAGGATATCTGCGCTATTTAGTAAGGGACCTACACCAGCCCTGATCCTCTTGTTCTTATTGACATACTTGTAGAACCCCTTCCTGTCATCCTTCACATCCCTTGCTAGCCACAACTCCAATTGTCCTTTGGCCTTTCTGATTTTATCCCTGCAGTCCCAAGCAATATCTTTATATGCCTCCTTAGTCATCTGTCCAAGCTTCCACTTCCTGTAAGCTTCCTTTTTATGCTTTAGCTCAGTGCCGAGTTCCCTGTTAAGCCACACTGGGCACCTTCCACATTTGCTGTTCTTCCTGCTCATCGGAATGGTATCTTCCTGTGCCCTTAGCAGGGTTTCTTTAAAATGCAGCCGGCTCTCTTAGACACCTTTCCCCTTCAGATCAGCCTCCCAAGGGATCCTGCCCATCAGTTCCCTGAGGGAGCCAAAATCTGCTTTTCTGAAGTCCAGGATCTGCGTTTTACTTCTTTCCTTTTTTTCCATTAATCAGCATCTTGAACTCCTCTATCATCTCATGGTCACTGCTGCCCAGGTTGCTATTAACTTCTATGTCTCTAATCAATTCTTCTCTCTTTGTGAGCAGCAGGTCAAGAGGTGCAAGGCCCCTAGTTGGTTCCTCCAGCTTTTGTACCAGGAAGTTGTCCTCAACACTCTCCAGAAACTTGCTGTATTGGCCTCCCAGCAGATGTTAGGGTAATTGAAGTCCCCCATGAGAACCAGGACCTGTGATCTGGAAACTTCTGCCAGTTGTCCATAGAATGCCTCATCCACCACCTCCTTCTGGTCTGGAGGTCTATAGCACATGTTCATATGTGTGCAAAATGAGCTTAGTTACCTTAGTGTTCTTTGCACATAATTGAATAATTTAATTTAGTTTTTCTATGGTTTTTGCCCATTATATTAGCAGTATGATTTTGAATGGTAAAATACTGTTTTTTAATTATACATATTTTTACTTTGAACATCATGTTTATTTTTTACATTTTCATGTGTCTCAAAATCTACAGTAGAGTAAAATTTTCATGTTAAAAGAAAAATGCATCCATAAACTTTAGTTTTCAAGGTATCATATGGTGTAAAAGACTCTTGTATAGTATTCCACCATACTACTGGGCTTTTGATGATTAACTCAAGTAAAAGACATTAAGTAGTGGATGGAATACTTACTTTATCCATACTGTCCCAAAATATTGAAGAGTATTGTATTTTTTTTTAAAGCAGGTAAGGTACATTTAAATCTATATTTGAGCACTACACGTCAGTTTAATTGTACAAGCTGAAAAGGCTTATGTGTTGTTCAATTAATTACACAATTATATAAACTGAAAAGGCTTGAACGCTACAAATTGATTTAATTATACAAGCTGAAAAGGCTGATCTTTCAACTAATAAATGTCTGTGGTAAATAGTGATAGCATACGATAACTCCATTTACAGTTAGTACGTTGAGCATGGGAACCGAAAGCAAATACTAGCGCAAAAAATCAGTATGTTCTTAGGTATATGCTTCATGTTTTGTGTTTAGAATGTAGCGATAATGATATATTTGGGTTCTTCCTTTGTTATATTTTTGCTGTAGTTATGGAATATAGAATCCCTTTCAAAAGTCGCCGATTGCAGAGGACATCTGAGTTGGGTTCACTGTGTGACATTTTCCCCTGATGGATTTTTATTTCTGACATCTTCAGATGACCAGACAGTAAGGGTAAGGTTGT
Organism: Podocnemis expansa; assembly: GCA_007922195.1. Lineage (NCBI taxonomy): Eukaryota > Metazoa > Chordata > Testudines > Podocnemididae > Podocnemis > Podocnemis expansa. The sequence continues at coordinate 32,084,795 of ML681994.1, read as the reverse complement.
ATCTAACCTTTAAAAGAAAAGTATGTTGCAAAGTGTGTTCTTTTGAAAACTGCTAGATAGCAGTCAGGGCAACATTATGACAGAAAGATTATAGGTATTCAAAAATCCCTGATTTTAAATATCTAGAATCCTAGACTTGAAGTACTCAGATCTATTGATGAAAAATGCTATATGAAAAATGGGTTTTATTATTAACAATAGTAAAATATGTGGGTCTGGTCTATATCAATAGGAAATTGTAAATCAATATGTCACTAAAATCTTATTGAAATAAAAAAAATTAAAAACCTTACTAAACTCTATTTATAATGTACCTTGGTTATGCTGTACTTATTGATGATGTACAGGCATATTTGCATGCTGTTACTTGTTTAGGATATGCTCTTGTGTATAATGTCTCTGCTTCGGTTTTTGATCCGTAAATTCCTGTGTAAAACTTCAGTGCCACCATTAATAGAGGTGGCCCTGTTTTTCTTTGTTGTTTCTTTTCAACTTAAGTAATCAGTATTTGTATTCTTGAAACTTCTGATGCAAATGAAGTATATAATGAAATAGCTAGTACTTTAATTTTTTTTTTTCCTCCCCTAACTTCAGGTTAGGAATTGGTGACCTTTTGCTTAGGTTTTTTGAGTAGAAGTATGATGGAGTCAGTTTCATCTAATTGAATTGACTATACTCACCATATATTCTTTCCTAGTAACCTGATAAATGAAAACCATTGAAAGTATTGAGCAGTTAATTCTCAGTGATTTAAAATTATTCCAGTTATGAGTTTCTATCTGTAAAAATGACAAGAATCCTGGGCATCTTAAAAACTAGCAGATTTCTTTGGGCATAAGCTTTTGTGGGCTTCAACCCACTTCTGGTGAAGTGGGTTGGAGCCCACAAAAATTTGTGCCCAAAGAAATCTGTTAGTCTTTAAGGTGCCAGAGGGCTCTTGTTTTTGCCGTACACAGACTAACACAGCTACCCCTCTGGAAATTTTCACCAGCAAGGCACTGAATTTAGCTGTATGAAATGAATATCTTTTTGTATATAGTCTTATTTATTGACGGAAAGTTTTTGTATTGTGTTCTTTATAGAGCCTTTAATACATTATTATCTTTAACAGATTTGGGAGTCAAGTAAGGTGCACAGGTACTCTGCTCTTGTGTTAAAACGTGAACTAGATGTTGTGTTCCAGGATGATGAAGTGATGGTTTTAACCATTCTGAATCAAAAGCATCTACAAGTAAGTGTGTTTCTTTATAGACTTCATTACCTAAATCACTAAGATGCTTGAGGGTTTCTGTGGACTTCAGGAAAGGCATATTAAGAATTAAGTTCTTTTTTTAAATTTTAAGCATTTGGATCTAATGTGTAAATGGCTAATGTCAAGGGAGCTATGCTTACTTTAAAGAGCAAAACCTACTACAGGCGAAGATATGCAAATTGAAGCAACCTGAATGGAGACGGGTAAAAGACCTTTTATGTTATAAAATCTGTTCTTTACAAGGCGTATACCCTACAATTCATTAATATTGTGTACAGTTATTTTGCATGTGCTAAAACCTCAAATCGTTGTTCATATGCAGGTGAAACTAAACTTAAATACAGCAGCAGTGGGGTCGTTGTTGACAGCAATGGTGCTGTTAATATCTGCACCGCCGGCACTTGCTCCAACTCCCGTGCCGTGCACAGCACTGACACCAGTGCTGAATGCGGCACCGATGTCTCTCTCTCCTGCACCGGCAATTTACCCAAACACACTGCAGATGCTTTGGCAGCAAACAGAACTCTCAGCACTGGTATGCGTGTCGATGCAACAAGCAATAATAGATAGACCTCAATTGTAATGGGGGACTAAGAAACAAATACAAAACAAAACACATTGAACTGCAAGAGGATCTCGAGATTCCATCCTCTCCCATATCACCACTATTTAAGATAGACTCGTCTGACGGCAGTCTGTCCTCAGTATCCGGCTCTCCACAGCGTATTTCCTCATCTGATAGATCAAGCCTCATACCGCTTGGTCCACTAACCCAGCAAACCTCTCAACCCACAACATTCAATCCGGGCATGACCTGCCCGTGGCCATATCCTCAACCTCAGATAGCAGGGGTGAATTGGACCAGTTGACCACAATATGGCACCTTTCAATCAATGCCTATCAATTACCAAACAGGGGGGTCTATTACAACAATCCCTAGTTACCCACTCAGCAACATCATCAGCTGCAGACAGCCTCAGCTCCTACACCAGCCACACCTCTGCAGCTAGAGGAACCTACAAAGGACCCTCTCCAACAGTCTAAGGCAGATGAACTGAAGCAATTTAGAGAATTACTTGAGAGCAGCTGGCAGTATGGATATTCCACTTAATGATAATCCAGCTACCCAACACAAATTATACAGGATCCTCCAATCTTCAGGGTTCACTAAACTAGCCCTAACAATGGGTCCGGGCATTATGGAACCCGCAAACACCATAGGGCAGACACCAGCATCTGCGGCTCCCTCCAGCAAAAAAGCAGACAAATATTTTATTGTCCCCAAGGGAAATTAATTTTTATTCACACATCCACAAGCAAACTCCCTTGCTGATAGAAGCTGCTAATCAGAGATATAAGCAAACATACTCAAGAACCAATCCTGTGAACAAGAAAGTCGATACTCTCGCAGGGAAAAATGCATACACGTCTGCAGCAGTACAATTGAGGATCACCAACTACATGGCAGTTTTGTTGAATTATGACCATGAGATATACACAAAGATCACGGAATTTTGATGCTTTATTGCAGATGACAAACGAGAACAATTTAACACCTTAGTTACAGAGGTTCAGTTAGTTGCCAGAACAGCTCTCCAGGCATCTTTGGATGCAGCTGATGTCACATCCAGAACACTAGCCACTGCAGTAGTGATGCGCTGGTCTTCATGGCTCGACGCTGCTGACCTCCCTAAGCAGATGCAGAATACAATTGAGGACCTCCCATTAGACAAAGATAACCTGTTCAGAGAAAGAATGAATGAGGTCATACATAATTTAAAATAATCGAGAGCCACCCTCCAAACCCTAGGTATATATACCCCCTCATCTAAGAAAAGATACTATAAAAACCCAACATATACGTCTAGGTACTTTCAAAACCAATCCAATCGCAGACTAGACTATTCTAGAACCAAACCTCGCCACTCCGATTGCAGAAGACAGAATAACCAGTCACCAGAAAATCCACAGGATGGCAACTCAAAACAACAATTTTGACATCCAGGTTGAGGGATTGACCAACCAACCATTACACAATCAATCACCTTTACAACCTCAAATATTCAACAACAGACTACATCCCTTTCAGCATCAGTGGACAAAGATTACATCAGACAAATGGGCTATAGAGATCATACAGAAGGGTTATTCCATTCCATTCATCTCCATCCCCATAACCCAGTATCCCCCACGCTGTCCTGTTTGAGGATCCCAGTCACGTACAACTCATCCAAGATGAGATTCAAAACCTGCTTTACATAGGGGCAATAGAGCTAGTCCCAGGCAAACAGGGGATTGGAGACCCATCTTAGATCTAAGGCAACTCAACAAATGCACACAAACAAAGAGGTTCAAGATGCTGACTCTAAACACCATACTGCTATCACTACAACAGGGAGATTGGTTGGCTTCCCTTGACTTGAAAGATGCCTATTTTCACATTTTGATCCACCCAGCTCACAGAAGGTTTCTAAGATTTCAGTTCATGGACTATCATTACACGGTACTCCCTTTCAGACTATGCACAGCACCCAGAGTATTCTTGAAACTTACGGCCCCAGTAACAGCCATTTTGCGCAAACAAGGTGTATCAATTTTTCCCTACCTAGACGACTTCATCATAAGGGCTCCGATATGTCCAGAAGTCCACTGCACACTTCAAACAACAGAAAACCTTTTTCTCTCTTTGGGTCTTAACATAAACTACAAGAGGTCGTCAACACAACCAGCACAGGAGATACAGTTCATTGGAACCCTAATTCACTTACCTTTAGCAATGGCATTCCTTCCCTCCGAAAGACTCCACAATATCAAACCACTCACCATTACCATCCAGAAATCACCAGCGGTCTCTATGCACATGTGTATGCAAATGCTGGGACATATGGCAGCTACCACCTACCTTGTTAAGCACACCCGACTCTGTATGCAACCATTCCAACTATGGTTTCTCAGACAGTTAAAAATACGGCATCCTTTGTCCAGACGCCTCCTATCCATCCCTGCCATAATCAAGCAGTCTCTTTCATGGTGGATAGACCAAAACAACTTGCTGCACGGGGTCCCCTTTACCCCACAACAACCGGACATACTGATCACCACAAATACCTCCATGATTGGCTGGGGAGTGTACTTGCAACAATGAACTGCTCGGGGCAGAGGGTCCATCACTGAGAGATCTCTGCACATAAACATACTCAAGTTAAGAGCAGTCAGAAAAGCTTGTCACCATTTTCTTCCCATAATCGCAGGGAAGAATGTCAGGATATGAACTGGCAACAGAACTTGCATGTTCTACGTCAATTGTCAGGGCAGAACCAGGTCACAGCCCCTTTGTCTAGAGGCAATGATACTCTGGGACTCGTGTATGGATCATGGTGTCCACATATCAGCAGAACACCTTCCTGTGGAAGACAGCGATACCAGATACCCTCAGTTGGTCATTCATGAATCAACACAAATGGGAGATTCGCAGTGACATCATAAGAAACATTTTTACACTGTGGGGTTTTCCTACCATAGACCTGTTTGCCAATGTCACAAACAGGAAATGCACACATTACTGCTCACGAGGAAGCATAGGTCAGGGATCCAGTGGCAGTGCATTTCTCCTGAGCTGGAGCAAAACATTTTCATATGCCTTTCCTCCCATTCCAGTGATCCCAAAGACCCTAAAGAAAACGCAGCATGATAAAGCAGCAATAATATTCATAGCACCGGCATGACCCCGACAAACATGGTACACCCACCTCCTAAGAATGTCCTAGACACCGCCAGTCAAATTACCTCTCACACCAACCCTCCTCTCACAGAACAATGGAACATTAATACATACTCACCTGGGCAGACTCCACCTGATGGTGTGGAACCTAGATGGTTTGACGGTCTAGAGACTCAGTGTTCTCACAAGGTAAAACAAATACTATTAAACAGTAGAAAGCATGCAGTGAGGATAACCTACCTACACAAATGGCGTCGTTTCTCCTCTTGGTGCAGCTAACAAAACATCAATCCAGTCACAGCTCCAATACCTCACATCCTCGAATACCTGGTACACCTAAAAGAAACAAATATTTCAGTTATCATTATTAGATTCTGTCTAGTGGCAATCTCAACCTTTTCATGAACTCTCAGAAGGTAGCTCAGTATTCACTCACCAAACAGTTAAAAGATTCATGGTTGGTCTACAAAACTTGCATCTACAAATCCGACCACCTACAGCTCAACGGGACCTTACACGAGTTCTCAGAGCCCTCGTGAAACTGCCCTTTGAACCACTAGCAACTACTTCATTCCAGTATCTGTGTATGAAAGTAGCCTTTCTTGTTGCAGTCACCTCAGCCAGATGTGTAGGAGAGATAACAGCATTATGGTGCATCCCCCATACACCGTCTTTTATAAGAACAAAGTCTCCCTACAACCACACCCTAAATTCATCCCCAAAATCACATCTTCCTTCCATCTCAACCAGACCATACATCTCCTGGTCTTCTATCCAAAACCATACTCCACACCACAACAAAAGGCTCTACACGCACTTGATGTAAGGCGAGCATTGACATACTACTTGGAAAGAACCAAACCCTTCAGAAAAACGTCTAGACTATTCATCTTTACAGCTGCATGTTCTCAGGGGCAACCCATTTCCAAACAGATTATCAAAAAGGATTTCCTCCTGTATACGAACCACTTACAATGATTCCGGAACACATCCACTGGACTCTATACATGCTCACTCCACCAGATCAGTTGCATCTTCAATGGACTTCTTCATGAAAGTGCAAATAGCGGACATTTGTCAAGCAGCTACCTGATCATCAACAGAGACTTTTGCAAAACACTATGCACTAGAACAAATTGCTTCCATGGAGATGGCTGTTGGTCGTGCAGTCCTTAACACAGTTTATAAAAGCCAGTCCGAAGTGCCCACATCCACACATGACAACTGCTAAATGTTCACCTAAAGTGGAGCAGTTGGGAACACTGCTTAAGGAGAAGATGGAGGTTACTCACCTTCGTGCAGTAGCCGAAGTTCCTCGAGACGCATGGTCCCGACATGCTCTGCTACCCACCCTCCTCCTCTCTACTTCAGAGTATTCCCTATTACCTACGGGCCTCCGCGGTAGAAAGAGACTGAGGAGTGCAGGAGGGTGGGGCACTGGAGTCGCGTGCATCAGTGACGGCACAAAACGATGCCAGCTGCTGCTGGCACCTCCTCCCCTTGCATCCAGAGCCACTGCTTGAAATCTTCCAATCCTCAGTGCGGCTACGCACACACACCTAAAGTGGAGCATGTCGGGAACACACATCCCGAGGAACTTCAGCTACTGCATGAAGGTGAGTAACCTCCATTTTTGTTTGGGAGAAGAAACACCCACTTGTTAAACTTTTAAAAAGACTAATATAGAAAATTAAAAACTTGACATGAAGAGTCAGCACTTCTGAAATGTGAGCCAAACAGCATCCAGATAGTGCGGGCTAGGAAGGCTTGGGGTGAGCAACAAACATTGTGGCAGGTGTATTAATTTTTTTTAATTTTATGAACGCTTGAATTTCAAATCCTGTCCACTGGAATTGATATCACACACAATTAGTGACTTAGTCTTACTGTTTACATGGTTATATCTTATAACAGTTCTTCATAGCTTGTTTTTTTAAGTCGTAATGATTTAACTAGATTAGAAATACAGAGATCAAATTTTATTTGCAAGGTAACTTCTGACGTCATAGGAATAACTTAAACTATCTAGTATATTTGCTCCATATCTATTGCCCATGTTCTAATAATATATTAGACTAATAAAACATCCTTTTTAGGGGTTTAGTCCTGACAGTGCACAGTGCTTTGCAAATCCAGCTGTCTTCAAGGTTAGATGAAGGTACTCAGCACCTCAAACAACTGAGTTCATGTTCAGTTAGGTTAGAAAAGCATCATGACCTTTTAAAAGCAAGACTAATACATCCCAAAATGTATTTGGTTCTTTTGCAAAGTGTTTTGTTTAGTTAGAATGTTATTAATGTTTCTTAATTTTTAGAAATAGTTTTGTAGTCTGTGTTGTAAAATTAGTGAAAGATATAACAGATCTCATTGCATCTCTCTGCTGTAAAATCTTTGTAGTAAAGTAGGAAGAGATTGTGTGATGGTGTTGAAGGTTAGATAAGTAAGATTCTATATATAAACTGCTACGTTGTGTTATTTTATATTTGAAGAAAATATCGAATATTTATCTACTAGTAAACATATCTGTTACAGCTGTTTAGACCCTTATAGGAAAAAGCCTTTTTCCCAACATACTTTACTGTCTTTGAACATTTGAGTATCTGTGTATTAAAGGATCTGAGTGTATAATCATATTCCTCATGAGGAAAAAATTTTGGTGAGATACTTGAACATGTTCCTAATTTTGCTTATGTTTTTGGTTTTCTCTGTTTATTCAGTATTGTCTTTTTTTATATGTGTTTGGTTTTGTTTTCCTTGGTTTTTTGTCGTCTTACTATTTGCGGTGCTTACATTAGATTAGAATGTGTTTGCTGCTGTTCATATGCTTTTTTCACCTTGCCATCAAGGCATACTCAAAAGTGTAAATAAAATAACTTAAAAAAAACAAAACAAACAAACAAACAAAAAAAACAGTAAAGTCCTCCCCCAGCAAGAAAAGTGTTGTTTTTTTTTTAAAAGCATTCTTGTTTTACAATTAGTTTTTTTTTGAAGTGGTGTTTAACTTAGAGATTTTCTGTTTCAGTGATTTACTCACTTTAAAACTTTTTCTCTCATGGTCTGATTTCATTCATACCTGGTTCCCACTTATTTATGAGAGGACATATATAACAATGGAATAATTATAACTATCTAACGTTCTCTAATTTAGAAATCTACAGCTGGATTCTTTTGAAACTTTTAAGTGGGGCTGGATGGCTCATAAGGTTTTATTATCAGCTATGAGTATTTCTCTGTGTCACAAGTTGAATTGTATCCAAGGTTGGGGTGACTGAGCCCTAGTCTATACTTTCTGGACTTTTTAGTGGCAGTCAACAGGAGATACGCAAGGTACGTAAAATACCTTGCATTTCTATTGACGACTTGCTAATTACTTGCTACACACTACACTACACTGACCAGAAATGCCTTCTGGTCAGCTTACCAATGCTCCAGTTCCAGTGCTGCAGTTGCTATGGCAATTTCTTGATTAACTGAATGTATCTACACAGACTGCCCAATTGAACCAAAAGACTGTGCTGACGGCGGCGATTTTGCCACGGTCAGTATCAGACTTAGCCTGAGTCCTTCCAAATTGCCGGCATATGAATGTGTTGGTTCTTAGACTGCTCCCTAGTGGACAGGTTAGCCACTTACCATTTTTTAAAAAAGAGTTGACTTCTGATTTTCCAAAATAAATGGTTTAAATACCCATTTTCCCACCAGAGAAAACTTCCCATTTTGTTTCTGGTGGTGAATTTTTAAGCCCTTCTAACATTTCTCTTAACAACTGAACTTTGTCTATTATCTAAAGGAGATGAACCAGTGAGAATCAGAAACCTATCTATGGGTCTAGCAAGAACCGATATAGGAAGACACCTAAATGCTACTGGTTTTGGCCTGTGACCATCTTTAGAGGTTTCAGTCTCCAGCCCATGTTAAAATCAATACATTCTGTAAAAGAATAAAACCATGCTACTTTCCCTCAGTGCATGCTTACTATATTTACTTTTGCACACCAAACAGAGAATCCCTAACATCTTGTTTGTAAAAAAAACTATAAGCAAAGCTTTTCCTCCCAGAGATGATTCAAAAGGAGAAGTTTTTACTTGTTTGTAAATCATCACATGGCTAAGATCTTCCCATGAAGATTACTTGAAAATGATAACTGAACTGATGTGGACAGAGGTGACATAGCTAGGACCTGCAGCACTAGATGCGTATATTAATCCCTTTTAATCATATTCTGTTTCTAAGTGTGTATCAATGTACAGTACTCAAAATTTGTATTGCAGGAGCTTTAAAATCCTGTCAGACAGCTTACATTTATTTAATCTAAAGAACAAGTGCCTGGGCTAGTTATACATCTTTTGTAATTTCCTGGGTTAGGAAAGCATATTTGAATATACTGTATCATAAGTTCAAGAATGTATCCTAAAAACAGTGTGATCTAATGGTGGGTCCCAAGGAAGATGTAGATTGGCCATATGTTTTTATGTAAAGATGCTATACAAAGTTGATATAACTTAATCTACATTTTTGGTTGCAGCTAGTTAATGGAAATACAGGCCATGCTGAATATCTGACTGAAGCAAAGGAATCTGTCATTTGCTGCTGTTGCATAAGTGAAGATCTTCAATATGCAGCATTTGGAGAGGAGAATGGAACAGTAAAGGTATTGTATCCAGAGTTTTGGATAAAATTGAATAAATCCACTGGTTGATGTTTCTGTTATTGTTGTCTAACTTTCTTGAATACAAGAGTAGCATTCTTGTTTTCAATTACATAAAGAGAGAGGATAAGTCAGGTATGCTAACACAGATCACTCCCTGCCATGGGGAAAAACAATGGGAATGGCTTTAGTGAAGGAAAACTGAAAGGTAAGGAGTTTCTTCAGAATTCTGTCAGCAGAGTTTTCTTTCTTCCTAGCAAAAGAAGCCAGGTGTTGGATCACAGATCCCAGTGTCTTCATGGACCTAGGGATCTAGTGGAGGGCATCTGCTTCTGCTGCCTTTATATGGCCCCTTTAGCTGTCCTCAGTTCACTGTCAGAGCAGCTGCAGTGGATTCGAAAATGTGATAATGTAGTGCAGAGAGAGTACTTCTTGGAACTTACTAGAGCTTCACATCCTAAATATATTGCTGATGTGAGTGGAGGTACTGAGTAAAGGGAGAAAAAAAGTGTTCTCTAGCTAATGTGCATCTTTGGAGACTAACATTTATTATCCAGTGTTGTAAACATCAGAACAGTTAGGCATTTTTCTCTGTTTTTGTTCACTCACATTAAAAGAGTAAGTAGCGTGTTAACAGTAGTACTGTTTTACGTTAGTTGGTCATTTGCCTCTCAGTACAGAGATGACTGCTTAGAAACTTTGGAAAAAATTACATTTGCATGTTAATTTAACTGTTGAGCATAGTGTAAATTTAGAGGACAATCTGTTGTGTTACAGTCGTGTTAATATAAAACATAAGATGGATAACATGTTGATAAATTGTATAGTCAATCGGTTGACCACACTTTGGTTTGTAATGAAATATATTTGAGAGATCAAATAACCTCTGTGAGTTAGATTTATTGCTAAAAGCCATTAATAATACGGTGCAGAAAAAGATTCTGTAAGGTCCAAGTCTCCAGGAAGCCATTTTGTGCAGTGTGGTTACATTCACCTTAGACATATAATGATGTGTTTCTACAGCTATACCCCCTAAAGCCATGTTTTTATACCCAACCTGTTTATAAATACAGGGTACTGTATATGTCATTTGAAACTGCATTTAAGCAATTAGTTTTCTACCTTGTTTTTCAGTACTGTGGTGTACTCCGTATCTGTTTGTTCTGAAAACATGCATTCCAGGTACCAAAGGGGCATGAAAGCACCTCTTAGATCTGTACTGGTGTACAGTCATATGTCCTGTTCTTTTCCTTTAGAGGGATTTTAGTACTAGTCTGCAGGAGTAGCTTCCTTCCTGTTGCTATGGTAAAGCACTTATCTGTCCTGGCATTGACAGCTTCCCTGTATTCTTAAGGCAAAATTTACTTCAGTGAATGTAAGGGATTATGGACAGCTTAGCATAAGTGAGCAGGGTTATATTGAAAGCATAGGCCAATTAAGGCAATGTTACTGCTGTCATATTACTTCTATGTGCATAATACTCCCTGATATCTATGTGGTGTGAATCATAAAGATTGATAATGTGATACACACATGCTATTGCAGAAATGTATCATTCAGCAAACGTGAGAACATGTAAAACTTAGTCACATCTCTAGCTCTCCGTGACACACTCACCAGTGTGTGGTGACACAGTGTTGTGTCCTGAGACAGAGGTTGAGAACCACTGCTGTATTCCATTATTTTTACTTCACTATTTTGTCTTTCTTTAGGTGTCTTATGTGTCTTTCCATTTATTATATATGACTGTAATTTAATTCTTTGTAAATGATGTCTCTGATTTTCATTATAAAGGTTTTGAAGTTATCAAACAAAAGAGTTTTCAAATCCAGGACTGGACATGAGAAATCTGTACAACATTGCCAGTTTACATCTGATGGACAGACTCTTATTTCAAGTTCTGATGATTCAACTATACAGGTGTGGAAAATGTTTTAAACTTATGTGGAACTTTCAAAACTTCTATAGAAAAAGTAGAGTTATACAATAAATAATGCAGACTCAACAGCCACCATTCATTTTCCATATTGACCATTCTTAGTCTCATGATCCATTTGGATGGAGCACCATCACAGCTGCGCAATGTGGACTGGCAAAGAGATGTCTGTTAGTAGGGTCACTGCTGTCATTTACCTATCCTAACCCCACTATTGAAACTTGCTGGTTGTCCTCCTAATGCCGTTGTTCATAAATTTTCTATGCTTGTTGACATAGAGCCACAAATAAAATATAATTTGTCTGATTTGTGGATTAGGGACTAACCAAGATCATTAGCTCTGATGGCTTATAATTTGGAGGTACAAAACCTGAAATATTTTGCTATAGATAAATGTCCACTGACTTTAAAAACTGGGTCATTAATATCAATGGATATGTAGAACAGAGAGTTTTCAGACTTTTAGTGCAGGACTGGTAGGTGCTTCCCTTTAAAAACTGTAGGGCGGAGGGCAGCAAAGTGCTTCTTCTTAAGTAATTATGCACGCCTAATCTTGTTGAACAGAAACAAAAAGAACCACATCAGAAGAAGAAGCATTTCCCTGAGGGTTTAAATGGGGTCAGACTTCTAATAAACTCTAAGTACTGCAATAACCATTATGTGTTTTAGAACTTTCCAATTTTGTGTTCACATAATGATGAATTACTCTTTTGATAAAATTTAGCTGAATGGGTATCATAGTTGCAAAGAAATAAGGATTCTAAGAATAGGACATTTCAGCCATTTGTTTTAAGGGTTTGGGGAACTGATCCATAGTCCACTAAAGTAAATTTAAGAAAAGCCCTCCTCTTGATTCTGCTTTTATGGTAGCTAGCTTTAATATCTGTTGATGCACACTTCCACAATGGAGGCTAGGATTGAGCTCAGTCTGATTCCCCCCCGCCCCCCAATTTTTTGCCCATATGTGGAGGGTAAGAATTGTTGAGTAAAGGAGATTTTTATTTAACTTGTCCAGCAAGTTAGTTTTTTTGTTCTTGGATTCCCTCTAGTGGCTAATTTAGCACTTAAATTTTCTGGATTTTTGATTACACTTCTTGGCCTTTGGCTAACTTTCTTTGGTTAATAAAGAAGTGTAGTTTTTAATTATTTTAAACCTATCTTCTTGAGCTGTTTAATAATTTCTGTAAATAAAGTGACAGCTCTTGAATGTTTAATGCACAGTTGCTGAAATTAAAAAAATCTACACATACTTTGGAAATAGTGGCATTTCATCAAAAATTATTTTAACTGTGTAATAGAGAAAGTAACGCAGCTTGCTGAATGTGATGTTATTTGTTAACATCAAGATTTTTTAGGCCTCAGATTTGAGTTTGCATGGCAAGATTTTAAGCTCACTAATGAAAGCTAACTATTGTAAATCACATTATATACATTTTTTTGAGAAGGCTATTTCCCTTTTTAGACTTTTATCGAGACAACAAGGAGTCCTGTGGCACTTTTTTAAAAGACTAAGTATATTATAATGGTCAGCTGATAGAAAATGCATTCACGGAGCTTTCTATGAGCTGGCCATTAAAATGTGCTTTTGTGGCTGGTTCACTTTAATTAGTACTGACCCAAGGTGAGTTGCAACATAGCTAGGAACCTTCAAGAGTTTTTATATGGGCTGGAAGGTAATGCATGTTGTCTGCTGAAAAAAGCAAGTTAATCGTCAGTGTTATGTTTGCAGTGTGGTGGAAAAATTTGTTTGTTATGAAAACTTACAAATTCTATGATTACCAGCAGGTGTGGAATTGGCAGTCAGAAGAATATGTATTTTTAAGAGGTCACAAGGAAGCAGTCAAGAATTTTAGGCTTTTGGAAAATTCAAAACTTCTTTCCTGGTCATTTGATGGAACAGTTAAGGTAAATAAAATGTCTTGGTATTGACAAATTACAGAAGGTATGTTGTTTCTTTAATTGGTAGCAAAATATGTGTAAAAATGTAAAATTGTATTTAATTTTCAAAGAATGAAACTTAATGCCTTGTCTATGTGAAGTTTTTGCCTACCAGTGATACCACATGATATAGTTGTACTCACCAGTATAAATCCCGTTTGTAGATGTAGTGCCTTAGTGTAAAGTATGGTGTTTTGGGTTTTTTTTGCCCTTTCACACTAGAGTAGCTATACTCAATGCTAGGCATCCACTGTAAACAAGGCTTAAAAGTAGGAGCAACTTAATCAGTCCAGTAGGAAAAAGGGCCAGTAAAGAACTTTGTTGTACCAAAAAGGGCACCCAGGAGAGCACCCCCTAATAAAAAGAAAAGACTAGCAGGATCTTATTCAGTGGGACAAGGCAATATGCCACATTTATTGTAAATAAGTAAGAATAGCAAAAGGCAGTCGTGCACACATGCGCGCGCGCGTGCACACGCACACACACACACAGTTCTGCAACCTGGTATGATATAATTACCAGTCCTTTCATGTGTTGCTTGAGCCAGCCTAGTGGCCAACTAGGCTGGGCACAAGGAGGGAGCCAGGCCTCTGTCAGTCATGATCCGATGCTCCAAGATGACAGTTGCAGAATGAGACCCCAAAGTTTTCATGCTCTCACCCATCTTTTATACTTGCAGGCCTTCATGTAAGTCTATGGGATTTGCTGTGTCATGTAGCCTCAGGTTCCTGGGAGATCATTGGTCACCAGTCACTTGCAGACTTGATTGTATTTTGTTCTTTTCTTTCTGGGGTGGCTCCTTCTGTTTGCTTTAATGAGATGTCTGCATTGTTCAACCAGTTAGATGGTACTTGTGCTTCATCAGGACAGCTGGCAGTTGAGACTGGCCTTTTCACACACATGCCCATCATTCACACACCTTGTTCACACATTTAAAAGAACATATACAGCATATGCCTAAACCAGATTTCATCAGGTATCCAAAATGAAGTACATTGTTTAAGCAGAAAGTCCAAACTGACAATATGGAGTCTTGCTGGACATTGGTCACAATGTCCATTATACAGGGTTACAGTTATCTGTCTGTGCTCCACAACTTTACTAAATATTTTGATTATGGTTTGCTTTCTCTGCTGTTTGATTAATTCTGCATTACACTACATCATATAATTCAATACCGTGAAACAGCAAGATTCTTAAAAGCTCAAATTTACATTTTCCTTTTAGTTCTAATCATTCACCATACTACACCTTATTTCAACCGTACTTTTTAGCATATCTGTAAAGAGCCACAAACCTATGTTATATTTGGATGTTTTTGAGGTACTTAATCCAAAATATATTGTTGTATTAAAAATGTACTATAGCCATTAAACTGATGAAAAACTGTAGAAGTAGTCTGTACAATTTAACTTTTGATATTTTGTAGGTATGGAATATCCGTACTGGAAAAATAGAACAAGATTTTGTTTGCCATGAAGATGCTGTTCTTTCTTGTGCTGTTTCACCTGATGCTACCAAGTTTTCATCTACCTCTGCTGACAAAACTGCCAAGGTTAGTGCACTTAATGTTTACCACATCTGTACAATGTGGTCAGTGTATTCTGAAACTTGTGCTAAAAACAATTTTTTTAGTTATTAACAGCCACCCTAAATACCTCTAAGTATTTGAAAACAATATACCATCTGTGTGATGTGCCATTCATTGTGGTCAGTGTATCTGGAAACTTGTGATGAAAACCAATTTTATGTTATAATAACCACCCCAAATCCCTCTAAGCATTTGAAAACACTGTATTATCTATGTGATGTGCTAATCTGTTAATTTGTTTGTGTGCTTGCTTGTGGATTTATAGTGTGGTCTTTTTGGGGGTCCGTGTACTGAGCCAAGGGTCCTGCTAGGCTTTGTTGAAGGGTTTACTAACCTGTCTGTTGAGTCCCCGGCTCCTTAAGAACTCCTTGACAAAGGGGCATAGCTAAGTTGGGGAGAACAAGATTTTTAAAAACGCAGCTCCCAAGTGGCCAGAATGGAGTAGTTTTATGAGGCAATGTGGGTGTGTAGTTTTGTGACTTCTAAGCAAACAAAGCCCACTGCAAGAGTAAAACCAATGTAGCCGGAAGTCTAATGGCAGACTCTTAAGCAAACTAAGCAGTCATTCCATTCATGGCACATAAACTGGTTAAAAATACAGAAAACAAAGTGTAGGAATACATGGTATGTTTTTACAATGGAAAGAGGTAACTAGAGGGGACCCCTGGAGAATTTGTACTGGAATCTGTGGTGTTCAACGTCATTAATAAACCCTCTTGGAAAAGGGGGGTGAACAGCAAAGTGGCAAACTTAGTAGGCAATAGAACTTTATTAAAGATAATTAAGTTCAGAACCGACTGCTGAGAATTATAAAGGGATCTCAGAATACCAGGTAGCTGATGACTGGCAGAGGAAATTTAGTGTCGGTCAGTGCAACACAATGCACATTGGGAAGCATGATCCCAACTTTATATATAAAATGATGAATTCTTAATTGGCTATCACAACTCAAGAAAAGAAATTTTGGAGTCATCATGGATAGTTCTCTGAAAACACCTGTCCAATGTGCAGTGGCTGTTTAAAAAAAAAAAAAAAAAAAAAAAAGCAAACCCAACACATCAAACCCTAACAGAATATTAGGACCCATTAGGAAAGGGCTAGGTAATAAAAAAGAAAATACCATAATGCCACTATATAAATATGGCACACTTTGAATATTATGTGCAGCTAGGTTATTCCATGTCAAAATTGGCATTAGAATTAAAAAAGGTGCAGAGATTAGGGTAAGGAACAGCTTTCATACAAGGCAAGGTTAAAAAGACTACAGTTGTTCATTGTAGAAAAAAGACTACTAATGGGAAAATATGATAGAAATCTATAAAAACATGGTCTAAAGAAAATGAAAAAGAAAGCATCATATGGGTCGTCACATAACACAAGAATTCAGGACGGTCTCCTGAAATTTACAGGCAGCAGGTTTAAAAGTAAAAGGAACTGTTGGTTCATACAACACACCATCAACCTGTGGAACACATTGCATAGTGAAGGCCAAAAGTATAACTGAGCTAAAAAAAAGAATTGCCTAAATTCATGGACAATAGGTCCATCAACGGCATTCAGCCAAAATGGTCGGAGATGCACCCCATGCTCTGTTTGTCCCTAAACCTCCAAATACGAGAAGCTAGGAGAAGACAATAGGATGAATCACCCAGAAGCATCTGGCACTGGCCTCTGTCAGAGACAGGATACCAGGCTAGATGGAGCACTAGTTAGACATTAAAAATTATTTTGTGAATTACTTGTAATTCAGATATTTTTATACAAATCGTATTTCAACAAAATATGCAGTTCTTTCAAAGCACTTTGTAAAATTATCTATTTTGCTCAAATTCCTTTGTAAGAAAATCATAAATAAGTTCCAACATGTTAAAATGTTTCAATTTTCATTTTAAAATTTTTAGTATTTTTTAATTTAGTAATTTTTTTATAACATAACACAAATTAAAGTTTAAATCTAAATGTAATGTTCAGTTTTGTCTAAACCAGAAGTGGACAAACTATGGCCTGTGGCCTGGAGCCTTTCATCAGGCCCTACTAGAATGAGTGTGGTGGCCATTCCTCTCGCTCAGCCCTGCCTCTTTCTCCATCACATGGGCCCAGTGGTGGCACCTCAGCAAGCGTGCAGCAGCTTCCCCAATCCCACTGCAGGGGCCCAGCAGCAGCACCTTGGCTAGAGCTCAGCGGCTGCTTCCCATGTGGCCCAGTGGCAGTGCCCTGGCCATAGCACAGCAGTTGCTTACATGCTGCAGGGCCCAAAGGAGGTGCGCTGGCCACCCTGCCCCTTCTCCACTTCTGTCCAGCTCCATGGCTGAGGTGGCCCTCAGGCCAACATGTTTGCTCAGCCGTGGTCTAAATGAAATGTTTGTAATGACTCAAAATCATTACTTTTAAGAGTTTCCTTCCCAGAAAATGGCAACCTTTTTTTGTTTTTGTTTCCATTCAGAACAAAGTTTAAAATGTGTGTTAAAAAATGTGTGAGCTTTTTCAAATAATATCTAGCAAATATGTTCCTCTGAGATGTAATTAATCTGGGATTTATTTGCTTTGAGTATTTTTAATCTGTGTTAACACGAATTTCTGATTAGAGTGAATAGATAAATCATGTACATTTTCCATGAAGTAGCACTCATCTTTACTTTTTTCTTAAACATTTCATTTTTAGATTTGGAGTTTTGAAAGTTCATCTGTTCTTCACAAGCTAAATGGCCACAAAGGCTGTGTACGGTGCTGTGCTTTCTCCTCTGATAACAAATTCTTGGCCACTGGAGATGACAATGGAGAAATAAGGGTATATTTGGGGACATTTTAATAATACATTGGAATCAAAGTACTGTAGGAATGCGTAGCCCACTGTACTTGCCAGAAATGTATTTGGGTAAATATATTCTGCCTATCTAAATTCCCTGTGCTGTTTAGGGAATGTTGTAGGGCAGAAATAAACAGTGGATCTTTTGCAATCAAGGTGGCTGCATTTCGTTGTGGTGGTGGTTGTACAATTAATGTGAAAATCATCTAGAAACTACAGGCTATCAAGCTACTTTAGAAAAATGCCTAGAGTGAATAGAGAGTAGAGATGAGAAAAGAAATACTATTCAGCATAGATGTGCAAGTGTACCTCTGGGTCTGACCACCCACTTCTGTAACTTTTTTTTTTTTGTTATTGATATTCTTTGTGTGGTGGGACTCTGGATTGTCCATTTTGAGGACCCATGGTTTACAAATACACTTATGGGTTGATGAGAAAGGATTCCCCTTTTGTGTGTTTCTTCTGAGTATTTTGTTTTAAGTTTATGTAGTGAACACCAGAAAGAGGAAAATATGTGTAAGGTGATTTTATGCCCATTCCTCACACCCTGGAAAGCATAAAATATATTTTCATGTGACATTGTGGTTTTTTTGTGGTGTCATAGATATGATGGTTATTCTTGTATCTCATAAGTAATGATGCAGTATAGACACCTGAAGCTGTATACATCAGTGGTTGTCAAACTTCTTTTTCTTGAGATCCAGTTGAAAAAAATCATTTTTGCCCGTGACCAAATAATTACATCTTGTGCAATACATTCTAGTCTTTTGGCAGAGGCAGCAGGAGGTTGCCACGACCCAGTACCTGAATGTCTGTGACCCCTTTAGTGGGTCCCGACCGTATGTTTGAAAACCACTGGTATAGATGTCTAACAGTCTTTATTAATTAGACTTCTATGAGTCATTTATGAATTAAACTCTCCATATACAGTAAGGGTGTGAGATTTGAATGATTCACCAAATTGCCCTCTTGCTATGCAACCAAATATAATGTTTGAAGTACAGATTGAATTTCTCTAGTACTAAAAATATAAAAAAATAAATCCTGTTATTTCTTGCCGCAGTACTCCTTTTTTTTAATGCCCTTTATAGATTGTATATGTTTGTGTCTCTTAGCTTTGGGATGTCTCAAGCGGTGGATTACTTCACCTCTGCTCCCCTGTTACTGGAGATGATGGAGGATCAACACATGGCGGCTGGGTGACAGACCTCTGTTTTTCTCCTGAAAGTAATATGCTTGTGTCATGTGGAGGATATCTTAAGGTAAGCCCCATAAAATATTGTTTGTTTAAAATACAGGATGGGATGGTGACACTTTGGGTGTCCTGGTAGTATTTGCTCTTCAAGTTTTAAATACTACTTCACTCTGGGTTCCACAGCCCCCATTTTTCATATCTTACAACTTTCTTAAAATTTTTGTGAGTTGACATCTTTTCCTGCTTGGTTTCTGTTCAGAGGTTATTTAAAAAAAGTTCCGAGTAAAATTGGTTGCGTCTTTTTTATTGAGTGTGGCATTGGTGGGAAGCTTTCCAGTACATCTTATTTCTTGTATCAGTTTTAATCTCTAAATCACTGTATTTGCAATGCCAGTGACAATAGAACTCAATAATTAGTTGTGGTGATCATACCATTCATGAGCATTTCTAAATCTTCGTGATGTTTGTCTAGTTTATTTAGTGTAGTAAAACAAATGTCTTGTTACCGTGTAATCCAGTGTTCTGTCACTGACATGGCTAATGCAAGAAGCTTGGTGATGGTTAATCATGAAGTAAATCCTTCTGTGATTCCAACTAAGCTCTTAGTGTTAATAATATCATTTCGTGGTTATTATGTTGCATAAAAAATAAATCTCTTCCGTTTTGAATGTTGTTCTTTAGTTTCATTGCCTCTGTACCATGAGAGGAATAAACAGAAGTCTCTGACTTTCTTCCATTTATTATTTTATAAACGACTTTATGCTGTCTCTTCTCTAAACTGAACAGCCTAGTCTCTTGAATATTTTCTTCTCTGAAAGTCTCTGAGGCCTCTAATGGTTTTTTTTTTTTTTTCCCTTTCTGAATCCCTTGTTTTATGCAAGGCTGTTGATTCTTTCCCTAAATGCAGAATGAAGGAAGAAAACTAGACAGGCAACTAGGCCCACCATGTTCAATCTGTTTTTATAGATTTTTATATTCTAAATTATATTCCTACTAATTAAAATGTTTCTCTTTTTACAGTGGTGGAATGTAACTACTGGAGAATCCTTACAAACGTTCTACACAAATGGAACAAATCTGAAGTCTATATATGTGTCACCCAATTTCAAAGTATATGTGACCATTGATAACCTTGGTATTCTTTATGTACTAAGGATGATGGAATGAATCTACTGAGCAGTGTTGATGTTAAATCTCATTCAACTGATATTACAGAGTTTTGAATTGGAAACAAAATTCCACTAAATCTGTCCGACATTCATTAAACTGTGAAAGATTTTTCAATATTACATTCATTTGTATATATAATATTTATGTAAATTTTTGCAAATGAGTATTCATTTAATCTTGTTTTTGATCAGTGTTATTATTGTTAATGGTTTGTCCTTAAATTTTTGTTTGCATACTAAGTATGTAGTTTTTTACACTGTTAGTGAAATTATAGTAAGTTTTTTCAAATAGGGAGAGAGATTATTAATAGCAGAAGGTATAATAGGAGTATTATAAATGGAAATCAGTAATAGAAGTGTGGTGGCAAATATTTTCTAGCCATAAATACAATCTGTAAAATACCAAAAATTGTGATCTTTAACTATGCATGTGTGACATTGTTTTACTCAGAAAGAATGAATGACTTTGTTAGAATTTAATTTTTTTTATTACAAACCTGGTACTTTTTGAGGAATATAAAAATCTACAGAAAAATCAAGTAGATCTTCCGTTGGTATGGCAGCCCTGCTATGAGTATTTCATCTTGTTTCCCAGACTTGTGGAGATGAGGTGCCTTATAGAAGGGAAGTGACTTTAGCTTACATCGGAGGAAAGTAATGATTGCAGCTCTCTTCAGGTACACACTCAAAGGACATTGGTAACTGCACTGGAGGAGATTGTGTACTACTTTTCTACCTGGGGAAAGCTATGATGCTGGCCAGCTAAACTTAGAATGGGCTAAAAATACTGATGTCTTGGTGTGGCTAAAAATATAGAAATTTTCCTTTTGTTTAAGTTTAGCTGTCACTCCAGTTTGTGCCATGAAGATATGATGTGTTTTACTGATCAGCTTTGTTTACAGGGGATCCTCTGCAGAGGAGTCTTTTTTGCCCTCAAAGAATGTGATTTTTTTAATGTATTTGTTGAACCACTAAGAGGTATAATGCGTTTGTGATTTTTCTATACTAACTGCCTTTTTTTCTTAAGATAGATTTTTGTGACTATTTAATTGAATAAAAAATATTTCTTATCAAACTTAAAGTAAACCTTATTCTAGTAGTTTGGTTCTGACATTGTTAACTAACTTGCTCAGGCGTTGGTAATTGATTTTCTTACTTTGCAATTAATGAAGTTAAAATGGTTTTGATAATGTTTGGATGTTTAATATGTTAAAGTGTCTATCAATTGACATTGAATAAAATTCTCAATTTCAATAATTGTTCATCAAATAAATTTTAAAATATCAATGTGTGTATTTGCTGTAACAACCAAACTTTTTCATTTTTTTCATCTGTAGTCTTCTACAGACTGTATTAGAGCAATATTGAATACGGGTCATGTAATTAATTTATGCAGGCATGTAAAAGAAATTTAATTAAAAATAAATATAAAAGGATCAGGCTTTTATTTGTATATTGAATACATAAAGCATTAAAAATGATCCTGGCTATTTCAGCCTCATTTGTGAATAAATCTTGTTGGTCTTCAGTTTATTGGGTGATGGATGGGGGGGGGGGGCAGGTGTTTTCAAGGGTGGGGAAAAAGCAAAGCTTGCTAAAATTCTTTTTCATGAATGACTTGCATGAAAGAGAAGCAGAGTTGTTAGACAAATAATCTCTCCAGGTGTGATATCAGCCTAAATGCACAAAATATAATGAAACTTCAACCTACATAACAGAATGCGTTGCCAAGTTAAATAATAGTCAGCATTAGTTTCAAGAGGTTGAATGAAAACAAAGAGATAAGGACCTCTTGTATGCCACTGCACCCCTGCGCTGGCCCCTTCTACGCGTTCTGGAACGCTTAGCGGCAAAGAAGATTGTGGGCAGCTCCTGGCTGCAGAGCAACTCATAGAAGGCTACTGTCAGTTACAACAGCTCCAATTTACACATGGGACTAGACTAGCAGTCCAGAATCTTAAGGGTGCAAATGTATCTCTAATCCACCTTCACCTTCTGTACTGTTCCTAAAATGTCAATGGCATAGCACAGAAAGTCAATCAGCATTTCAAATATTTGAAAACAGCCTGCCAGTTAGGTAATGAGTTATACGAATGATGTGTCATATGGTGTGCTGTAGCGGAAAATCACTTATTCTGATCTAAGTGGAGGGGAAGGACAGAAAAAAGGGTGGTACTTTGTTAGTGGAGAAGAGGAGGGGCAAAAGAGAACTACACCAGGTCTGTGGGAGGTAAATGAATTCCTGGAGGATTTTAATTTTAAACTGAGTCCTAAAATGAACGGGAAGCAAGTGATGGTGTTTTAGGGGAGGAGGCAATGTGGATGTTCTGTTTTGTCCATGAAGGCAAGGCTGTGGTGTTCCACGCATATTGCAGCCTGTACAGTGAAGGGTTGGAAAGTCAATGTGGGAAGTTGTAAGTCAAAAAATAGGAGGGGAAAGGATTGAGGTCATCTGTAGAGATGGAGTCAAAGCAGTAGCTCACACGCGCAAATGTAAGTAGTTGGTGTAGGAATGAAGGGAAATTTGTCTTTGGTATTTAAAGATCTGTAGCAATTGTGAGAAGGCCTTGAAGTAAAAACTGTAACTGGCAGGGTGTGAAATATGGAGTTTAAAATGTACCAGATGAGAGGAAATAGCGTCTAATTATCAAAACTGGTTCTAATAGCCAAAGAACAGTTTTGTGATATGATAAACTTATGATGACTCCTAACATACCGATGCTATTTTGAAGAAAGCCTGGTCGTATTTTTATTACTCCAGAGCTTAAGGGGTGGGCAGTAATATTCGCAGGTGGGCTGGGGCTGGAGACCTGGCTGCAGGGCCAGCTGGCAGGGTAGGGGGTGGGGTGGTAGGGGAGAGTTGGCGCTGGGTGGCAGAGAACTGGCCCCAGGGCCGGTGAGTGGGGGGTCAGCAGGCCAGACAGATGTCAGATGGACCATATCTGGCCCACGGGCTGTATTTTGCCCATCCCTGGCTTAGAGAGTCCAATCCCAAACTGCCCAAAACTTTTTTAGCTGAAGTCAGCAATTTGCAGAGACATCACTTGTTTATTGAAGGGTACGAGGGTTCGTTAATAATACTAGTCCTAACCAAGTTGAAGCCAGCCAACATGGGTGAGAGCAGGGGCGTTGCTGGTGCTGGGCTTATGGGGCTGGAGCCCCAACTCCCAACACCCAAGTCCCAGGTCTTTTTCTGGGCCTGGGGTGCTGCTGGTTAAGGGTACCCTGATATTAACTAAATGTTTATGAATTGTCTTTTACTGATTGCATGAAGCAATTACATCCTTAGGCTTTTTAGCCATGGTTAGAGCAATTGTATAAATGTGATTTGGCCTTTGGCTTAAATAAAAACGCTTGTGGATGAATTTGTGTCGTAGTGGTACCTTATATTAACAATTTCAACATCTGGTGATTGGTAGACTTGTAAATAGAACTGATGAATGGTCAACTGTGTTCCTCAAGTTTCTGAACAGAGAAGGCAAATAGAAGATGTGAGCTGTGAAAGGAGAATAGGGGCCAAATGTAGCAGCAACTTCTAATGAAAAACACAGTTGCAGAGGGGAGGGGAAATACAGCTTGGTCAGCAATTTTAGTAGTTTTCACTGATGCTTAGCTGTATTCCAATTAACAGAAAAAGAACAAAGTTTAGCCAGAAGCAATTTATCTAGATAACATTAGTACTCCCATTATCTCTTGTAATGACAGATCAAATAGAAATATTTCTCCCCCCAAAACTAATAAACCAACAATTAATGAGCATCTCGTGTTTTATCTAGTCGTCTTATCTAGCTAAAATCAATAACATAACCATCTCAATCTGTGGATAATAATGCTGTATTTCAAATAGTCTTCCAGAAACCCCTTTCCTTATCTAAATTGCTCCAGAAGTTTTCTGTGCCACATTAGTATCTCTGAACACTTCCCTTAACACTTTCACAAATTTTTGCTTTCCTGAGTTTCGGTACTAAGGAAAGAGGCTGAACAAGCCCACCACAATACTAGTTTTTCAGAGCCAGCACTAAGTGTTCACTTCATAGACTTACAACCCATTTTTACATGCATATTCAACATTGGTATACAAACCAAACTTTGGCAATTGGTGTTATAAAATGTATCTCCTGGTTAAGAGTAGCTCAGTTCTCCTGACTTCTATATTATATTTGTGGGTTGTGTCTTCCTGGTATTCTTTTAAAACTGTATGTAATGAATGGGAGAATCTCAGTGTCTTGGGATGCTTTCAAGCTGTTTTTTATGGTGTGGGGGTTTTTATAAAACTAATTACCTTCTAATTTTATTTACCTGTAACTTAAACCCGATGTATCTGTTAGTGCTTCAAGAGAAACTGAAGAAAGAATTGTTTTATTTCTAGCTGAAGAGAAGTCTTGTTCTATGTTCGAAAGAGGGCTCCATCTCTAAAGTTAGACTGCCACAAACGAATTCCTTATATACACTACATATTGAAGTTTTTAATTCTATCCCCCCACCCCCATGTCTGTGTATCTGATTTTTCTCTCCTGCATTTTCCAGTTTCCCCATAGATGAACTCAGGGGTAGTGTAGGAGCTCAGATTGAACTTTTCAACTCATGATGTTTAACATGATTTAAAATGAGGCAAAAAGTCACACTTCCCATCTGTGTGACACTCTGTAGATGACATCTCTAGTATTTGTAATGCATCCTTTTCTATGTATATGTAAATATTATATACTATTTTGAAACAGTTTTCTCATACTAACAAAAAGCTATAATGTATCTGGAGGAGAACAAGCAATTTTTATTCATTTTACATAATTCTGTAGCAAACTTTATAGGCATTTCTGGGAACTTGCTGGTAGACAAGAATGTGGATCTATTACAACTACACTTTCAAAAACTTGAAATTACTTGCCTGAATTTCTTTCTGTATTTATAACCAGTAGAGATTATAATAGATCCATACCCTTCTTCTCGACTAGACTCAAAGTTTATTAAAAGTTTGTATGCTTGAAAACCAGCTGATTAGTAGTGCAGTTTAGCTGTTTAAAGCATTCTAAATATTGTTGTGTGTCAGGAGCAGGGACCCAAGAGTATGGAACTACTATCCTCAAAAAGTGAGTGCATTACAGGTAATTTTCTTTTCCCAGCATTTCAGAGTTAGAACAGTATATGGAGAAAAGAATGAAACTTAAAATTACTATGAGTGTTTGCTCTTGTTCATACACCTCATTCCAAAGGGTAAGAAGAAAGATGAGGGAAGTAGGAAGAAATTTGTTTTTGGTGTATCAATCACCCTCTGGAGAGTATGGAGGAGCTGACATGTTTTTAACATGGAATTAGGAAATACTGTGAGTGTGGGTGTGTGTCCACCTCCTGTCACATTGTTATACAGCTGAAATCTGGGGCTCTCACAGTTGTCAATTTTATTGCTCAGCTAGGCCCGTGAATGCAGGTAGAGTCCAGCTCCAGACTGGGCAAGCTGCTGAGCTCTCTGCCTGCTCTCTGGGCACTGGACATTGAGCCCAGAAAGGGGGCTGCCACTGGGGCAAGGTGTAGATAGTGGCCACCAGGCCGCCACGCTCTCTAAGAGGGGGTGGAGGAGCCTGCTGCACTGGGCTGTGACTGGGATGTGGGCAAGCTGCAGGCAGGTGCTGCCCGTCTTCAGGCTGGGGTGTAGGAGGCAGCTTCCTGGCTGCGAGCCAGGCTGCAGGTGGCTGCCAGTGCCACCCATCTGTGCGCCCACCTTGCAGGGTGTAGGAGGCTCCCAGCCAGAGCACAGAAGGCTGCTGCTTGGCTACCCAGAACTGCGGCGGCTGCTGCCCGGCTTCCCAGGACTGAGACAGCTGCTGCCCAGCTTGGAGTTGGGGCCAGGCAGGAAGCAGGCAGCTGCTGTGTCGCTTCCAGCATAGCTGATGGCTGCTGCCTTGTGTCCTGGGATGCAGGTGCCTTCTGTCTGCTGCACAGCTGGGCCTGGGTGGGATTGCTGGCTGCTGCCACCTGCTTCCCAGCTGGGAGTTGGGATGGGGCAGGATGCAAGTGTCTGCTGCCCAGCTGCCTGAAAAGCCAGCAGCTGCTTCCTGGTGTCCCACAACTCAGGCAGCTGCTACCTGCCTCCCAGCTGTGACCTGTCGGGAGGTGGGTAACTATGGGAACCCAGGGATTCAGGGGACCAGGGGTTGTGGGACATCCCACAATGAGGACATGAGGGCCCCCCAAAGCATGGGGGTTTAAAGCTGTTGCCTCAATTTGTGCAACCCTTGGGATGGCTCTGTGTGCATTTGTGAAAAGAACATTTGTGGAAAGAATGGATGGTCAATTAGTATAGATAATTTTTTTATGGGCCTGTATCTCTAGAATGGAAAACAATTATCATCTTTCATAATAATAATTAACAGAAGGCTCTGAAGTTTGCAGCAACAGCTCTTGGTTGGTGGTGCTGTGGTCAGCACAAGGGCAATTCTGTTAATGTGGCTTGTTTGGATGTCCTATAGAGTTCACTTAGGGCACTACATGACTGCAGTTGTGAGGTTCATAGATCCAGATGTGTGAACGAGCATTGGAAACAACTTCTAAAAGTGTAAAATTGCTCAGGAATTTCACTCTGGAAACATGAGTGAGATGTGAATTCTTCACATAGGGTCTGAACTGATGCTGATTAAGAGCAGTAAGGTACGTTGGCTGATGTATTAGGAAACATCTACATATTTTTAAAAACCAGGCACGATGTAATTTCCTTTCTATGCTGAGGTACCTGAATTTTCATATAACTCTTTAAATGCCTTTTATGTGCTTTACTATATTAATTTCTCAAACAGAATAAAAAAAGCAATAGTCTTTCATCACCTAAAACTAGAGAAAACAGTGTCTGAATAAACTCATTCAGCTGGTTTTGGAGCCATCAGCTGTTGAACTGGTCATGTGAAGTGCTAAGTTTACTGAGGCAACGCTTCATGGTGCAGTGTTCTTCCTTCTGAAGCAATGTATTTTGATGAATGGCAAGATAGATGTCTTTGAAAGTCAGTGACACTAAAAGCTTTTAGGGAATGTCTACACTGGCAGCTCTGTTAAGTCAACTTAACAGGGGTGACTTTAAGTTGAGCTCAATAAGTCAACTTAGAGCATCCACACTGAAAACTGCTGTCGACTGACTGTCCATGCTGGCAGGTGCTAGGTTGACCTTTCCTGGTGGCCAGGAACTCTGGGAGGAGACCTGGAGCCCAATTAAGTTGACTTAAGGGCTATTTCCCGTCTACATTGGCTTAAGTCGACCTTAAGAAGTGGTGTTAGTAAGTAATGTAAGGAAGCCCTTAAGTCAACTTAATAAAAGCCCAGTGTGGCTGTGGGGGGTCAGTAGGTTGACTTAAGCTTCCTTAAGTTGACCTAATGCTCCAGTGTATATGTACCCTATCAGAGTACTCAAAGACAGATGCTCTCATTGGGTCGGGGCTGGAGACTGCTGCTCACTTCATTGTTTTATGGATGTCTTTCCCTTTTCTCTAATTTACTGCACAATCCGGCCTAGGAATTTTTATTTGGCTTGGTAAATGTATTAAACACAGCATATGGCAACAAGCCAAAAATCTGCCAATTTATGAGCCCTTCATCTCCTTCAGCAATCTCTGCTGAATTGAACAAAATTCTTCCAAGGTAAGCTTCCCACCTTTGTACCCTTGGAGTGCACAGGACAGTTGGTTCTTTAAACCCGTAGAGGTCCTAGGAGTTATGGAATGCAGAAGATTTGGCAGAGTTGCCTATCCACATAGCTGCCTCCTGTTTAGTCCTTTGCTACTGGTCCCACCATCCCTGAAAAGGATGGTTCATATTGCAGAATGGGTCACTTAATAGTATTGGAAGCGGAACCATGGCTGGGAGGAGTTGGTGCTGTGGAGTTGCTACTGGACTTAAGACTAGATAAAATAGAAATGTATGTAGACTATTCATTTTTCAGTAGGAATAAAGCATTTAAAGAAAGAGGATATTAAACTACTATTTTCATTTTAAGAAAGCTCCCCAGTCAGTGCATGCCACAGATCACACTTTCTGAAGAGAAGACTGAGCAGAGCATTAACTCAGTCAGACCTACTGGGTAAAGGTGGTTGGTACACAAGTTACTGTTGTCCAGGAGCCTAGTTTAGGAGTGGAAGAATTATAAAATTCCTCTGGAGGGTCACTAAGTGCCTAAAACTTGAGAAGGTACATTCAGAAACCACAAAGTGGACAGAGAGGTGTAACTTGCCAAATGATTGTGACAGTGGTGCACTTTAGCCTGAATTTCCAATAACAGCAGCACTGAAACTAGGTTCAACGGGGGAAGGAGACCAAAGCCCACAGGTAAGTGACAATGTGGGTGATCTGGGGGAAGGGATGGAACTTGGGGGGGCTGGGACTGTAGCACCAGCAATAAAAGAGAAGGTAGTTGGAACATTGGGGGGGGGTCAAATAAATGTCTTAAGTGCTCTACTGAAGTCCCAATATGCAAGGAGAGTCGGGGAGGAGAACTGAAAGAAAAAATGCAAGGGGGTTTATGTAACAGAACTGAAAATCAACATGACAAAGTAGGGCAATCGGCCGGGTATCTTAGGTGCCTGTACACTAATGTGAGGAGCCTGGGAAATAAGCAAGAAGACTTGGTAATACTAGCACAGACAAGGAACTATGATATTATAAGAATAACGGAGACGTGGTGGGATAGTGTGCATGACTGGAGCTCTGCAATGGATGAGTATAAACTGTTGAGGAAAGACAGGCAGGGAAGAAGAGGGGGAGGAGTAGCGTTATATGTAAAAGAGCTCTATGACTGCTCAGAGCTCCATTATGGAAGTGGAAGCGTGCCAATAGAAAGTCTGTGGGTTACATTGAGAGGGGAAAGCAACAAGGGGGATGTTGTGGTGGGGGTCTGCTATAGACCACCAGACCAGAAGCAGGAGGTGGATGAGGTGTTCTATGGACAACTAGCGGAAGCTTCTAGATCACAGGCCCTGGTGCTGATGGGGGACTTCAATTACCCTGACATCTGCTGGGAGGCCAATACAGCAGTGCATGGGCAATCCAGGAGATTTTTAGAGGGTGTTGGGGACAACTTTCGAGTACAAATGTGAAAGGAACCAACTAGGGACCTTGCACCGCTCAACCTGCTGCTCACAAACAGGGAAGAATTGATTAGCGATGTAGAGGTAAATGGCAAGCTAGGCAGTAGTGACCATGACATGGTTGAGTTTAGGATCCTGATTAAAGGAAGGAAGGAAAGAAGCAAAACAAAAACCCTGGACTTCAAAAAAGCAGATTTTGGCTCCCTCAGGGAACTGATGGGCAGGATCCCTTGGGAAGCTAATCTGAAGGGGAAAAGAGTCCAAGAGAGTTGGTTATATTTTAAAGAAACCCTGCTAAGGGCACAGGAAGTTGCCATTCCAATTAGGAGAAAGAAGAAACATGTGAGGCAGCCAGATTGGCTTAGCAGAGAACTCTGCTCTGAGCTTAAACATAAAAAGGAAGCTTACAGGAAGTGGAGGCTTGGTCAGATGACCAAGGAGGCATATAAAGATATTGCTAGGGACTGCAGGGATAAAATCAGAAAGGCCAAAGGACAAATGGAGTTGCGGCTAGCGAGGGATGTAAAGGATAACAAGAAGGGGTTCTACAAGTATGTTAATAACAAGAAGAGGATCAGGAATGGTGTAGGCCCCTTGCTGAATAGGGCAAGCATCCTTGTGACAGAGGATGAGGAAAAAGCTGAAGTGCTCAATGCATTTTTTGCTTCAGTTTTCACAGGCAGGGTCAGCTCCCAGCCCTCTACCATGGGTGTGGCAGATGGGAGAGAAGAAGACAGGCCCTTGGTGATGGAAGGTCAGGTTAGGGACTGCTTAAAGAAGCTGGATGTGCACAAGTCCATGGGGCCGGATGAACTGCATCCAAGAGTGCTAAGGGAATTGGCCAATGAGATAGCAGCACCGCTGGCCGTTATCCTTCAAAACTCATGGAGAATGGGGGAGGTGCCAGAGGATTGGAAAAAAGCAAATGTAGTGCCTATTTTCAAGAAAGGGAAAAAAGGAAGATCCGGGAAATTACAGACCAGTCAGCCTCACCTCAATCCCTGGAAAAATTATGGAGCAGATTCTCAAAGAATCCATCCTCAAACACTTAGAGGAAAATAAAGTGATCAGGAACAGTCAGCATGGATTTACCAAGGGTAAATCATGCCTGACCAATCTCATCTCCTTCTATGATCAGATGACTGGTTTTTCTGGCTGCAGGAAGAACCATTGATGTGATATACCTTGAGTTTAGCAAGGCTTTTGATACAGTTTCCCACAGCATTCTCATTGGCAAATTAAGGAAGGATGGGTGGACTATAAGGTGGATAGAAAACTGGCTAGATCAACGGTTTCAGCACGTAGGAATCAATGGTTCCATGTCTAGCTGGCAACCAGTCATGAGTGGTGTGCCCCAGGGGTCGGTCCTGGGGCCGGTTCTGTTCAACATTTTCATCAATGATCTGGATGATGGAATAGACTGCATTCTCAGCACGTTTGCGGATGACACCAAGCTGGGGGGACCAGTAGACATGTTGGAGGGCAAGGACAGGATTCAGGGAGACCTAGATAAATTGGAACAGTGGACCAATAGAAATCTCATGAGGTTCAATAAGGACAAGTGTAAAATCCTGCACTTGGGACGAAAAAACCCCATGCACCGCTACAGGCTGGGAAACATTCAGCTAAGTAGCAGCAAAGGACCTGGGGGTCATGGTGGATGGAAAGCTAGATATGAGTCAGCAGTGTGCTCTTGCTGCCAAAAAGGCCAATGGCATACTGGGCTGCATCAAAAGAAGTATTACCAGCTGATCAAGGGATGTGATCTTTCCTCTCTATTCTGCACTGGTGAGGCCACATCTAGAATACTGTGTTCAGTTTTGGACTCCCCACTACAAAAAGGACAGGGACATGCTAGAGAGAGTTCAGAGGAGGGCAACCAAAATGATGAAAGGACTGGAGCACAAGCCCTATGAAGAAAGACTGAAAGCATTAGGCTTTAGTCTGCAGAAGAGAAGATTGAGGGGGGATTTGATAGCAACCTTCAACTACTTGAAGGGATGCTCTAAGGAAGAAGGAGCTCAACTGTTCTCGGTAGTAACAGAGGACAGAACGAGGAGCAATGGTCTCAAGTTGCGGTTAGGGAGGTCGAGGCTGGATATTAGAAAAAACTTTTTTACTAGGAGAGTGGTGAAGCCTTGGAATGAGCAGCCGAGGGAGGTGGTGAAATCTCCATCTTTGGAGGTGTTTAAGGCCCAGCTGGACAAAAACCATGACTGGGATGGTTTAGTGGGAGCGGTCCTGCCTCTGGCAGGGGGGTTGGACTAGATGACCTATGAGGTCCCTTCCAACCCTATGGCTGTGTTCACACACAGGGGGTTATTTCGATATGGTTGTTTCGAATCTACTTGTATCGAAATAACACCTTATTTTGAAATAACTTAATTCGAATTAACAGTTTGTTAATTCGAATTAAGGAAAGAAGCTCAAAGTGAAATAGCAGGTTCAGGCAACAGTTATTTCGAAACAAGTCACTGTTGTTTCGAAACAACATGTTCGCACGGTGTTGTTTCGAAACAATCATTTCGAAACAACGTTGTTTCGTCCCCACATGGGGTTTAACTTGTTTCGAAACAACGCCATTGTTTCAAAACAACGGGACCCATTGTTTCGAAACAACCGTGCGTCGTGTGAACAGCCTAAATCTTATTTCGAAACAACCTCTGTTGTTTCGAAATAAGAGGGCTGTGTGAACACAGCCTATGAGTCTATAATTCTATGAACACAAAAGGTATTGCTAGTTTTACAATAGGAGCAAAATTGTGTTCTCCCAGGGCTTGACCCTTTCAGGGAAAAAACAATTTTGCACGGTTGCTTGAGAGACAGAGGTGAAATATCAAAGCTACTAGCTCTGGTATTTTCTCTTAGCCACCTCTCAGCACACCCTCATTGTTATCTTGAACCATTCTGTCCTGTTTTGTTTTCCCAGACTGACTCTTTTTGAATGAAAGGAAATAGTCAAAGAGTAAACACCCCAATGGCGTGGCCTGTAGATAGTATCAATAAGTTCTAATGCAGAAGCGCCTCATCCACCTCAGGCTCTTACACAAGATTCTTTCACATTAGTGTTCATAGAAGAAAAAGAAAGGTTGAAAAAAACTGGAGCGGAAGTTGTCTCTTCACAGCTCTTTAAAAAAAATGACACAGAGACAAGATGCTATTTCCACCCACCCCCTCCCACACACGGATGACATTTCAGCAGCTGAGGCACTCTGGGGTAACAAATGGCATGAAAGGTCAGTCAAATGTGATCAGAATCAAGCACTACTGGAGATAAGGAACAGGAGAATATTAACACATTAAGCAAAGGCTGACATTACAGTAGCCTCTGTGCTCCCAGAGGAAACTGTTCTTAATTTAGCGTTGACTGCCCAAGTGCATTTCCTATCAGTATAATCATTTGCAAGAAAAAAAATCAAGGAGGTCAGCAGTTACATCAGCATTACCATTCACATGCCAGACACAATCCAGCTTGCCAACAGAAACTCTGTAAAATTCTGACACCGAACCATTCACACGTCTAATTCCCGACAAGCTCCCTCCAACACAAAACCTTAGCTCCAGCCACAGCCAGTAACAGGCCCACATAAAAATCACAATTAAGGATGAATGTATATAACAGTAATTTAGGGTCAAAATACATTCCTGGTTTGTCTTGTGAAATTCATGCTCAAGTTTGAATATAGAGCTAAATAAACTGAGGAGTAGTAAAACACATTTAAAAACCCCCCAAACAGCCTTAAGGCTGCAATGCAGTGAGGTCAATCAGACACTTATGTGTAAGGCACTGTATTGGGGCATAGGTGCAGAAATTTAAAACAGTGTTTCTTTTTTAAAAAAAAAAATCAGTTTAATCAAGTGCTTCACCTCATGGTGTCACTACAGAACAGAGTAAAGGCTATTTAAGATGCCCTTTGTATACACTAGCTCAGTGGTTTCCAACCTTTCTGCGTATGCGGACCCCTCTTTAATGTAAAAAAAATTCATGGACCCCCCCCCCAGTGATAATAGTTGTTATTGGGGACAGACTGCAGGGAGCTGTGCTGCAGAACAGCAGTTGAGAACCTGGCCCCTGGCTGGTCCCAAGACGTGGGGACTTACCCCGAGTAAGGCTGCTCACAGAAGGTAAATACAATTCATGCAGAGCAGAGGTGACAAACTTGTTCAGTGTGTGTGTGTGTGTGTGTGTGTGTTTGTGGGCGGGTAGTGTGCCATACTGGAAGGCAGACCACATATCACTGGCCACGTGGACACATGGCTCCCCAACCCTTCCCCATCCATGTTCAGCGTGCCATGGGCTCCCCTTCCCTGGCCAGGGACGGGGACCACCATGGCCACCGGCAGCTGGGCCCCAGCTCTCCAGCCCGACTGGGCCGGAGATCTGGTGCTCTGGTGCTGGGGTTCAGGGCACGGTCCCCGGAGTGCCCAGCGCCAGCAACACCCCTGACCCCAACCTTGTCCACTGGTGCCCACATCAGACCCCTCTTTCACCATGTCCTCCTCAGCCCCATCCCCACTCTCTAAACTTTGTGCCCCACGCTCCCATTCCAGAGC
>ML681994.1:31941562-32020920 GCA_007922195.1 Podocnemis expansa | reverse complement strand
GTTTAACCTATTTTGAAAGTACGGCTCCCATTTCAAAACAAGGGGTTTCTTTGTTTCGAAATGGCTGTACGTCATGTGGCCATGCTGTTTCTTATTTCAAAACAACCTCGTTGTTTCGAAATAAGAATGCTGTATGAACACACCCTTAGTCCACCTCATTAATTCAAACTAAGTTTGAATGTGGTTCAAACTACATTAGAACTTATTAGTTCAAATTAACAAATTCAAGCTAAGTTTGGGAAGTGTAGACATAGCCATTGAGACCTCACCAATATCAAGAAGAGCAGGACAATTACTGCCAGCATTTTACATATCACTCTTCTATTAGTATAAGTATGATTTCTCTTAGTTGTCTTAGAAACTGCTTCTTGTTGTTGATTCCTATTAAATGTGTGATCTACCACCACTCCCAGAGCCTTTTCAGCAGTAGTACTGTCTAGCCAGTAATTTTCATTTTGCAGTTATGCATTTGATTTTTCATTGCTAAGTGAAGTACTTTGTACTTGACTTTGATGAATTTCATCTGGTTGATTTTAGACCAATTCTTCAATTTTTCAAGGTTGTTTTGAATTCTAATCTTGTCCTCCAAAGTGCTAGCAGCCTCTCTCATTTTTGTGTCATCTGATAATACTATAATCATACTCGCTGCTACATTATCAAAGTCATTAATGAAAATATTGACTAGTATGGGACTCATAGACTGCTGCAGGACCACTCCTAGATACATCCCCCGTGTTGATAGCAAATAATTGATAATTAGTCTTTAAATATGGTCTTTCAACCAGTTCTGCACCTGCCTTATAGTAAATTAATACAGACCACATTTCCCTGGTTTGCTTACAAGAATGTCATATGGGACTGTGCCCAAAGACTTATTAAAAATCAAGAGAATCATATCTACAGGTCCCCTCCTCATCATTAACCAACAGGCCCATCCTGTCAGAGAAGGAAATTAGGTTAGTTTGGCATGATTTGTTCTTGACAAATCCATGCTGGCTAATACTTATAACTCTATTATTCTCTAGTTGCTTACATATTGACTGTTTAATAATTGGTTCCAATACCTTTCTAGATACTGAAGTCTGGCAGACTGGCCAATAATTCTCTGGGTCCTCTTTGTTCCCCTTTTTAAAAACAGGTATTTTATTTGCCCTTCTCCAGGTCTTTAGGATCTCACCTGTCCTCCATGAATTCTTGAAGAACATTGCTAATGGTTTCAAGGTTTTTTGTTTTGGATATTTCTGTTATTTGTACTAGAAATGCATCATGCACCTCCATCTCTTGATTTTGTGATGTGAAGTAGATGCTTATAATCTCATCCCTGATCTTTTCTCTTTTATCTTCAACCCAGAGACTTCCAATTACTCTGCCTCTTAACTTTTTCTGGATTTGAGAACAAGTGTGTATATTCTTAACGCATA
Organism: Podocnemis expansa; assembly: GCA_007922195.1. Taxonomy (NCBI): domain Eukaryota; kingdom Metazoa; phylum Chordata; order Testudines; family Podocnemididae; genus Podocnemis; species Podocnemis expansa. The sequence continues at coordinate 32,019,499 of ML681994.1, read as the reverse complement.
ATGCAACACTTCCTCCTTTTTTGCTGCTTGCAGGACTGGCTCAACCTAGAAGCGAATGAGGCCCTGGCTTGGAGTGCCATATGCTTATGGGTGCTGCAGCACCACTCCGGGAGGCAGGGCAGGCTGGCCCAGAAACTGGACCCCATGCTCCCACCCCTCCCTGAGCCAGTCACTCCACCCCATGCAGCGGACTCTGCTCTCTCTCCCCACCTCTGGGCCGGCCGGCCTGCCCCTAGGGAAGAACAGCCAGCCCAGGGGAGGGGCGGGAGAGCAGAGCCCAGCCTCTGGGCTGTCCTGTTCCACCACTGGGCTGGCTGTTTCCCGCCCTGCAGGCAGGATGAGCTGGCCTGGCATGGAAGCCCCACAAAAGTGAAAGCCAGCTCGGGATGCCACAGCCCCTTCAGCTGGCCTTGGCTGTTTGTCTTTGCTTAACAAACTGTATCCCTCTATATCAATATTCTAGTTATAAAATTTATCCTATTAATCAAGTGTCTGTGATGCCAATTAATTCATAATTTATCTTATGGATCAATACTGCCAGTTCTTCTGGTTTATTCCCATTTTCCTTGTATTTATGTAGAGGCAGTTAATAAATCAAACAGATTTCACCACTGTTATCCTTACTGGTACACCTATGATGTCCCTATTGCAATTTTCCATTTCTTTCCTAACATTTAACCCTCTGTTTAGATCATCATTTTTTAAATACTGTTGTGAAAGCATTTGTCACCTCCCTAGTTTGAAACTAGTTTAAAGTCCTCACTAGATTGGTAAGCCAGTGTGTGAGGATGCTCTTCCCCATCTTGGTTGGGTGAATCCCATCTTTCCCCACCTGTTCTCCTTCCTGGAACAGCAATTCATGGACAATGTAGCCAAAGCCCTCCTGTCAACACTATCTGCTCAGCCATGCGTTCATCTTCAGGATTCGAAATGCCATTGATTTCAATGGGACTAGTACTTACTACTTCAATATAAGTTTATGGGTTTTCCTGAACTGAGCTAAAGTACTTGACAGCTTGTGGAATTAAGCCCCAAAGGGTAACATACATCAGACCAATTGCACAATATATTGTTGCTTTCATGGAAATACAGCTGAATTTGTGAGTAGCTAAGATGTTTACTTCTTTGTAGTGTCCTGAGATTTCAGAAGGGGTGACCAAACTTTCAGTAAAGAACTCTGAGCCTCTCCCATAGCAGCCACTTAAATGAATTACAGGCATTGCATAGTTTTGGAGAAAGCCATTTGCCGTAAATGAGAATTAGAATGTACAGCTGAGAAACAAGTGTAAATTTGTTACAGAGGAAAAGTTATTACAATGAGGAGTGAGGGGCCTTTTTCTAAACCCTTTCAAGATGTGTAATATTTACTACTGCTTATTCTATACTAATAATTTTTAATACAAACAATTTACAAAGGAAATGAATGAAACAGCTTCTGTAAACTGACCACGTCAAATGCAGTGAATACATGGCAGTAGTGGTGATTAGTCTTCAAGTCTTTAGTGATGTATGCAAATGTTGAGAGGTCTTCAGGATCTTGTGCAGCACAAGAAATGTTGCGGATTTCATGTTCAGCAATAATATTCTGTTAAAAAAAAACAAACTAAAGTATCACTATTTTTCAGTCAACACAGGAATTAAGTATAGAAGCCCCTCAAGCAATAACTGTTTTTAGTATGTTAAGGCTACTGTCCTCCTCTGTACGAAGGTACTAACTCTTTTAATTAAAACATCACATGTTCAACTTTTTACACAGAAATTCTGGCCCTTCCAACTGTATCCAAAAATATTATGTATCAACCAGTAGTTAAACCCTTAGGAAACTGCACAGTCCTGGAGCTTTCCTTCAGTTCTGTTGCTTTTCAAATGAAAGCAATGCACAATTTACATGGTATCCTGTGACAAGGAGGCATCTTTCATGGGATACAGTTGAGAGAATAATTATAATAGACTATTAATTTTCTATTCCTATGCCCATTGATGCTGCTGTTTCTGTTTTATCAATTAGCATATGGTATCATTGCAGCTTACAGGTAGATAAGACAATGGAGGTGCAAACTCTGGATCTCTGCATGCACAGTTTGAAGAAATCCAATCTGATTCTTCCACAAACAGACTGAACAATACTAATCACTGTATTGCACTTAACTACTAAAGGGAAAAAAGGACTACTTTGGAAAGATGTGGCAATGCATCTCAATTTACTACCAACAGTATTCTGCAAGAGGGTATTAAAGAGAAATTAAATTGTTTATGCAAAGGACTCTAAGATAATGCCAAATTAAACTATGTAATGCTATTGATGCAAACAAAAGACATATCTGCCTGATGTATGAAGAGATAACTTTGTCTAACGGTCTGGACAAAATAATGAATATTTTGCTGTGTAAAATCATTGTTGTATATTTACCCTGTCTAGACCAGTGGCCTTCAATCTTTCCACACTATTGTTTCCCTTTCAGTTTTGTGTGTGCCTAAGATTCACCTCCCTTAAAAACTACTTGTTTACAAAATCAGACATAAAAATTCAAAAGTGTCACAGCACATTATTGCTGGAAAACTGTTTACTTTTTCATTTTTACCACCCAAGTATAAAATAAATGAACTGGAATATAAATATAGTACTTACTTGTCACTGTATAGCACATAAAGCAGTATAAACAAGTCATTAACTTTATGAAATTTTAGTTTTCATGGACTTTTCTAGTGATTTTTAAAAATAGGCAAGTATCTAGATAAATTGATATACCCCTTGGAAGACTTCTGAGTACCCTTGGTTGAGAATCACCGGTTTAGACCAAAGAAGCCAGGAAGTCAAAGACAAGATTGAAGTATAGTTACTTTCAGAAAAGGCACATGTTCAGAGTTACTTAATGAATAAGGATGGTCTTCACTACATGGGTACATGCTTTCCTAAATCATGACCTCATTCAGTGTGGCTACTGCATTTCCACAAACACAGAATATTCCTATCTGTAATATGACATCTCTACAAAAACACTATAATGCTGCTACACACTTTTTTGGCACTAACTATACAGTATTATCATAACATTTATGATATTTAATGTCACAGTCAGTGAGATCTATGGCTAGCTGTTGTCAGGAATATCTATGCAATATAAAAGCATTTTTTGAATATGTCTCATTTTTAGAGGGGAGATTATCTGTAAGACAGTCATTTGAATCACTCCCCCTGTTGTTTAACATGCTCAGATACACTTGCATACTTGGCAAGTTTCTGAAATGCCTATTAATATCTAGTTGAGGAAAATAACGAGTGAGTAAAATCTGAATAAAAAGGCAGCATTCTAACACTTTTACATTCAAATTACACAACAATCCAAAATAGAGGAATTGTAACTGAAGACACAACATAATCCTTTTAATCTAAAATTGTTGCAATATATTATTTGATTTCTGTTTCTGTGATATGCATTACTCATACCAAATGATAATAAAACAATGATTATGTGTTAATGGGCACCTATTTTTTAAGATCTTTATACTCAATGATATTTAATGTTCATTTGATTTTATGGTGCTTTAGGCAAAAGACTATAACATCAGTTTGAGAACTGTTATCAGTCTGAGAACTGTTGGCCAGGACAAAGATTTTTATCAGAATTATAATTATACTAAAAAGCCAGTCTTTAGTTTTCTACAAATATGATGTGTTACCAATGTTGCTTTAAAGATGAAAGGAGATTAATGCTCAGGAGATATTAGAAGTATGTGAAATGTTTACCCCTAAACCAGGAATCACATAATATGTATCTGGTTTCAAATGTGCTATACACTTGAAAACACCTTTGCCTCATTGAAAGCTTTGCTCACCTTTGTGAACCTCTCAAGTCATCCTGGATAAAGCATCAAGTAAACCTGCACTGACTCAGAGACTTGTGTTTTGAAAGTAGTTGGAATTCATAAGAATTGTTGAGAGCATTTTAACTTGAAATCAGGTGTTTGGGCATTTATATATACTAAGATTTTTGCTCCAAATGAATAAAAAAAGAAAGCATTCCTATGAATTTCTATGGTCCAAACCAAACAGCTGAGTTTCACCCTAATTACCATATATACGTGTGTATAAGCTGAGATTTTTGTGCCTGAAAATTGGCTTCAAAACAGGCACTCGGTGTATACACTGGTCAATACAGTAGGCAACCCCACCCCATGCGTTTCACTGGGGATGCTCCAGGCTGGAGCCCCAGTGTGGCTGAGGCAGCCATTTTGGGCAATCGGCCTGGCCTGGGGTTACAGTTAGGAGGGGACCCTGCTGTCTCGAGTGGTCAGGTAAGGGGACCCTGGGGGGGTTGGCCTGGGAGTTGTCTGGGAGGCCAGGAAAAGCAGCAGTAGGGGGTGGGGGTGACTGGGAAGGGGCAGAAGGGGAGTTGGGGAACAGCAGTGGGGAGCAGAGAGGGTGACAGCGAGCTGGGGAACACCAGGCAGAATGGATACAGCAGGGAACAGACAGACCAGAGGAACAGCAGGGGGAGTGGAGAGAGCAGGGGGAGTGGAGAGAGCAGGGGGACATCAGCAGGGAGCAGAAAGAGTGGCAAGGGACAGGAAAAGCAGCAGCAGGGGTTTGGGGGTTAGGGATGGTGTTGGGAACTCCAGGGGAAGACAGCGGCACTTAGTGGGGGGGGGGTTAGGGGCCGAGGCCAAAAGGGAAGCTCGGCTTATACACGGGTTACCCATTTTTGCCTCTTTTGTGGCTCAGAATTGGGGTGTCAGCTTATGCACAGATTGGCTTATACATGAACATACATACACACATATATATAGCAGCACAAGAACAGGCACTGAGCACCAGATCCATTGAAGCAGGGGTCTACCACACTAGACAGGACCCAAGGTGCAGACTGTGCAGAGGGGCCTCAGAGACAGTCCAACACATAGTGGCAGGATGTAAGATGCAGGCAGGAACAGCATACACTGAACGGCACAACCAAGTAGCTGGCATTGTGTACAGGAACATCTGTACAGTGTATGGGCTAGACCCTCCCAAGACGAGATGGGAGATTCCACAGAAGGTCGTGGAGAATAACAGCGCTAAGATTCTGTGGGACTTCCAGATCCAGACGGACAGGCAGGTACTGGCCAATCAACCAGACATTGTGGTAATACATAAGGACCAGAAGACAGCAGTGGTGATAGATGTAGCAGTGCCAAGTGACAGCAACATCAGGAAGAAGGAGTATGAGAAGCTGGAGAAGTACCAGGGCCTGAAAGAGGAACTAGAGAGGATGTGGAAAGTGAAGGCCAACGTGGTCCCAGTGGTGGTAGGAGCACTCGGGGCTGTGATTCCTAAGCTGGGAGAGTGGCTCCAACAGATCCCAGGAACAACATCAGAGCTCTCTGTCCAGAAGAGTGCAGTGCTAGTAACAGCTAAGATACTGCGCAGAACCTTCAAACTCCCAGGCCTCTGGTAGAGGACCCGAGGTTGAGGAAGACACATACCACCCATAGGGGTGAGAGGGGAATTTTTTATATACATACCTACATATATATCTATATATATCCCATCTACAACATGCCACTCAGTTCCGTGGCTAAAACAGTTCTCAACAAACTCAAAAAAACCACCGAAGAAAGGAACTTGAGCATAACTTTGCTAAGTTAATCAAAACAAACAGACAAACAAACAAACAAAAACAAACAAGGAGTCCTGTGGCACTTAAAGACTAACAGATTTATTTTTTGGGATTTTATCCCACGAAAGCTCATGCGAAGAATAAATCTGTTAGTCTTTAAGTGCCACAGGACTCCTTATTTTATTTTTGCTGGACTAGACTAACATGGCTGCCCCTTTGGAACTTTGCTGAGTTAATACCTTTGGAAAGCTCTAGTTACTGGAAAGTGACTTTCTTTTCTCCTCTCTGAATTGTCATGGCAGATCTCCATTCCTGGGAGATGATTTAGCAGCATAAATCCTCCAGAAAGTAGGGAAAGATGTGATCAACAGTAAGAGAGTGAAAGACTTCTCTTTCTAAATTAGCATCCCATCTGGTCTCAATAGCGTACTGACCCAAGTTGCCACTGATCTAGTTCTGGTGGAACAAGTTCTGAGTCCTCCACTATCTCAACCCCTGACTTGTCATAAGAATTTAGAGTACTAAGTTTTATTTATTTGAATAGTCTTTAGTCTGAAATGTCTAAACCCGCAAAAATGAGCTATGAAAAGATTTAGCCCTGCCAAGGAAACAACTCTAATATTTGAATATCCAAGCTGAGGAGTTAGGCTCTACCAAGCATGTTATGAGGCTCTGGAAAGACTAAAGGAAAGATATTTGTTTGATTAAAGTAGGAATCCAATAAGACTCTGGAAGGATCTTGGGATAAAGTACAACTTACTCCAATGACATAGTGTAATGAGGAACAATCATGAAAGCTGGGTTTTCACATACATGACTAGTTGCCGCTATGGGCACTGAATACTCAATATTTATTGATCAATAACAGGAGTCATCAGCCACAAGCTTATCTGTAGCATACACAAGCCAGGTTAATGCTAGGGTTGAGATACCACACCACAATTTGTTTCTGAATTTGTGGGAAATTGATAGACACACAGATGGGCAGAGATGGAAGCAATGGCCATGAGACAGCAGTAGTTTCCTACATGGAGTTTAACAGTGGGGAAAGGCAGTCCAGATTCTGTAAATGTGAAAAGATATTCTACTGTTTGAGATACTGGATAGGACTGAAGCATTATTTCTCTTTCTAGCCCATACAGAAAAATTCATGCTCTTTTGCATGTAAGATTTCAGTGCAGAAACTTTAAAAACATAAAATTTGTCAATTTCCTTCAAATAGCCTCTCCTTCTGCTCTAGATCCACACTACTAGATAAAGAGACCTTGGGTCTGGGTGCAGAAATCAAATCACCGTAAAAGAAAATCTAGAAACGATAGGGACATCAGAGCTGTTTCCTTTCTCCCAAGAAGAAGATTTCCAAAGCAGTCCTGTCCAAGCGAAAGTTAGTATCACAGTATTCTAAATCCTGCCATCAGAATACCCAGAGCAAAGAGAGAGAAAAAGAGAAGGAAGGAAGGGTGGAAAATTAGTTTTGATCTTGATGGAACCCAAGAAATCGAAAGAAATCTTTGGCCACTCTGCTCTGCCTGTGATACTAACCTTGACATGCTGTTCATTTATTTCTCCCATTACCAGCTCTGGTCTTTTCCCACACCCTTCTATGCAATATTTAGCTCAGAACTGGTTGTTTTTCTAAAGATCTGTTCTAAGGTTTATTTTGGGGGAAGTTCTATGGCCTGTGTTATACAAGAGGTCTGACTAAATGATTGCTGTGGTCCCTTCTGGCCTTAGAATCTATACAACAGCCTTCCCGAGTTGGTCCACAAGGCCATTATCCTCTCTACATTTGAATCCCTTCTGAATACTCACTTCTAACATACTGTCTATATAAGGCAGAGTCGTCAACCCTGGACACACGTGCAAAGATTGGCACATGAGATCATTGGGAGTGGCACGCGGTGCCAACAAAAGTGCAGCTCTTGCTGCTGGCCCTGAGGTGCTGCTGAGAGCAGTGCTGCTGTTGCAGGCCAGGGGAGCTCAGCAGAGGTGCCCAGTTCCCCATTCTTGACAGCAGTGCCATTCCTCGAAGCCTGAGCTGGAAACCAGACTGCTCTTGGGAGCAGGGCGCCATGTAGAGATGCCACAAAGAGCAGGACTGCTTTCTGCAGTGCCTCCACTGACGGCTTCCAGGCCCTGACAGCAGTGCTTATGTCAGAGGCAGGGACCATGTGGAGGCACTACCAAGAGCAGCAGAGGCCTGGGGACAGGGGAAGCCTGTTGCTGGGAGCAAATTCAGTGATACCTGATCTTACCACCTCTCCCTGCTGTGTGTAGGGGGCAGTAAGCTGAGGTGCTGCAAAATTTGCTCCCTGGGGCAGGTTCTCTCCGCAGAGGGGCCACTGGCACTGGGGAAGGGTTGGGAAGGAAGGGATGGCAGGGGGGTTAGCAAAGGTTGTCGACCCCTGAGGTAACTGGCAACAGCTAAGTTGAGGAATAACAGTGGATTGTATATAGGCCAGATTCACCAGTGTGGCCTGGCTGCTTAGCAAAGCAAAGCTGTCATAAACCCTGGTAACCCAGTGAGATAAGCCAGTCATACATATCAAACCAAAGAACAAAACTGTTTTTTGTCATTCACAGGAACTGATATAATTAATGTTTTCTTGACATCTCAGAGGTCAAGAGAAGAAAGAGTCCTTTATAAAAGAGTACATTATATGCTCTCAAGGGAGCTTGCAAATTTTACTTTAGCTGAGCAATAAATAATCATACTTTCCAGAACTACTTTCCTCTGTCTTTCAGTCTGTGCTGTGGGTTATAACATTGCAAATCTAATAGGAGAAAAACCCTAAACAGACACCAGATGCCTTGGTGCACAGTACAATGAAAAAATTAGGAGAATCACAGTGATGTGAAGCAGCTGCTGCAGTTCACAAAGAAAGAGAATAGGGATCTGTAAACCCCCTGTCAGAGGTAACTGGTACCTACAAGAAAGGGAGCCGGGTCCAATACACCTGCATGGCTTATGTGCTGTCCAGCTGGGCCTAAAGAAAGGCACCTGTGCCCTAAGAAAGAGGAGAGCGATGAAAGTAGATGGCAGCTGCCTGCTGAGGCTGCAGGAAATAGAGAGGCTCCTGAGTCAAGAGGGGAAAGATACAAGGACAAGGGCAAACTCAAGGGGAGAGATGCCAGGATAGCAGGAAGCAGGAAGAAACACCTCAGGGAGAGGAGGCTGATCCCAGCTGAAACTGGGATGACAACTTGGAAGGTTTGAGTTTTCTCTTTGAAAGACTTTGGACTGGAACTAATAAACTAATAAACCCCAGAAGGGAGCATGTTTCTGTCTCTGACCTGTGCGGACTTTTTATGGGAGCCTGAGTTAAGCTGAAACTGAGGCATGCAGCAGTAAAGTCATACACACCCTATGACATTCCTTGAAAATGACTGGATGCTGGAAGGAAAATCATACCAGTTTCATAGCCATTGATCTTTGCTACATGGAGTTGTGTGTAAGATCCCACAATTTTAGTACACTTATAGGGGTGGGAAGAAGCACCCACGTTGGACATTTTGTGTTTTGAAAAGGAACACACATTTTTCTGCATAATCTACTGTAAAGGTAAAATAGGTTGGGGGATTTGTCTGAGCAAGGAGGGGTATCCTGCCAAACTCTTCTTTTGATGGCTTTCCCTTTGATGAAGGAAGACTGGATACAATTCCCTCTAGAACTGCCATCAGTGCTGCCCTGTTTGTTTGCAAGAATGGGTTTCTGGGGTTCAGGAGAGATAGTCTGTTTGTTGAGGGCAGGTGAGTAAAAAAAAGTGGGGACTTGGAATCAGAACCCTGATCCCCATGTGGCTTGGTGATAGACACCCTATCCAGCACAATGAGGAATACAAATTGGAAGGCCAAAAATTACACGTACCTTATTTGTTGCATCAATAAATTTGACTCCCTTATAAGAGACTGACAGAACAATAGTAGGAACTTTCTTCATTTGCTCTGTCGATTTCTGAAATAAAAATGAGACAGCTGTTAGAACAGTTTGTTCTGTACTAGCAAGTGCAGCAAGTCCCTTTAGTTTTCTTCTTCTTCTCCTGATGGAAAATGTATGCAAATTAAAATAAAACAAAACTTCATTTAAATATTTGACTGTCTCACTTTAGCTTGCCTATGCTTTAGGCTCGTGAAACAGCTTCAAACACAGTGCGGCAATACTAAACTGATATCAGCCCCAGCAGTGGAGAAACAAGAGATGCTCACTCTGTGAAGGTTAGCAATGCCAGACTCCCACCAATTAGTGGAGAATCAATTCGAAGTTGGTAAATCAACTGTGGGAGTTTTTGTGATCAGTACATGCAGGGCCATTAATTGAGTTCTGCTAAGATGGGTAGTGAACATGGGCAATGTGCAGGACGTAGTGGATTTTCTGCGATGGGGCTACCTAACTGCGGTGGGACAACAGATGGCGCTCATATCCTTATCTTGGCACCAGTCCACCTTGCCAAAGAGAACATAAATCAATGGGGACACTTAGTGTGTTGCAAGCTCTGGTGGATCACAGTAATGCCCGGCATCAATGCAGGATAGTCAGGAAAGGCACATAACATGCACATCTTTCAGAATAACGGTCTGTTCAGAAGGCCACAATCAGTGACCTTCTTCCCAAATTACAAAATAACCATTGATTATGTTGCCGGGTTCCAAAAGGGAAGCTGTGTTAGTCTAGTCAGCAAAACAAGCAAGGAATCCTGTGGCACTTAAAGACTTAGAAACAGGACTCCTTGCTCGTTTCATTGCTTATGTTGACATACTAATAGTGATCCTACGAGACATAGCTTACTCCTTGTTCCCATTGGTCATGTAGTCATATACTGGCCATTTGGACAGCAGTAAGGAGAGTAAGCAGTAAGGTTCAACAATAGGCTGAGCAACTGTAGACTGGTGATGAAATGTGCCTTTGAATGTTTAAAGGGTCGTTGAGGTGGTTTGCTTACTAGGTTAGACCTCAGTGAAAGCAGTATGCCTTGTTATTGCTGCCTGCTGTAAGGAAAAGGGGACGAAGTATTTGCAGGCCTGGGATGTGGTGGCAGATAGGCTGGCAGCTAATTTTGAGAAGCCAAACACCAGAGCAATAAGAGCCCAGCAAGGAGCTCTGTGTCTCCGGAAGTCTTTGAAAACCCATTTCTGAAATGAGCACAGCAAGGTGCCCACTTATATGTTCTATGCCTTTCCATATCTTCCCCTCTGTTGCATCAGTTTCCCTGTATCTCCCCTCACAGATATCCACGACTGGAATAAATAAAGAGAATTTTATTTGCATAATGCTGACTTTTATTGTATAAAGAGCCTGAAAGAACAGGAAAATAATTTAAGCTTTGGCACCTGGTGTGATAAAATTGGAAACAGAGAGACAAATGCAGTTTGTCTGTGAATGTACGGAAGCATTGCACATCAAAGGTCTCTGAAAGCTGCCTTTTGTTCTCAGTACCTTCCCCTGGTGTTGAGTGGAAGAGCTACTGCACCTTCTTTCCCTTATCCCCTGGAATGTTTGGGGGAAGGAGACTGGGAATGGGGTAGTGCTTGCAGGCCATTCTGCAGAAGTGCAAAGGGATTCTAGCAGCTGGCTGTTTTTCTTGATGCTCAGCCAGATGCCTCAACATGTTTGATTGGCCCTTCTTAACCTGCAGCATCTCATCTGACATGGCACTCTCATGCTCATAGAATACTCTCTTGCTCTCCATGTCCATGTCCACTTTTTCTAACAATGAAATTCTCCAGGCTTTTAGCTCTAGGTTATCATCTTGTTGAACATTTCATCATGTATTCTTCTCTTTCACCTCCTCTGTGTAAGCCTCTCTGCCAGTGTGGAGTATGTGCCGAAGGCCAACCTGTCCACTGTAAGTCATGCAGAGCACAAGTAACCATTGTTTAGTACATAGCCTGGGTCTACTCTAGTGCAAGTCTGCTCTTTAAAAAACACCCCCCTTGTAGGGTCCAATGGAAGAATGTGTTATGCGAGGAGCTGTTAGTAGGTGGTGTCATCATTAATTAGCCCTGACCAAAAGTCAACCCTGAGCCCAGCTGCAAAAGTTAATCCTAAGCCAAGTTGGCACCACCAATTTTAATCAAGGTCATGCCGAGCTTTCATAGACTACAGACACAACTTAAGGCTTGAAGAGTACAGACATAACTGGCAAGCTTTTGAAACAACAAGACAAGACTGGAGCAAAGGAATGTTGTAAATAAGTGTGAAAAATGCCATGCCTTTTAATCCAGTTAGTAATCGTGTATAAATAGGGTATAAAAGCTAGTGTTTAGGCCCTACTTCTTTGTTGTTGGAGCAACTGCTATGTTTGCTGCCACAAATCATCGCTCCCCATTCTCAAGTGCCCACAGTCATTACACTGGGGTTCCCATCTGATAAAGGGGTGTAAGCTTTGGTGCTTTCCTATTTCTTTTTTTTCTTTATTTCTTGTCCATTCCTCTTAATAAAACAATTTTGCTTTTACCTTGTCTCCCAGTGTTGTGCCTATCAGACCCACTGAGCCTTGGGACCGGAGCTATCGTTTGTGGCTACTGTCCTGTTACATCCCTTATTACACGCAAGTTCAAGCCAGAACATAATCAGAATCCCTGGCTATTCAAAGAACTGGTCTGCTGTTACAGCCACAGTGAGCATGGCTCAGCACCATGGCTGACAGAACTTGTGCTGCAACTTGTGGGGAACTTGTGCAGGTAGAGAATGCCACGTCCTCTTTCCCCCAACTAACTGGAAGTTGCTTTGAGACTAGAGACCAGTGTTAACCTTCCCAAATAGTGGTCTTTGTCTGAGGTGGCTTTGGGGTTTGGGTTGGTTAGAGAAGCTTGCAGCAATGAGAAAACACATGAAGCATGCTTCACTTCCATAAATGCTGCTGGTAGAAGTCACTCTGCATTTGCAGATTCTAAGGTCAAACTCAATTCTTGCCACCCAAACCACTGGCATGTTAGGAAAACCATGGCTGAAGGGCCCGGAAATTGCCATGGGTGCAGAATCAATGCATCATTGTTTGTGGTATTAAGACTCATAATGAAAACTTCAACTGTCTGCACTAGGCGATCACATGTGATAAGAGGCTCCTGTGGGTACCACAGTCAACAAGGAAGAAGATGCAGTAAATCTCTGAAACAAACCTGGTCCTTAAGCTGTTATGCTGTGTATCACAACAATGCCAAACAACACCAGCAGAGTTAATACTGGAATGCTATGCGAAAGAGTCCTACAGTGGTAGAAGAAAAAGGCAGCCCTCCTCAGAAACCGTCTGCAAAGGACATGAAAATTTCCTGGAGATTTTCAGAGAATTCCAGAGACATTCCTGTGTACATAAACAGTCTTTTCTTGAGTGCATGCTCTGCATAGCTTCGTCAACCACTAAGAAGCAGATCCCTACTGCATTCATTTTTCAAGAGCATGCAACCCCTACAGTGTGACTGGAATTGCAGACTCATGAGAGGTGCCTTCTCTGGCATCACAGCTGGGCACCATGGTGTCCTGCAACAGATCGGACTTTTCTAGGGTTTAAAATAGCTTCTGGCTTTTGGAAAGAATGGATCCCCCACTTGCCTGGCTCCCATTCTCCTCCTCCTCTTCATCCAGAATGTCCTCCTTGCTGTTGCCTGAAGTGGCCTGGGACTCAAGACTTTTTGGAGGCATCAATGCTGTGTTTGGGGATCCCACTGGGGGTCACAACTGAGAACTATATGCAGCTCATTATAGAAGTGACACATCTGTGGTGTAGCACTGGACCAACTCTTTGATTCCCGTCTCTTCTGGTATATTTAGAAATTCTTTGATTTTCATGGGCTGCATATCCCTTGTGTAACAATTCTCCACCATGCCTCACGAGACTTTTTTGTACATTGCTACATTTTTTTGACTGGTCAGATCTGTTCTTGCACAGAGTCTTCTCCCCACAGACCAGTAAGATCCACCACCTCTTGTGTAGTCCACCCTAGAGAGTGTTGGGGCATTGAGTCACCATGATCTGCACCGTTGGTGAGTTCTACACACTGATCAAATAAGAAATAGGAATTTAATATTTCCTGGGGATTTAACAGGGGAGGCGCTGTTTTCTGCATAGCAGGCAGGTAAACAAGAGAGTTGAAGACACTTGTCAGCACAGTCTTGGTGGAACATTGTGGGACACCACCTACAGACCAATTCAGTTGAATTATACAACAGTGCACCTACATGGTCTCTCAACCCATCAGTATTGATTAAAGCCTCTCACAGAATTGGAGTATTTAAGCCAACATTACAGGCTAGTTAGATCGGCAGAAGGGACTTGTAGTGTGCATGGATATGTTAAAGGTTGATGTAAGGTAGCTTCTGTTGATCTAGTTTGTAGTGTAAACCAGACCTGAGAAAAAGCAGGGTTAATAGCAGATAGCAAAATAATCATGGGCTTGAAGGAGTGGACCACTGATCAGATCGTCTAACCTGATCCTGCTCCCTTAGGACTGAAACAGAATTATGCATTTGTGAAAGCATGAAATTCAAAAGCATATAGCCAACCAGATTCTGCAATTATGTCTGTTTCCATGGACAATGAGGGTAACTGTCTCTGCTAATCAGGGTTCACAGTTAACTCCACAGAGTATGTGGCAGTATGTGTGCACACGCACACATCTCTCTTATAACTGATGGCAGAATGAACAAGCCAATCTATTCTGGATATAGTTTCCTGTAACCAGAAGGACTAAAAATGTCTTGAAAAAAATTAAATGAAGGCTTAAATGTAAACTTCAGAGAAAAAAGCTCAATTTGTGTGAAGTTGCTAATTCCATCTACATCTCTCTTGAGTATGCAAAAAGAATATTGATGCCAATGAGAAGTGTGTGAAACAGATGTCAAAAATGAGTTTCTTCATAAAATTCATTGACACTTCACAGAAAGCATGACAGTGAGTTCATGAAAGATTCAGTATATCCATCCATCAGAATAGCAAGCAACACACTCAGCATATACTGAGTTTCAGACAAAATATTCACAAACATGACAACATCGATTTAATCATCTAGCAACTGAGCAATCATCTAACTTTCATCCATCTTTTTTTTGGCCCTACAGTTAAATCTCTTGTCCAGGCACTGTCTACGGTGCTTATTTTAACTGCCTCCTGTCTGGCATCCTTAACAATGCTATCCATCCCCTTCTTGTTCCTACAGAACACAACCACTAAGTTCACATTTTCTGCCTTTTGGTCCAATCACATCACCTTCTCTTTTAGTCTCTCTACAAGAATCCTTTCACTGAAATACATGTCCTTGCCTTCAAGGCCCTGCTTAGTTCCGTTCTCCTTACTTTTCCATGCTGGCTGTTTCAGAGTCACTCCTTTCCCCTCCATCTCATCTGCAGTCCCAGTGATGACAGCTTTTACCTATCATCAGTCCACTTATTCCGGACTACCTTTGACCTTCTGCCATACTGCACCTTATGGATGGAACACTCACTCTAATCTGGTCTGCAAAGCCACTATCTCTATATAAATCCTCCAAGTAGAGCCAGTTCTATGTAACACCTAAATAAATTAGCTGATCTACATGTTGAGACTGCGAGATAACTGGAGCTAGATTATTTCTGAACAAAAGCAACAATAACAAAAAGAATGAGTATATTTCATTCTGCAGTAACTGTTGGTCTTTGAGACGATGCTGTCAGTGTGGATTCCACTGTCTGTGCCAGTGTATCTTGTGCATGAAAGAATGGATATTTTTTAATACCAGCTTCTATTGGGGCCCTGCTAAGCCCTGTGCATCCTCATGCTTCAACAGGAGGGCATAAAGGGTAGAGTGGCTGTCACTCTCCCTCAATATTAGATGGATTAGTCAAAGAGATTGTACTACTTTACATCTCTCAGTTTTCTTGCTGTTAGAAGCCTGTTCTCTGAAGATTCTGAAAGAGGAGATGCAGGGCAGATTGTAGTCAAATGGTTACAAGCACCAAACATTTACAAAGTTTTACTTTATTGTACTGACAATCTAACACTGTGTACTGGACTAGCCTGCTAAAGCAGATGACAAGTTCAGGGGAACAATACTACATCCAGTAAAGTAAAGTTCTGTAAATGTCCATTGCATGTAACTTCTCTCTTGATGAAGGAGTGGGGTTTCAGGAAGAAGACAAACACGTTGATTCAGATTGAATTTCTGTCCCCACCTTGGATACAAACCTGGTGTGAGGTTTCCACACCGCCATAAGGATTGTCTCCAGAGTCAGATGATGTAAGGAGCATCCTGAAAGCCTTAAGAGTATGATGCTCAGGTAGGGGGTAGGAGCATGTTCTTTAACCTTTGAGAGGAAGATGATGGACCATGACTGCATATGTGAATAGCAAAATAATATTGCTACAAGGTGAACCTCAGTGAAGTTGAATGGAAGGCCCGACTACTGCATATTTGTAAGACGCTACAAATATGTAAGGCCCTTTGGCTATGTCTACACTTCCCAAACTTAGCTCGAATTTGTTAATTCAAACTAAGAAGTTCAAATGTAGCTCAAAGTACATTCAACCTTCTTAGTTCAAATTAACAACATGGACTAAGTTGAATTACAGTTAATTTGACTCAATCCACTTTAATTCAAACTAACTGCTCTTAGTTAGAACTAACAAAGTGGACTTAAATGTCCACACTGTGCTGAGTTTGAACTAAGGATTGAACTAAGGGCTTAGTTTGACCTAAAGGGCAGGTCTCACTAGTTAGAATTAAGTAATTCCTTAATTTGAACTAATGAAAGCCTCACGTAGACAGGGACTAAGTTAGTTTGAATTAAGCCTCCTCAATTAGAAATAACTTGCAACTGTAGAGATAACCTTTGGTATTGAAGTTCCACATGATCCTGGCCATGCTCACTATGCATATAAAGAACCACTTCCGTTTTAATAAATAAGTCCTTCTGGTGGATGTTTCCCTGATCTATATCAGGATCTTCAGAATTTGTGCAGAGTACTTTGTACCTGTGGAACTTCACCAGTCAACATCCATGCTATTAGATACACAGACTTTGAGGGTGAATGGAATATTTGACCGGTGTTGATCAGAACCAGGCAGTCTTGGACCTGAATCAAAGGGCCAATGAACAGCTGCAGGTTTGTCAGCCAAAACTGCTTTGGCCAGTAGGAAGAATAACAAGAATGACTGTGATTTTGTTTCTTTTGATTTTGGAAATGATCCTGGAGATCATGAAGTTGGTGGAAAGGCAGTGGTTAAAGCACAATTTGGCGGGCCCCCTTCTGTGACATCTGGGCCCCAGTCCACGTAGGATGAGGGCACGGGATGTGGAGGAAGAGATGAGGAGGAATGGAGCAGGGCAGGAGGTGGGGGTGTTGAAGGGGTGGCTGGGGGGCAGGGGCAGGAGATGGGGGCAGTGAAGGGGAGGGCAGGAGGTGTCAGGGTGGTGAAGGGGGGCATGGGCAGGGGTAGGAGTTGGGGGTGGTGAAGCAGTCAGTGGCAGAAGATGGGGGTGGGGGCAGGAAGTGGAGACTGGGGCAGGGGGCAGGAGATAGGAGGCTGGGGCAGAGAAGGGTTGGTGCAAGGGAGTTGAGTGCCTGGGGTAGGGGGGCTGGGGCGATACACAGAGGGGACG
Source organism: Podocnemis expansa (assembly GCA_007922195.1). Taxonomy (NCBI): domain Eukaryota; kingdom Metazoa; phylum Chordata; order Testudines; family Podocnemididae; genus Podocnemis; species Podocnemis expansa. Next base: position 32,002,330 of record ML681994.1, on the reverse strand, counting down.
CTGGGCTGCTTGCCAGGCCAGCGCCCCTTTGCAGCCATGGGGAGCTCAGGGATCCCATTCAGGCAAGAGCACACCTGGCCCAGAAAAAGATCCAAGGCTTGGGCACGGACATCCAGGGCTTGCGCACTTTAAGCACCCCGCCGTGGCACACCTGGGGCTCTGGAGCTGACATTCGGGGCTTGAGCCCCATAAACCCAGTGCCAGGGATGCCCCTGAAATTGGGGCTGGCCTGGCAGAAGCAAGTCCATCCTACTGCTTGCTGTGCCAGCCCCAGCCCCAGCCCTGGCCTCCCTCACCTCCTGTAGAGCTGGAGCAGCCTCAGTTCGACACTGTGCTGCCAGCCTCAGCACTGCCTCCAGCCCCAGTGGCTCGGGAAGGCTCAGCCCCCTCTCCTTCTCAAGGTCTGACCCAGGCTGGCCCCCGGGTCCCCTTACCTTGCTGCCAGAGCTGAGTGGTGAAGAGTGAAGCATCCACATCATAGGCTGGGCTGGGCTCTAGCTCCCACTCCCTCTCTGCAACCCCAAGCATCCTCTAAACATGCTCAGGGCAGGAGTTTTAAAAGCTCTCGGCTTGGGGGAAGCTTCCTGCTGGCTGGAAGACACTCTGGCCAACAGGGAGCTTCCCCCAGGCTGGGAGCTTTTAAAACTGCTGCAGGGGTAGTAGGTGGAATGCACTGGAATGCTGCATTCCTCCCTGTATTTCTATTTTTAGGTGCCCCGGATGGCTGGCCCCCTAAAAATGGTGGGCCCTGGAACAGTGTTCCGGTGAGTTCCACCTTACTTTAACTCCTGTGGAAAGGCAAATGGAGGCCTGGATTCCACTGCAGAAAAAAAGGCACCTGGTAATGAGCCCAGGTTTAGGCTTCTGGACCAAAAATTCGGGCACTTGGTGTTTTTTTGATAGTGAACAGGTTTATCATTGAACCCATCCTCTGAATATCAGCTCTGATGGACTGCTGCAGGAACTACTCATGATGTGTCTTAGTTGTTTATTTAGGAAATCTGCCAGATTAGTGCTGACTCCTGGCAGGTGAAGAACCAACTGGGTTATCCCATATTGGTGACACCATGATTTTGACAGCTTCCAGGCAGAGGGATCATGACTGGACACTTGCTTACTAGTTTATGTAATGCATTATGTAGATGTTGTGCATCAGGATATGCACTACAGTATTTTGGAGGTATTTTCACCTGCTCATCCACCAATGTGATATATGCCATCATGTGTGTACAACGCCCCTCAGCCTTATTTATTGGACAAACTGTACTGTCTCTTCACAAAAGAATAAACAGACAGAAATAGGACATCAGAAATGGCAACATTCAAAACATCAACAGCGGAATACTTCAATCTCTGGTCACTCTGTGAAGACACGTTTGTTATAGTACTTAAATAGGTAAAATTTAAATCAAAGTTTCAAAGAGATGCTACAGAGTAAGAATTCGTATGCAAATTTGACACCATTAATTTGGGTTTGAATAAAGATATGGGCTGGCTTTATCATTACAAACAATGATTTTCACCTCTCTCAACATTCCCTCCTCCTTATATGTCATTCCACAGTTTGAATCCAAACAGCTTGTTCGATTTGCTGAAATAGTCTGACCTGATCCTGTGAATTACACTTCACTGAATTTATTTTTCCTTCCCATTCTGTAAGTTTTCCATTTTCAAGTGCCTGACAAAGTGGGATTTTCTCCCATGGAAGCTCATGCAGTAAGTAAATTTGGTAGTCTTTAAGTGCCACAGGACTCCCTGTTTGTTTTGCTGAACTAGACCAACACTGCTACCCCTTTGGAACTTGTCTCTGAAATATGGAATATATCCTAGATCCTATGAACTCTATCATCATATTTCAGATGGAGGCCCAGATAGGCAAAGAAAGAGGTAATGTATTCTAGGCTCATTACCCCTTCCTGCTGGGACTTGCCTTACAGCCATTTATGGAAGGATAGATTTGGATGCCTAGGGTCTCATCAGGTATTCTGCTACCACCACCAGGCATTCTATGAAGACTCTCAGTGCCGTAGAGTCAAAATGGCAGTGTCTTATACTGCTAGTGATTTGATCCCATTGTGAATCTCAAATACTTCTTGTGGGACTGATAGTTAATTATATGGAAGTATATGTCCTGTACGTCGAGTCACAAGCCAGTTCTGAATCCGCAGAGATGGTATAAATGAGGCAGGCATTGTCATTCTGAATCTGATGCAGTGCATGTATTTGTTCATTTTCCTTGGGCCTTGGATAGGATAAAACCCTTCCATTCCCTTCTTTAGGGTAAGGGAATATCAGGAGGAGAAGTTTCCGTAATGCTTAGATCTCTCTTCGCTGGTTCCTAAAAGGAGCAACAAAGTCACTTCTTTTTGAGATGGCTTCCTTCAGAGGGACAAGGAAAGAGGGTGAGAAAGGGATACAGTGTGGAAATGAACATGGTAGACATAATTGCCCATGACTGACACCCCTCTCTCTGAGGTAGTAGTGGATCAAAGAGGTAAGGTGGCTTGCAAAAGTAGTGGCAGGCTTTGGATGAGCTGTAATGTAGCTTTCAACAGCGCCATTGTATCTGCTAACTTTGTAACAAGATCAGGTATGCAAAAGAGGAGACTGAAGTCAGGCGCCATTTGGAGTATCAAGATATATTGTCTGGTAGGTATTTAGGGTATCATCTCTGAGATTAGGCCAGAGACCTCTGTTTCTTCTGGAGTCTGGTACTTATATGGGTTTTGGTTGGAAGCCAGCATATAAATTTCTAACAACTATGGTATAGCCCTTAAGTCTTTCACAGAATGGAGTACTTCATCCATTCTTCTGTGAAAAAGGTCCATAATTGTGGCTTTTTTGGTTTCTAGATGCTAGCAGCCAAGACACCAGTCTCACCTTGATTGCTTTGGTCTTCAAACTTGAAGTCATCTCAGATGTACTCATGACTATTTAAAATGCTGCTTTAGCTACCAGTTGGTTCTTGTCTATGATTTTTAAATTCCTAGTTGTTCTCCTGTTGGATCTTCAGCAATAAGGAAGTGAGCCTCTCCCAAGTGAGAAAGTTGTAGTTTGTGAACAACAGGCCTGTTAGTGTCCTACCCATCTGCAGTGAGGCAGACAAGTAAGTTTCACACTCCAAAGAGCTCTAATTTCATTAGGTCTTTGTCCTACAGTGTGCTCTGAGGAGCCGGATTTCTCTTGGACTCTGGATGCCACCTATGTCCCCGGCAGTTGGGTGGGTGTAAAAATGTTCAAAATCTTCCAGGATCAATTGGTATTTCTTTTTTTTCTACCTATCTTAAATGTGAAAGAAAAGTGGCTGAGGTTTGCCAGAGTTCCTTACACAGCTGAAATATGCCTTCACTGATGAAAGAACAATCCTAGCTCAATCTGTCAAGATTGGAATATCAGAAAGCCTGTTGGTAATGGTGTAGATGTTAATGTTCGTACTGGGAATCCTCCACACTATGCCATTCCCATCACCTTGTTGGAGAACTGAGAGGCTTAATTTGTGGAGTAATGTTTTATACCCTCCTTGTGGGATCATCCTGCATGGTGGCTGAAGCTATATTTATGCAAAACTGAGCCTGATAAACTCATGAAGGTGGGAGATGGTATAATGGGATAGCCTAGTCTGGCAATTGACTGATATTTGACTCCTGATGATAGATATGCCAATAGAATAATTGATGGGTTGGGTTCCTAGTTATTACAGAGAATTCTGTCTTGAGTGGCTAACTGATGAGTCTTATTCATATGCCGAGGGTTTAACCGATTGCCATATTAAGGTTAGGAAGGAATTTTCCCCCAGGATAGATTGGCAAGGGTGGTGGGGGGTTTTTCACCTTCCTTTGAAGCACTGGCCTTAACTCAATTGCTGGTGGCTTTTCTGTACCTTAAAGCAGTGATTTTCAAACTACGGGTCAGGACCCAGTACTGTGTCACAGACCCTCAGGTGCTGGGTCACAGCACCCTTTGATGCAGCTGCCACAAGACTGGAATAAATTGCTCAAAGATGTAATTGTTGTGTCATGAGCATAAATGATTTCTTTTTTAACTGGGTCCTGAGAAAAAGAGTTTAAAAACTACTGCCTTAAAGTCTTTAAATCATGATTTGAGGACATTAACTTAGTCATAGGGTAGAGGTTTACTGAAGGAGAGGTTGGGTGAGGTTCTGTGGCCTGTATTGTGTAGGTCAGACTCGATGATCATATTGGTCCCATCTAATCTTAGAGTCTATGGGTGTGATATGAACTTTTTCTCTTCGTGTCACCCTTCTGTGTCAGGGGCCTAAGTGCCAGCTCTGTTGATGCTGCTGCTGGTGCTGAAGTTCTCTATGACAGCTTTGATGGTGTTCTCTTTGTTGCCATCCTTTTGTGGCCTCATTCTGGAATATCATTTCACTTGGGGAAGCAATGATTGATGTTGGCTCTTTCTACTCCACTTCAGTTTTCATTTCGTTGGCATCTGAAGTGACTCACATCAATTGCTTGAGCAGATGTCTCAAGTCAAGCATCTCTAGATTTGTGAGTTGTGGAAAAATATGACCTGCAAGCTGAGCGCCTGTCCATGATGTGGCTCTCTTCAGACAAAAGTAGCACAGGCTATTCCCATCAGTAAGGGGGCTGGGGGGAAGTCTGTCATAGGATGGGCAGGATTTGTACCTTAATGGCTTAGAGACTACCTTGCAGCTGGCAATTGAGGCACTGCATCTCACCTTGCTGAAAAGGGCATCTTTTCTTTCTCCTTTTACTCACAGCCAGCCAGCCACACACTTCGAGCATCCAATTCAAGAAAAACAAGGAAGGAAGAAGGGTGATGATACTCATTTTCACCAATGTGGTTTGAGAAGTAGTGGATCACACTCTCACCAGGTCTCCTCCCACTTCCTGAATGGTAAATAGGAACTGAGGGATGGATGGTAACAGCTGCTTTGCCCTTTATGACTTCACAATGAAGCATGAGCACTCACAGGGCATAAATGTGGCTCTAACAGAAACTATCATTCAGCAGAATCCAATCTCATGCACATGAGGCACTGATGCACTTGCATTGGGATCGACACTGAAACATACTTGGAAAATGTGTCATCTATGATCATACTACCATGACATGGCCATTTATCACCATACCACTTGCATGTTCTCTACCCTTTACCTGCTCATATTTTTTGGGGAGGGATTGTGCTTCTTTCATATTTGTACAGGACATAGCGTAGTGTGTGCACCAATGGAAATGTAATGGCAGTGCCATATTAATTGGCTTTGGGGCCCTGGACTGCCCCCTACATGGGGCCTCCCCACCTGGGCCCCTTCCCCCTCCAGCATGGAGGCCTGTTGTGGGGATGGATCCTGGGGCCAAAGGGTGCTCCTGCCCTAGCTCCACTTTGGCCAATTTGCCTCCAGGACTGGGGGGCAGGGCCAGCTAGCATGCAACATAGTCCCCAGTGCAGTCATCCAGGGCCATAGGCCCTGAAAGGCTGTCCTGCAGTGGGGGAGCCTACGCTAAGAGCGAACTGGCCTCATCCCTCCAGCCGGCCCAAAGGTGGCGCTGGCCCATCCCACCTGCCTTTGGGGGTGGACCAGCCAGCCCAGAGTTGTGGTGGGAGTGGAGAGCCTGGCCTCTGGCTCCAGCGCCCTGCTCCTTCCCCAGCACCAGCAGAGCAGGAGTGCTGTCAGTGCTCCAGCCCTGCCAGCACTGAATGGGGTGAGTAGGATCTGGATAGCGATTTTTAGGGGCTGAAGCCTGAGGCCCCCTTTTTGGCTAGGTCCCAGGGCGTCAGCTCCTAAAGCTCCTGCAATAATCTGGCCCTGCATAACGTAAGAACAATATCTGATTATTACCATTAATTCCCATTTATTACTTATGAGTCATAGTTTCCATAATCTGTGCAAAAATCTGGAGATATCAGCTCAGGTGCCTTAATAATATACTATATTTTTCATACTTGTGAGGTATTTTAGGATCTCTTGTCTTCTCATTGTTATATATTAGCCTCAGTGGTCATTAGTTCTTGGACATCACTAGAGAATTTGTATCAGAGAATCCCCTTTATTATCACCTCAGCAGCTTGTTAGTCAATTAACTTGCATAGTTTAAGGTGCATTGGTGTCCAATGTACTATATAAATAATTCTGAACAACATTATTTTCATTTGTGATGTTTAGATACCTTTGAAATCTCTTCCCACTGGCTGCTGTAGACTTGAACTCTCAGTTCTTTCTTCCACATGACATTTATAGCTTTAAGTGAACTAACTGGATAACTAAACTCAGTTAAGGTGGAATATATCTTGAGAGGACATTTAAGGAAACACACAGTAAATAGCCTATAGGGGGTTAGATCAGTGAACTGTGAATATATACCCAATTAATGTTGTGTTCCATTTGTTAATATTTTATAAATGCTCTAGATTTACTTTCTGCTGTGTTATGACTAAGGCACAAATCCTGGAAGAAGTGGATCCTGCTCTTCCAGCATGCGGAGAAACATATTAGGTCTAAAAGTCATTTGCTAGGAATCAGAAAATAGATTTTCACGTCAGTATAAATTCTGTCCTCCATCAATAAATCATTTCCTCCTATATTTTGATTTAGCAATTGATCCAGATAAACACTTGCTGTAACAGCATGGAAAGTTGTTAGTAAATAAACTTAATTCAACTCCCTTTCATATGACATCTGCCCTCATAGCCAGCAAAAAATATGGGCCCATGGGCCATAGGCTTTCAGCTCCAACAATATTCATGTGCTGCAGGGAGTGCTGGGGGACCTGCTGCAGAGCCTCCAGTGGCATGTAGCTGTGCAGGGTGCAAAGGCCCCCCCATAGTCAAGGGAGCCTGTCCACTCTGCCTCCCTCCCCAGGACACTCTCAGCAACTGGCCAGGAGCTGCTCCAGAGCTGGCTCTGCCCTCCAGCTGTGTGCTGTAGAAGCAGCCACTTCCCCCTCCCAGCTCCACCCTTTCCTCCTGCCCACCTCTCACAGTGTCCTGTCCAAGAGCTGATCATGGCCCCAAGCAGCACCACATGGAGGTCACCCCCCCCCCAGCTCCATCCTTTCCCTCCACCTCTTTTCTATGTGGGCTTAGAGTCCTAGCTAGGAGCCGCTCCCTATCCCAAGGAGTGCTGCTCAGTGGCTGCTCCCCTGTCCCAGCTCCACCCCTCTCCCATGTGACCTGGATCCAGTGCCCTGGCCAGGAACTACTCCTGTCACCACCAAAAATTATACAGCCCCAGGGCCCATGTCTTTGAATCTGGCTGTACAGGACCAAGCAGAATAGTGTCTCAATCCCAGTTGGGACCTTTGAGTACTACTGTAAAAGAAATATAAAGAAAAATAATTGTATTATAGTTTCTGATTTGTTAACAACTTAATAAAATACACTAACCAAGATAAAATCATGCTCATTTCCAGATTTTTTCCTCTTTAACTGTATGTTGCCAATACTATTTAAAGAGATTACTCAATTATATCAAGTCATTAGCAACATAATGCACACATAAATTGAGAGTACAAATTTATGAGCTTATAAAATCTTAAAGTTTAAGCCAGGCTTTTTATTTTTCCCAAAGAATCTGCTAATTATGGCCTGTATCATCTTTTTATAGATATCTGAAGATTACAGGTATAGATTACTAAATATGTAATTAAGTTGTTCCATCAATACCATTTTCTTAAAAATTCTGAACATGACTCTAAACGGTAAGGAAAAATTTATTCCAAGTTTCTGTTTTTCCAACCTTAGTATCCCTCATTTTGCCCATAAGGGTCTTACTTACAATTAGTCTGGGGATTACCTATCCTTACAGACTTTTTGATTGGCCAGTTGGTCAATGTCATTTCAGAGAGAAATAAAACAGTAACAAACATTCACTTTTGTTCAACTGGTTTTGTAGCAAAACAATTTTGAAACTACTTCATAAAGTCTATCAAATATCTTAACTTCTCTGATTCCATGAATTTTTACAAAATCACAGAATTAAATACCTTCTAGGATATCACACCAATGTCTCTTCAGATAAGATATTTGTTCCAAAGGCCATGGCCAACAGGTCTAAAGTCTTAATAATAAAAGATGATGTTGCAAGCATCTTTACTTTGTATCTATTGATATCTCAAATGGTAAGAAACTGTAGCTTCAATTTTGTAGTCAGACTTTCAGATTCCTTGAGTCTGTATGAATCCAATTACAGGAGCAGGACCAATATTAGTACATACAACAGAAGATGTTGGATTTATATAAAATAAACACATTCTATTAACCAAAAGTTGTACATTTTAAGATTAGCAAACTAATTCCTTTCCACCCTATCAAATGCCTTCTCTATATCTAGTATTGTGATGACAGTGTAGTGAGAATCATTCATATGCCTTATTAAACAGAATTTACAAGCTAGTATTCAGAATTCATCCTTTTTAAACTGCACTTCAGAAATTATGTTCGAGTTTTGGTGCCAAGTCTGGTATTAATTCTATAAACACTCTTTTACACACAAAATTAATGAGTTATATTGGACAGTAGTTTGCACATTGCTAAAGGTTTCTACCTTGTTTGGTATTAATGAAATTACTACTTTATTTGGATTATCAAGAGAGGTCTATTATTGTCAGCTTCTTTAAATATGCCACAAAAAACTAGGATTGGCTGACCATTGTAGATCTTCTAAAATTCTGTATAGCCTCACCCATAATTCTCCCAGGGCTCAACTAGTGTACAATTGCTAATGTTTTCTCCTACATGATAAGCTTTTCCAGAGACTTTGTCTCATCACCAGTAATAAAAGGCACATCAAGCCCCACTGAAAATGTGAGTAAGCTACAGTCAGAATTAATTTCTGATTCATAAAGTTTTTAAAAAAATAAAGAATGCAAAAACTCTCTCACATTACTACGTGACAAATGACATATAAATCTGCTATCTGATGTGATAATGATAGGTATTATTCATTGTGCTTGATGAGTGTTGACTTATGCAGCTAACAACTTTCCTGCTCATTCTTCATTTTCATAGTTTTTATTTGAGCCTGAACAAAACACACTTAGAAGCAAATTGAGATTGTATTTTGCACAAGCCAGTTGGCTGAACATTTTTTATAGGCATCTGACAAATTCTGCTCTGTTGCCTCAAGTTGTCAAGCGTGATTTTTTTTATCAATTTTGATTAGCTTAGCCCTCTGAGAGAGGAATAGAGCTCTAATACATGAGTCTCACATTGTAGTAGATGAAGTTACAGACCTCACATTTTAGAGCACACAGTGCAGTCACTGAAATCCTGTGTGGGGTGGGGTGTGGAGGAAGGGAGAGTGGCAGGGCAATTTAGGGAGCACTTTGCTAAGACTTTTTCAACATGCAGATTTTCTTCCCTTTCCTACAACCCCATGTCTTGGCAGGTCCACTCACTGGCATATGGAGAGAAGAGGGAATGATCTCCTTATCACCTTTTTATTTGGCGAGGGAAGGAATGACAAAGAGCCCACAATCTCCATCCAAATGCTCCTCTTTCCATGGGGAGAAGAAAAAGATTTAGGTTTTGACATGCTGCCTCTGTCTCTTTCATTTCTCTGTTTCATATAAGCTACATCATCTGAAAATGGCCAGTCTCCTTTTGCTTATCCTTATCACTGAAGATGGAAGGATTAAGCTGTGTGACATTTTCAACTATTGTTTTTAAATCCCAATTCAGGAAAGCATTTAAGCACATACTTTGCTGAATAGGGATGGTTGCTAAATCAGGACTCCAGAACCTTGATTCCTCCTATTCCTATATCCAAAAAAGTCTTTGTATTATCTAGAGAGGCACTGAAAATCCACAGAATATAGACTCTTATAGAAAACCTCAAATGTACCAGTAAACCTGATTGTTTAGAATCTGAGTGATTTGGTTGAACAATCTCTAAGTTTTTAAATTACAGACAGGGAAGTAGACCCTTATGTGCTCACAGAATTGGTAGTATATACAATACAGTGCGTATCCTCTCTGCATAGTGAATATTCAAGGAAGTCAGTGTGGACACCAGCATGAGCCCAGAGCAAAAACAGGACTCTGCCCAGCTCCAGATAAGAGACTTCCTGTTCAGAAGCAAAGGCATTCTTGTCTGTCTTCAGAGATTTGAAGCAAAGCAATAATCAGATCTAAAAGTTCAGCTTTAACTATCTTCCAGATCAAGCAGAGAGGGATGAAAGCCCTTAAATTCTGGATGTATATCTCAATATAATTAATAAAAGCATCTTGGTCCAGGACAGAAAAATTTAATGTCAAGATACTAAAGGTCACCTTATAGCAGGTGTAAAAAGTAGATAAGGAGAGTGTGCTGTGATCTGCAGAAGGAGGGAGAGATGTAGTAAGAGAAGTCAGCTGAAATTAAAGAAGCAGACATAAACAATAAATCAAGTCCAATCAAATTATGTGGATGGGAGAAGAAAAATAAACCTTCTCAGGGGTGTAGTTCTTGCCAAACAGCCATAATTCTGGATGAATGCAAGGGCAGTGATAAAGCCTCAGAAGCAAACAATGTGAAATTTAGGTAGGAACAAAAATGTATAAACTTGAGTGCCATATTGAAATCACTTCCAGAAGCCTTTGTGCAGTTTTTCCCCAACAAATTAATCACTTGATTTATGAGGATGTAAATCCTGACAAGCCCAATGGGTGACCAAAAAGGGGTCCCTATTGAAACAGTGGCCCTGATTGTTTCTATATTGCAATCCCAGTATACAACATATACAAGATTAGATCCTCCTCTTGTTTAGCCATTGTGCACCCCATGCTGAGAACTAGAAACACAAAGAACGAGGTAATGTACTGTAGGAATAATTCATCATGGACAGGTGATAAATTAAAAAATCTAACAAATAGGTCATGTCTGCTCCTAATTTTCCTGATTCTGTGAAGGGTTAAAGAAGATTAAAACACTTTTCCTTCAGTTAATCCTTTCCCAGATTTGTGCATTTACTGATGGGAAGTTAATATCCATCAATGGAATATCAAAATTGCTTATAACAGAATAAGGCCAAAGGTAAGTACCACAAGACACACTAAAGAAAATTCCAGGCACAAGCCCTTTTCTGAAAACAAGGTCTGTCAGACTCTATGAAGAGTAACTAGCACTTCGTTCATTTATAGCATAAACTTGAGTATGCGACAGGCTTAGAGAATGTAAAAGGAAAAATAAGAGTTAAAGGCAATGGGCCAAATTTTCATCTCTTTTACATCATTGCAATCTCTCTAACTTTAATGAAGTTGTACCAATGAGAAGAATTTGGTACCTGATAGAAAATTAAATACATTAAATGTCACATCTTATTAGTGCATTTAAATTAAAGGAAAATAGAACTATAATAGAAGCCATTAAATAAACCTAATGGTGCATAAAATACAGTAATGAACATCAGTAATTTAACAGGGTTAGGTCTCCGGACAGTTTAGGACTATCTGACCTAATTCACAGTTGCTAACAGTTAAGCTATGCAAAGAGGGAGATGTACTTGAATGCTCGATGCCATTTCCTTCATCGAAAGATTTTTTTTTTAAGACCAGCAAGTTCTTTTACCATTGACTTCAATAGGAATAGAATAAATCCCAAAGAGTAAGTGGCAGGAGTAGGAGAAATCCTAAACAAGAAAGATTCTATTTTCATACTAATTAATATTCCTTGTCATGAAGAATAAAAGAAATAGAAAATAAAAACCAACAGCAGAATGGTGTCAAAACAAAATGTTTTTTTTTTAAAGATTTTAATTTTAAAAAGCAATAGAACAGTATTCAATTGTACTATGTTCCACATAAGTTGCCACTATAACTTTGTTACTCTCAGGGAAAATCTAAAATTCCAATAAAACTGATGTTCTTAAGATTCATCTTCAAGGAATGTAATTTAAATCTGAATCAAAGTAATGGCACATTTTAAACACTCATACGTTTGCCATAGTATATTTATAATGATTTTTTGATGTTTTTCTGAGTTGAGTCAAATAAAATAAATTTACTGATGATGTCATATATTACTGCGGTGCCAAATTATCCCATCAGATTTGTGTACGTACATTTCTGAAAAATAAAGTAAATGCTGAGTTAAGGGGCTGAAAACCTAAATTATAGGTAGTACACTCTCCCTTTTTCCAACCCTCAAAATCACACATTTGTGATTGTGGGTCTTTCAAAAAAGGGTGAAATTCAACCAAGAATGGGAGTTTCCAACGCAAGTAAAAATTATTAGTATACAGTCAGCTGAAAAAACACAGATCTTCAGGCAATTTAGAAAGCATAAATTAGTGTCAGCCCTTAGCTAGAATAGCTTATGTGAAAGCCTGTGTATTGCAGATATGTAACCAATAAGAGAATGGCTGTCTGACTGCATGAGTTTTACACATTTTCTAGCTTCACAGCAGATACAAATGCTAAATCTAGCACTCAAGAGGCATCACGCATGATTCCTCTAAAATCCATAAACTGATGAATGGATTATACTCATCAATGCACATAGTTTTCCATCTGCAATAGACTATTCTGTAATTATATTCTTCATTTTTCTTAAGTATTTCAGAATGCAACATGTATGAGAACACACTTGACTGTAATGTGCACATAATAAAATATGTTACAACTGAATAGATATTCTATAGCTGGCCTGTCTGTATTTTGTTCTTCTAACAGTATTATCCTGTCTGATATAGACTGGGCTTTGTAATAATTTTTTAAGCAGCTAAAATGAGGCACAATGTTAACACAAACCTCACTCTTAATAGTTTGTAAATATCTGCCATTTTTTTCCCGTAAAAGGGAAGAAAAGAATTTAACTACATAGGCCTGATCCTGCAACCGTTTAAGTGCACAAGTAGTTACATTAACAGAATGGGCTGTTAATGAAAGTGAAGTTGCTCATATGTTTAAATGATTGTAGGAATTTGCTCTATATTGAAATATTTTCAAAGAATTAATAGCAAACATGACACATAAAGCAAATATATACATATATCCTTTTAACTTCAGTGTAATAATTTAATTTCACATAAAACCTCTATTACTTAAAATCAAGATCAAGGCCAGAATGGACTTTCAGTTCAATACCAAAGTAATTATCAGGACAGTAGAAAATATATGGATAATGTGGCATTATAAATTGGCAATTTTAGTTCACTATACAGTATCTCCTATTTCAATTATTAGACATGAAAATATACATGTATTAACTTACCCTCATCTTTGCACAGGCATCTTGCGTTGATTCTGTGCCTCTTAGCTCTTTTACCAGCATAGAACCTAAATACTAAATAAAAATACATTCAATTTTTTGTAACTAAAATGCATAGCAAACAGAAATCTACAAAAGGTTACTAAAGCACTGTGGAAATCAGAATAGCGGTAGGTAGCGAAAACATTTTATGATTTGGGCATTTTTTTACTATATAATTCTGATGCACTAAAATGTCAAATGGAGGTTGTTACTATATATTCTGTATGAAACAGCAACATTTACCAATAAAAGACTACAGGAATCTACAGGGAGAACTTACAAGTGGTACCAGCAAGTAGTTCCTCAATTAAACAGAAAGCATTAAAGACTGGCATCTTAAAAAATCACATCTGATTGCAAAATGAAGCATTTACGACTCTTTTTTAAAGCAGCCATCTGCAAAACATCACATCACTGTATATAATTATAGGGTTGCAGAAGACAGCAGAGATAAGCTATGTGCAGCTGATGTGAACCAACAGATATGCACAGATAGTTAAAATATACTGTTTCTAAGTGTACATTCAAAGTCTCTTTAAAGATTTTAGTTCACACCTTTGTGCCACAGATATACTGATCTGAAAAAGGCAAAAATGTACACACATTTCAGAATAGATAGCAGTGGAGAATAGTAAAGCACTAAGGACCATTACCTGCTGTATTATAGCAAAGACAGAAAAGTAAGCAACCCTAATGTAACTGCATAAATGTATGGTAGTTGATTTTATTCAGTTAAGTACGGTAGGTTGTGAATGAAATATAAGTTGATACATATCAGCTAAAACTGTGTTTCTGTCTTGGTCTTGGACTAAGTGCCAGTTATAGCTGGACTCTGCAGCACTGAAGTGAATGGGGGTTTTGTTATTGACTTCAGCGGAAGCCCTTAATGAAGAACATTCAATTGGGAGTCACCTTTGAAATGAGAATATTCAAATGCAGCCATACTGGCTAAAGTATGCCTACATTTAACTTGCAACAACAGTACTCTAGCACTTCAATGTGGATGTTCACTACAGCAATAAGAGGAGTTAACCCATGACCATAGTTAATCCACCTTCTCAAAGAGGCAGTAGCTTGGCTGATGTAAGAATTGTTCTGTCAACCTGGCATTGGGTAAAATGGGAGTTAGGTTAATATAGCAACATCTCTCAAGGGCATTGGTTTCTCACATCCTTGAGGGACATAGTTATGCTGATGTAAGTTTTCAAGACCAACCCTCAGCTAATGTTTCTCTGTGTGCCCTTTGCTATTATAGGCCAGGTCTATATCATAGATCTATGTAGGTATAATTATGTTGCTCAGGGGAGTGAAAAATCCACACCCTTGAGCAACAAAGTTATACTGACCTAACTCCCATGTACATGGTACTATGTCAATGGAAGAGCTTCTCTAGTCAACATATCTTTGACCTTTTGTGGAGGTGAACTAACTATGCAGACAGGAGAAGCTCTTCCACTGGTGTAGAGCATCTTCACTGAAGTGCTATAGCTACCCGGGTGCAGCAGTAACGTTGCAGCATTTTAAGTGTAGACTGGCTCATTGTTCATCTACAGATTGGGCAAGCTTGGGCCTCCAGGAGTATATTGGCCCAGGGAGAGGGCACCCAGGAGCTTCCCTCCTCTTTTGGTCCTATGCAGGGCAGAGTACAACATAGTTTCTGTGCTGCTCTGAGAGCAAGGCACAGGCACATCTGCTTAACATTTCCTCCAGAAGTTTCAGATAAGCAGATAGGGTGGCCAAAAGTCTCTCTTTTCTCATCAATTTTGACCCTATGGCAGAAGAAATATATGGGAGAAAAAGGAAATCCAGTCCCAGCCCCCAAATTCCTCTTAGATATGCAGCAGCAGGCTCTGTGCTCCCCAGTAGGGCAGTCTATCAGCTACTGACCAGACTCCTCTCACCAGCTGAGCAGCAGAGGCAGGACCAGATGCAGTTTGCACAAGAGCTAGAGCAAGGAAGTCTAGCTTCCTTCTAGTGTCTGTGCTCACAGGAAAAGGGGTGTAGAGTTCCTACCACAAAAACCTGGTGCACTTGGGGAGAAGGCAGAGGGCAAAGTGCAGGTGGCCAGGAGCAAAGGAGAATGACTGCTGCATTTTCTTATAAGGTGACACATCAGCTTGGGCTCTATGAAGATTTTGTCATAGAGTCTCCTGGACTTACAGCTGAGGCACTGCATCTTTGCTGTGCCCCCCACACCCAGTAAGAGGCCATGTATAAAACAATGCTGGTGCCCAGGGCCTATGTGCTTTAATATTTTATCTTCTGACTGATCCTGCAGTAGTCTTCCATGGAAATATTGGGCAATGGCTATGTCTGACTATTACTTGACTGCTGATCAAAGAGCAAAAGATGAGCTTCAAGAGCAAACATTTCATTAAACAGCTGTCAGTTATTAAACTCAGTAAGGAAATACAAAAAACAGTCAAAAAATTAAATGGATTTCATTTTATTGTCTGACATATGTAGGATATAGGAACACGAGTCCTTAAAAGTTTACCTGTGTTTGCAACATCTTTATAATAGATACATTATTATTTGAAAATTCTCTTTTGGCTGAGTTTGTGTGCTGTGTGTATGACAGCATGGGTTTATAAGATTGGGGAATGTGGCAGAGTCACAGGAAGCATGCCATTGCTTTCATTGTCACCTGGACAGCTCTTCAGGCTTGAGCCTTTTTCTCATGGTATCATTTCTCAATAGCTATGGATGCATGGTCTGTAATACATCAGAGAACTAAAATAAAAATATTTCTGATGTTTGCTTCTTATTAATTAACTATGGAAATGTTTCAGAGGAAATACTTTGGTCCATTCAAAATAAAGAACGACCTGTTATTGGGAAACAGATTTTAACCCCCCCCCCCATACTCTAAACTTTTAACATGTTCAGAAACATACGCATAATACAATCTATCAGAAACCACAGCAATGCATTTACCAATACTTACAAATGCTTTATAATCACACGACTGGAAGATGAGTTTCTCAGGATGATGTTGCCAGTACTGCACTGGAGTTGATGCTGTTGCTTCATTAGGTGGTCGTAAAGTAATTGAAGGTTCTCCCCAGTCTCCTGTCTGAAAATCATATTTATTCTAAAAGTAACATAAACTGCAGGGAAATTTGCTATAAAGTAAGCTCTTTAATGCTGTACCTGATTTACATATCATGTGTACTTACTATTTATGTTATGTAACTAATATATGAAGCAAAAGGCTTTATACTTTTCATGGTTTAGATTATCATCCAAGAGTCACCTTCTGTAGAGTTCAGTGATGCTTGAACTTAATTTGTTTACATTTAGAATAAAATAATTAAAAATGTGAATTCTTTCAAAAGCATGATTAAGTTTGAAAGGTATGTATAAAAATGAGAGCTCTTGAAAAGTCAAAAGATTCAGAAAAATCCCTCCCATTCATAGAAAAATTAATTCTGCTTTGTCTTGCAGACTGTTTTACACAGCTAGCAAATTTCCTACTATCCCAATTTGTCATTACTTGGTAATATATTATGTATATTTTCCCAACAATCCAAATAATTCAGACCTTGATATGATCTAAAAAATTATTGTCTACAAACATGTGATGCTAAAAAGCTAAAAGTGCTGTTGTAATTAGGGACAATTTTACATACTAGGAAGCACCCTCCAATTCTGAAGAATAAAATTTTGTGCCAGGACAGTGAGTTAACTAATCAAGGACAATTTGTTGCCACCAACAGTCATCAATAAATCACTATGAAATTAGGCAAATACATAACATGATTATTTTTCAGGTTAACAAAATATACATATAAGTAGAGCTTTGGAAGCCCAGTTGGCTAATCTATTGTATATGTTTTGTTCTATGAATGCTCTTTGTGGTGAATAATTCTTACTGTTTTCTATCATAATTTTAAGTTTCTCCCTAGTATCCCCATATTCAAATCTCCTGATCTGGGTGAGTTTCTTTTTACTCCTTTTATTTTAATCATCACAGGCTATGTAGTCTTTCATCTCCAATCTCTCTACATATATATTTACTTTGGTCACTTTTCACTGACGTCTGCCCGTACATTCAACATCACATCTCTTTCACATTTGCTCTTAATATTTGTAGTAATCACAACCTTTCTGTCTCTTTGATTACCCTCTTCTGGCATACCTCAGGGCCAAATATGTTCCCAATCCCTTCCTGGATAAGCAGTGGGACTGTAGTTTCCTCCTAAATTTTCCATAAGGGGCATAGCATTGTTTGTGCCTGGAAGAAATGGCTGTAGAGGTCCAGTAAAAAGGCCACTACAATCTTGATGATCCAGATCCAAATGTTCCTCATCATGTATAGCCCTGGGGCTATGGCTGACCTCAGAAATTCTTGCTCTTACCATTTTCCTCTCCTATGTGATTAGTTTGTACCTTGATTTGTTCTACCCTTTTATTAACTACCGCACATCGATACAGATATTTACTGTCTTTGAAATACTTCTTTTCAGTTTGAGTTGGAATTGGCAACAAATTGTTGGCAGCTAATTAACATGCATTTAACATATTAATAGATTAAGATTTCTTTTTAAAGAAGGTTATGAAACAACCATTAATGTAAAAAACATATGGGGAAAGAGTCTAATCAAAGAGAGATTAAAAGTCTAGGAAACCATCAATTAAACCAGGACAGAGTAAACAAGACAAGTACTGTACATCCATTTTGACGTGTCACACAGTAGTGAAAGGACATAAATTTGCACAACTTTGCAATGAAAAGCAAAAAGTAAATCTTACACATCATTGTTACCCTGCCAGCGTGATAACCTGAAGCAAGTGTACATATCACAAAACAAGCAGAAGCTACTTAATGCCAACATTATTACTCTTATCCACAGATCCTACAATACAGCAATTCTTGATCTGCCTATTTAATGTTGCCTAGACACTACAGACACTGGGATCTTGTAGGTACTTTGTCAGATATATAGAATGTCCCTCTTCCAAAGCTGTGACTGCATAGCTGAAACTCTCAAATTTGGAAAGAACTGGATCTCTTATGGCATAATGTGTGGCGTTCATAGAAAATTCACCAACTTTTTACAGAAAGCTGATTAAATATGACTAGAAAGAAAGGATAGGGAGTTGGAACCTGATTCTCACCTCTCTTAATTCAGTGCAAGATTTACTACCAACTACAAGGAGAAAAGGATTGACTCCCTGTGAAGAGTTTATGTTGTCCCTAATAATCAACTGTTCAAGGGCCCTTAGATGACAGAACACTTGAAATCCTCTTGCTTTAAACTTCAAGTTTTTTTTTTAAATAGTGGCTTTAAATGAACTAAATAAAGATATGCGGGACACTTAATAGGAGGAAACTATTCTTCCGGAGGGCAAGTGTCATGCATTTAGCAAGACACCGCCATGGAACAGGCCTGATAAAAGGATGGATGAAGTAAAGAAGTCACACAATTAAAATCTTTGATGCTTACTTCTTCAACCCCGGCTATTCAAAGGCTCTTAATATGGAAGGAGCAGGATTCCTATAGTAGAGATGACAGTCATATTCTTAAACCCCCATGCCGCACTGACAATAAAAGAATTTGCTCTTATACACAGAGGACAGATAGTAAGGAAACATTAAAGGAAGAGTAAAATGATAAATTAATTTACATTTTGTACTATTTTTGCACAAAAGTATTAAAAAAGTTTAAAAGCTGTTCAGAAATCAGTATTTCAGTCTGTAAATAGAGAGTAGTGGCAAGAGAAACAGTGAATATTGCTAAGAGACTGGTTTCATTTACAAAGGAGCTAGGAAGCAACAATTGTGAGGAAATGAGAAATAATCTTCAGCTGAAACACTAAAGATCAAGTATGACACACTTGCAGAGGAATGGCGCAGGTACCATTCCTTCACATTAATCACTCTATTAGTAAGCACAATCATTGAAATAGAGACCATATTCCCTTAAAACTTAGATATAAAAGATAAGTTTAGTCTAAAAGTGCTTGGGACTATAATGGTGGATCTAAACATACAAACAGCTGAGAGAGATACAGAATTATGCTGTTACTGACAAACTCTTAGGGTATGTCTACACTGGAGGTTCTGTTAAGTTGACTGAAGTTGACCTTGTTAAGTCAGCCTAGAGCATCCACACTGAAAACTCCTGTCAACTGCCTGCATTCACATTGGCAGGTGCTAGGCTGACCCTTCCTGGTGGCTAGGAACTCTGGGAGGGGGTCTGGAGGTCAATTAGGTCAACTTAAGGGGTTTCCCCTATCTACATTGGCTTAAGTCGACCTTAAGAGATAATGTTATTAAGTTGACTTAAGGAAGAGTTTAATTTGACTTAATAAAAGTCCAGTGTAGCTGCAGGGGTTTGTAGGTTGACTTAATCTTCCTTAAGTTGACCTAAAGCTCCAGTGTAGA
Source organism: Podocnemis expansa (assembly GCA_007922195.1). Taxonomy (NCBI): domain Eukaryota; kingdom Metazoa; phylum Chordata; order Testudines; family Podocnemididae; genus Podocnemis; species Podocnemis expansa. Next base: position 31,982,722 of record ML681994.1, on the reverse strand, counting down.
CATACCCTTAGACTTGTAGACATTTTATGTATTCCAACCAGCATCTTCTTGTAGGGACAGCAACTACAATGAAATGCTACAAAACATTAAACATTGTACGTTTGGATTATTGCTGACTGATTAAAAAAGAAGGCATGTCATCCAGAGTTCCCTGAATGCTTTTACCTATACTATATATTTTCTACTATTCAGCTGAAGCTATTTTTAAAATCTCATTTCTTTTTGATTGCATCCCACCAAGATCATTATAATTTTACACAATACTATTGCCAATACCCACTATTTCTCCTACATCAATAATAATTACTATCTGAAAATACTCAGATGAACAAAAATGGATACATATATAAAGCTATACAAAAGCAGTAGCCTTTGTCCCCTTACTCTGTCATTTCCTTGCTGCTTTTTCCTTCACTTGTCTCATTAGGTCTAAAGTTTGATTGTAAACTCTTCAAGACAGGGACCATGTGTTTCTTTTTATTCTGTGGGCTAACAGGGCAGACTCTAAAACACTGTAAAGGAATAGAGGGCTTTTCTGTTGAGTCTTTCAAATTCTGCACTGAGATTTAGATGATTGTAGTTGTCATCTTGGCAGGAGAGTCTAGATTTGATCCAGGATATAAAAGATGGAAGCAGCTTTCTGAGAAAGAGGAGATCTTAAAGTGAAACTGAAGGGCTTGAGGAGGAAGTTTAGGCTGAGACTTTTCAATCACAAATAATGCCAAACCTCAGGGGTGAGACTGGACTTATGGTCATATATTGGGATTCAGGTCCATTTGCAAGCACCTAATGAACCTTCAGATACTGTAAAAATCATATGATGATCTCCATTTGTAAACTAAGATACTGCATCTACCACATGTAGTTTAATTTTTAATAAACACATGTTCTTATAAATCTTTTGCTTTTAGTACTTTCATTTGCAAGACTCAAAAGTAACCAAACAGCTTAATGTATATTACAACATATTATGTATGTGAAGTTGATATCCCTGGGATGAATTGGAAAGGTATGTGATAAATTTATTCATTGCATGTCTTTAATTTGTCAAATACCAGAGCAATTTTGACATGTTTTGGTAGCATTGCACATCCACTAGTCTGTCACCTTGGGCCTTATTTTAACTTTCCAACCTCTGAACAGCTTCCAACAGCCACTTTGTGGTTTGTTGTTTTCCCCAAATCACTCAGAGAGAAATGTTTCCTTTTCTTACTTCATACAGATATGGAAGCTCTCTCACAAAGACCCAGTAGGTAAGACCCAGAGAAGACCCAGTAGGTAAGATTCAATCTTTTGTCAGTGATGGCTTTTCTAGTCATAAATGTCAAACCTTTTCAGTCAGCTATCTCATGATCCTACTGACTTCCAGTTTTCCAGTGAAACATATTGTTCTTGTTTCTAGCCCTAGAAAGGACTTGATTTATTGGCTATTAATTAAATGATGCTGAAAGTGTAGATTAAAACTAATAGGCCTTCTTAAGAGTTGCTGCACAAACACTAGTTTTATTTTTAACTCTCTTGCTGCTCCACTCATGGTAACTACACAATCTGACTGCAGAGATAGAGATGTCAGAAGTAATCCCACCACAATTTTTTATAAACTCATTAAACCATTCATAATCTCTTTCTAAAACATGGAAGTTACAAAACATTGCAAAGAAAAGCTATAGTAGGCCTGTTTTAGAGGGTTTTGAATAGTTGTTTTTTTTTTAACTAGAACTATTTGTTATAACTCTTCACTGGTAAAGTCAGGTGTCTTAGGTCCAGCACTGTGTATTAGTTACCATGACTATAAAGAGCACATACAATACAGTGCTTTTAGCTTAAATTTTAAGTATATTGTCCCTGGAGAAATTTAAAGTGTTCTGTGGGACCAGCAAAATTCTAGTTCAATTTTTTAGTGTCCATTGTTGGAAGAGTGATTTCCTTTGGCCACTTTAGAATCCTTTAAATCTTTGTTTTTTGAAACAAAGGTATATTCTGAAATGATTTGAAAAGGTTCGTGGGCTGATTAAAAAAAACTTTCTAAAGAATGGTAGCTTAGATATCCACCTACTACAAAGATAATCCAAGATAGAAGCCACCTTCTGTGTTTTCATGAGCCCCTGAAAAGTATCACATATAGGGGAAAAAATGAACTATATAGAGAGATAGAGTTCTGCAGAGCATGTTACAATATAGATAACTATTTTTCCTGTCACTTTGAATAGCACAGTTTTTTTAGATAAATTAGACAAATTCATGGCATTATCAATGTCACATGTAATTCACAAGAGATGGCTTACTGCCACGGTGAGGATGGCATCATCTAGAAGTTTATCAGCTAGGTATAAGCATGTAGATCCCACTAACAAAAAAGGAGGCGAATGCACAAAACAGGGTGCACAAAGTAAGCAATTTACATATGTTTTCTTTGAAAAACATGAGCAAACAAAAAGAGCTGGAACAGACATCAAAACTACTCTTAGGTAAGTGTTATCTGAACTCTAGAACTAAAAATTCCTTCATCTCCAATTACATAATCAACATAAAGCTAATCACACGCCATGATAAATGAACGTACACACACATAATCCCAAGCATCTGCAGACAGTACAAATTGCTTTGCAATTTCTACATGACACCCATATATAAGTACTAACAACATCATGGTAACACATTACACTTTCATACAGTGACAATGGAGCCATTTATTACAGTATCTTACATTATGAACCTGATGCATCGATGAGAAAGGAAATCCTGCATTCTGGTTGGTCCATATTTCACAGACAGAAGACTGCTAATATAAACAGAAAACTACATCTCATCTTGTAAATATTAATATACCACATCCATCAAAAAGCAGGAATAATAAATATGAAAAGGATTGCAACAACATTAAAAAAATAAAACCATTAAAAATGACAGCATTTAGAGTAATTTTTTATTTATTTGCTGACAAAATATTTTTGGACTGACTAGAAGAAAGTATAGTTTATTTAGAGACTTCAGAAGATATTTTACACTGAGCTTACAATAAAACCATTTAATCAGAAAAACTGGTGAAACCCCGCACTGTAAACAGATAATTAAAATAAAGTAAAACAAAACAAAACATATGGAAAAATTATGAAGTAGAAGCAAAATGGGTTGCTTTCGGGTTTTTTTTTAAACCAGTCAAAAGTCCAATTGTGTTTTGCTTTTGGATTTTGCTCGTGGAAGGTCACAGAGGGTTTTATTTGTGGGGGTTGAAATCAGGAAAAATTAGTAACTGCAATAACTTTAATACCATCTGTACAATAGCTAGTATTAGAGCAGAATGCAGGACAGTAAAATGACTAATCACCACCCTACTGAAACAGTAATTCCATTTCATACAAACAGATGACCCTCCACTGCACTAATGCATCCCCCTGAAGTTAATCAAATGGGCAGAACTGGTCTCATGCTGTCCCAGAAGTAGTTCCCTAACAACAGTAAAAAAGAATCATATTGCAGTTACGGTAGCAAAAACAACAGAACAATACAGGCATAGCATCTTTTGGCCCCTTTTGCATATTTCCTTAATGGCATGCCATCAAGAAAGCCATCGTTACACATCAAGAAATGGTAAGATAACATTTCGCAGTAGCCACGCAACTAAAATAAGCATCAGACATGGGAACTGCCAATAGTATCCTCAGCAGGCAGCAATAAAGGCACTAAAATGAAATTGATACATCAACAGCCTAACCACAACATACAGACCATAACCAGCAGCTAAAGGCAACAGGAACTTAACGCTTGTGTTCAAAAATCTTGGAATTCAGATAGACACAACTTGTGTTTAAGAAAGTGACTCTTCCCCTTACCTTTTGATGTCTGAAATCTGGATGCCTTGCTGAGTGACAGACTAGGTCACCACTAACATTCTGGTGACTGGCAAAAGCAGATTGGTTTCCTCTGGCTGGACTAACCAGCAAGCATTCCCAGACAGGCTGGTGGCAAAGTAGTGTCTTTCATCTGGGCTTTATTTCCCACAAATTTCCACAGTTTTTTTTTTTAAATTATATCTCTCCCCTCAGTCTCAAATCAAGTTCCAGAGGGGCAGCCATATTAGTCTAATTCAGCAAAACAAACAAGGAGTCTTGTGGATGGCACTTTTAAAGACTAACACATTTATTTACTGCATGAGCTTTCATGAGAGACCCCACTTTGTCAGATGCTTGAAAAGACAAGTAGTCAAGTGTCTGACGAAGTGGGATCTCTCTCACAAAAGCTCATGTGATGAATAATGTTAGTCTTAGATCTGTATTTTGTAACCCCTCCCATATCTGTTGTACACATTTTGTTCCCCCTTTTGCTTCCCAAAAGTCATAGCCTCAGTCCTCAAACACCAGTGGTTAGTTGCAAAATTTGAGTTCTCATGTCTACTCTTCTGTCAAAGAGGCAGTTCCGAATGACTCTGTGATTGCTGCAGTGATATTTCAGTGAAGAAAAAGCAGCTATATTTTTGGAAAACTAACTATATTTATAGTGGACTAGTACACGAGTAGTCTGACATACGTAAAGTATATTGACTATTAAACTAAACAAAGGCACTTTATACATTTAACGTTAGTTTAAAGAATTACATCAGCCCAGCTTTACTCTATGTCAGGGGTTGGTAACCCCAGGCACCTGTGCCAAAAATGGCACGGGGGGCTGCGCCTGAGTGGCACATGGCACCACGCAGGCTCCTCCAGGCCCCCACTGGCTGCACTGCCCTGCTGGGGAGCGCAGCCAGCAAGGACTAGGAAGCTGTGGGGCACAGGTCCTGGCCCCTGCTGGCCCCGCTCCCTGCTCAGCAGGGCTAGAGTGGAGAGGGGTGGGTTGGCCAGCCCGGAGCCGCTGCTGCTGGGAGCAGATGCTGGTCCCAACCTCAACCCCCGGAGGCCACTTGCTGCTGTTGGGGGGCAGGGACATCCCTAGTGGAGGTTTGGGGCCCCCATTTAGCCCCTCCCCAGCAGTGGGGGGTGGGGCTGGCCAGCCCAGGGGAGGGGCAGACCCCTTAGCTGCTGTGCCAGCTGTCTCATGCCAGAGACCAGGTAAGCGGCACCCAGCTCAGCTCTCCCAGCCCCCCCCAACCCTTGCCATGTGCACTGCTTTCGGCTCTGTGCTGGAGCAGCGGGGAGGGGGCGGGAGGCGGCGTGGCTGGGGCATAAGGTAACCGTACGGGTCCAGAGCTGCCTCTCGCCCCCTCCCCGCCACTCTAGCATGGAGGCAAAAGCAGCGTGTGTGGCGGGGTAGAGAGGAGTGCAGACTGGGAGCACTGAGCCAGGCGCTGCTTTTGGTCGGCTCACTCAACCCCCGGCATTGGGGGGGGGCATCAGTGTGGACCCTGCACTGCGCCCACACAGCCCTGCTTGGCAGGGGTCGCCAGAACTGCAGGACTGAGGACAATCGCTCCTCTCGTCCCCCCCAGGGATGGCCCGGGGGGTGGTGCTGAGCAGCCCTTGCCCTGACTTCTGGAGGCCACACCATTCCCCCTTTTGGACCCATCCCCGGCACCCACTGAGGCTGAGGTGGGCAGGACTGGCATGGGAGTCGGCAAAGGTCGCCAACCCCTGCTCGATGTAATGGAGTACAATCATCTATATAAAATGTCTCATTTAGCAAACTCTGAATCAAACTGTTAACTGAGTTCTGATATGGACAAAAATTTAGAAATAAACTCTACTGCAATTTTTTCAGGCAGCAGACAAGCTGGTGCATAAAAAATGTTCATGGTGACTAATGGCTTGGTCCTGCAAACACTTTCTACCAGCTGGAACACTGATTTTTGTGATGAGTCCCAATAAGCAGGCTACTAACTGTAATCAAGCACACATCCAGGCGAAAATATCTGTAAGGTAAGACTTAAGAAAATTTTTTTTTTTTAAATGTAGAGGGTCTCAAAGAAGGCAATAAGGCCATCCAAAGGACATTTTATGCGACTATCTGAAATGACTATATGTGACTCACTGAGATATGGCACATTTTATCAACCAGTTCTGTGCCTACTGATGCTTCAGTGGACAGAAAACCAGGGTTATTCCCAGGCATGAGAGGGGTCCAGGGTCAATCAGCTTGTGGGGGCCCACAGCCCCAGTGCTGAAGGGGGGGAGGGAACCCTGGGTCAGAGGCCGGGCTCCACACTCCTGCTCTGCCCCGAGACAGTTAGTTCACCCCAGGTGTGGGGTGGGTCCAAGGGTTAAAGTACAATTTGGGGGACCCTGGAATGCTCCCACATCAGTGGAACCCCTTCCTGTGGCAGTGGGCCCTCCCAGACCCCAGGTTCTGCCCCCCCCCCGTGCCAGCACCACACCCCCTGCCCCCAATACCCCCAAGCATGAGCTGGCCACCCCCACACTCACTGGTGGCACGGCTGGGGAGGTGGGGGCAGTAGGCTCCAGGTCCCAGCGGCACCACGTCTGGGGCCAATGCTGCAGGCCCCATGTTGGGGGCAGGGAGTGGAAGGCAAGGGGTTTGGGGCAGGGCTTGAGCCCCCAATAACGACCCTAGCCCCTGTCCCCACCCCTGCCTGCCAGAACATGGGGGAATGCTGTTCTAGGGCCTTCTATTTTTAGGGGCCCAGTGTTTGGGACCCTAAAAATAGAACATGGAACCAGAACGCTGTGTTCTGGGGCCGGCATTTTTCAATGGTGGGCCCTGGAATGCAGTGTTCCGGCTCCACGTTCTATTTTTAAGGGGCCCGGAACACTGAGTACATAAAAATAGTGGGCCCTGGAACGGTGTTCTGGTGCGTTTCCCCTTACTTTAACCCTGGGTGGGTCCAGTCCAGGCGCTGTACTCCGTTCTCCTGCCCTATCCCTGGGGTGGCACATGGTTGCTCCGCTCTGGGGAAAGGGCCAGAAATGCAACTGAAGTGTGGCATCCTCCAGCTGCGAAAGGCGGCATGGGATTGCGGAGGGTAGGCAGCGCAGGGCCCACCAAACTATGGTCGCTCCATTCATGCCCTGCCCCCCCAACAGTCCTGTGGAAAACTGAGGCACAGCACAAATTTTAATTATATAAAGGACAATGGGTTTAACTTAGAAACCAAGATCTTCCTGCCACTGATGAAATAGTATTTAGCATAGACTGTATTGTCTTCTATGGCTTCAAATTCCTGAAACAACATTAATCAATGAATTATCAAATTCCCTGAGAAGCAGCTTTGTAAATTTTCTTATTCTTATTTTGAATGTAGAGAAATTAACAAAAGGTAAGAGACTGAGTGACCATCTGAGGTCACAAAACAGCCAGTAGGAGAGTTGGGATTAGAATTCAAGAGCTATCAATTCCTGGTCACCTACAATATGCAAAGAACAAAATGTATAGCCACCCTCCAAGATGAACAATAGATTTAGTGTACAGAAACAAAAAACCTTGGACACTTTATACCAGGACACAAGCTCTGTGAGAAAAGGTTAGTACTAGCAACATTTTGCAAATGGAGACTGTGAAAGATAGAAAAAAATGTTATCAGCTATTGCCTAATAAATCTTAACATCTGGAGAAAGAAATGGATGAAAATCATTAGCATTCAAACAAAACATGCTTGTTCATATAAAACAGCCTTCCCACAAAATACAGATAGAGGAAATATACAGGAAATTTCCCAGATCATTGTTCCATTACAACTCCATTGCTTCTGTCAACCTGGCTTTATTTCCTTTCATAAAAGTATTCACTCAAGTTAAAAAAAATATTACTTGCTATTTTTTCCCCCCTGTGAACTTCCTCAGCTACTACAGATAGCAGGACTTAATCCATTCAGACATCTGTCATTCAGGTAGTGGATTTAAACCACAGAATGTTTGAGCAATTCACTCTTTCCTAGGTCTCTTTTAACTTACTCTCCTTTTTCCTGACAACACCAGTCCAGTATTTCCACAGGCTAAACGAACGTTAGCCCAGCTCTCTAAAATAAGTCTAAAGCTGTCTGAGAGTGTTCCAGTAAATTCTGTGACACACCAGCACCAGTGTAACCAAAATATTGGTGGAGAGTTTGTGTTCTCATAAAACACTACTTTTGTCTGTCACGTAGGCTATGTCTACACTGATGGAGGCAAATTCACTGCTGTCAGATCAATTTATTTGGTTCGACTGAGTGGCAGTGAAGGCCCTCTCAATTGACCTGGAAGCTGATTTTATTGAAACCATCTCCAGAAAAAGTGTAGTGCTGAATCAACAGGTAGGGATTTCCCATTGACACAGCATAGTGGAGATAGCATGTAAAACAGAAGTTAGGACGTCAACATAAGTTATGCAAGCTACTCTATGTAGCTTGTGTAACTCCTGTCAACTGCTATCAAATTTGCTGGTCAGTGTGGACCAGGCCTCCGGTTTTGGTTTTCATTTGTAGACATTGCAAGCACTTTACCAGCCTCATTACCTCCATTTTACAGATGGTGAAATTGAGGCATACTCCAAATAAATAATTTGTCCAGTGTCTGAAATAGGAATCAATAGTAGACATAGGATTAGAAACTAAATCTCTACATTCTTATTCTCCAGGTGCCCTATCTTCTGGAACAGCACAAGCCAACCAAGTTATGAACCATTGTAACTCAAGCCGGAGCGTAATAAGTTTATGGAGGGGGATGGTATAATGGGACAGCCTAATTTGGCAATTAATTGATCTTTGACTACTAGCAGTAAGTATGTCCAGTGGCCTGTGATGGGATGTTAGATGGGGTGGGTTCTGAGTTACTAGAGAGAATTCTTTCTGGGTGTCTGGCTGGTGAATCTTGCCCATATGCCCAGGGTTTAACTGAGTGACAGTTCTGGGCTCAGGAAAGAATTTTTCCCCAGGGCAGACTGGCAGATGCCCTGGAGGTTTTTTGCCCTTCCTCTGAGGCATGGGTCACTTGCTGATCAATCCTCTGCTGTACCTTGAAGTCTTTTAATCGTTATTTGAGGATTTTGATAGTTCAGTCTTTGGCTAGGGATCTATTACAGGAGTGAGTGGGTGAAGTTCTGTAGCCTGCATTGTGCAGGAGGTTGGACTAGATAATCAGAATGGTCCCTTCTGACCTTGTAGTCTGAGTCAACCTAACAGGGGACAAAAACATGGAGAGGCTGAGAAGAGCTCTTCTCTGGTCCTTCTACTTCCCTTATAAACACCACATTATGAAATTAAAGGAAAACGGTACTTCACCCCCTGCAAGTAGAGGTTCTACATGGGCAAGAGATTTCTGAAAGCAGAAAGCTCTTTAATTTAACAGAAAATGGAAGTACAAAAAGCCAGTGGCTGAAGTTGAAGATAAAATAAATTCAGACTAGAAAGAAGGTGCAATTGTTTAATAGTGGGGGTAATTAACCAGTGAAACAATGGTTACCTAGACGTGTAGTGAATTCTCTGTCACTTGACAACTTTAAATGAAGATTAGATGTCTTTCTAAAAATATCTTCTATATCAGCTAGTGGTTATGTGCTTCTGCTTGATGCAGAAATTATGGAATGAAAAATCTATCGTCTGCTATGCAGGAAGTCAGACTAATACAAAATGGCCTTAATATCTTCACTAGGGTAACTGTGGATCTTGGAGCCAGTTCCCTCTGAAGAGTCATGCTTGTGAGTTGCAACCCCTTAGTGGGATGGTGCTTGAAAGCTTTCCAGAAAGCAGACTCCCAGAGGAGAATGGGGCCACATGAGTGCTCCCTTACATCATGAAATGTTTGGACCCAGTAGTAAAATGGCCATCAAAGGATTAACTGAGTCACTCAGAATTTCAGTGGTTTGCAGCTATATTCCATCTTTACTTCCTTTTCAGTTGGCAGGCATTTCATCCACTCTCATATGTAGATGAATAAAGCAGCACCTGTTCCCAACCTGCATTACTATAAGTAGAGTGTGTTTCCTGTGACTGAGCAGTATCTTTACCAAGTCAATGCTATAAAAGAGCTGGGCAGGTCCAACGACCTCAGTTCCTTTTGCCAAGACCAAGAGAAGTCACATAAAAGAAAAACTCTGAGGAAGAGTGGGAGGTGAGCAGTTAGCATGAACATCCAGCAGTGTTCGGTCATTTCCACTGTCCCTCTCCCAGGAATAACAGACAATGGGTACACATTTCCATCACTGGAGCCATGGAGGGACATGATGCATAAAGCACAAATTCATCCTTCTTACCTGTGCCTACAGGAGCCAGAATAAAAACCTATAGGTACATTGATGCAAACTACCCAACACTCACTCACTCACTGTTAATTTTTTCACTAAAAAATGAGGGAATTTTGGATTCAAACCCTAGAAAATCATTCTGAGTATGGAGAGTAGATTCTTAGAGTTGCACCTGGCCACAGAAGAGAATGAAATGGGATGCCTGAGATTACATGATGCTTTTATAAACTCATGAAAGTCAATGTTCAGAGCACAAAGGGGACTTGTGCAGTTCTGTTGACACACTGCTTTCCAGAGGTACACCAAGCTCTCAGGATGGGAGGTGGGGAGATGTACATCACCAGTAGGAATACTCAAGGGTGAGTTTCAAGAACAAGCTCTTTTGAGTTCCCTAGTGAAAATGGAGAGTGAGTTCTGTCTTCTCGATAACTCTTCAGATGAAGAGGATTTGCCATAAAGCACAGACCATCTAGAAGTGATATTTTCCCAAGAAGACAATTTGACCCAGGACTACTTGCTCCCAGCCTTTGCCACAGCAGTATGAACCTTGTCATTGTTCTTTGATATAAAGAGAACAAAAAGACAACCTTGTTTGTCTGTGAAGCTCTTGAAGACCTACTTCATTGAACTCTGACCCCCAGGACAGAATTTCTTTCCACTCAACCAGTCTGCCTGTGGTTGAGAGGAGCTAGTACATGCAGAGAGACCTGGTAGACTGCAAACTGATTTCAGATTTGTTTTCATCCAGTTAAACAGAAACTATGTTTCCTTCAGGGGAGATTGTTTAAAGTTCCTCCTGTCAGTCTGTGTAGATCATTACTGCCTTGTGTGATCTGAGAAGACATGCCAGTTTCCACAGAGCAAGAAGTATCCTTACAGATCAGAATTCTAGTGCACTGATACACTGTGCACACCAAATCTTTTACTGACTTCCCACTTCCTCTATGCCAACTGTTTCCCTGGAAGTTCTCCCCAGCCTCTTACCCTTCCATCTATCAACTGTTTCCAGAATGGAAATCTTTGGAGGTTGTCATGCTAGAGTTCCTGTGTGTATGAGTCTCAGTGCTAATGCTATATAAAAGGGAAAATATAGACTGTTGACATCTTGACTGCTTGATGAATTTAGCAAAGAAAATAATCATAATCTTCAGACTGAAGATATTCCACCATAGCTCAGTGTTTCCCAACCAGTGTGCCACGGCACACATGTGCCATCAGGTCTGAGCAGGTGTGTCACACATGTTTTTTGAAAAACTACTCAAAGAGCTCTAGATTGGCTCATTGGCTCATGAATATTCATGAGTTCATTTGGGAACTATATGATAGTATGCCTCAAATTAATTAAAGGTAGCAAGGTGTGCCAAGGCAGAGAAACTGTTGGGAACCACTGCCATAGCTATCCTGACTTCCTGTGCAGGTGATGATGCAATGTGGAGACTCTGGCAGACAATGTCATGTGCAATTCTGAACCAACAACCAATATTTAAGACCAGAGGACATAATGTTAAAATTTGGTTACCTGGAGTTAAGAACCAACATCCATATTTAGACACCTAAAATATACGGACTGCTTTTCAAAAAATCACCTATAGTTACATTAGAGAGCCTTGGTCCTTTCCAAGAACTAAAAGATTTGGATACTGGAGTTTAGAGCTCTTCCCTGGACTCCAGAGATCCTTGAATTTTTTATTTTATTAGATCTGAGACTCTTCATCAAGAGGAATTCTTACTCTCCCCTCCATATCATCCTTACAAAAATAAGGCTTGGATTTCATGAGACTGAGAAAACCTGCAAATGAGTAATTACCACATGTCTCCGTCCTGTTTTAGCATTTGTGGTATTAATTGTACCATTAACATCAACTATTAAAATGGCACATTCTTCTTGGACTCTGCATCCTGCAGTGCAGCACAGATCTAATCTACATTTGACTGCATTATTTTGAAAAGGGAAAGTTTATCATCTTTTTGAAAATAATAGGGTTTTTCACACAGAAATTGCTGAGTTAGCTTTTAATTTCCTTTGTATTGTTTACTCAGTCATATTAAACATAGTAGGAGGTGATATTAAGAGCTTCATAAAAGTGAGTTTAGTGAAATTTGGGGGGGGTCATGATAGTCAAATCTAATTGTATGCAAAAAGACAACATTCTTTCAGGAGCATATTTATCATGCTGTCAAAATCTCAGTCATACATTGATTGGTCCTCTGCTTCAAATTCATGTTCTTCACAGTCCAGCAGTCTTTCATTATTTAAAAATATATTTTAAAAGATGAAACTTTGAACAGTTTAGGTTCTTATTGGGGTTTTCTTAAATTATATTTCTCTTGTGTTCTTCAAAGTTTACAGCTTCCGTTTGTTGGCTGCATTCTGAAACTGAAGTGAGACTTTAAAAAAAAGCAGAAAAGATTTTCATCCATGCTGGCCTCATCCTTATTTTACCAGTTATTAAATCCAGTGGAGTAGTAAAGTACTCTCTGCCATAATGTGTTTCACCAACAATTTCAATTGTTGATAAAGCATATTATTCTCACTTTGATCCACTGCTTCTTGCAGATGATCATTCTGCACCTTGGTCTCTTGCTGGAGACATTCAAGCCTTAATTGCCTCCATAATCTTTAAATCCCTCCAAAGGCCAGAGTGGGGGAAAAGAACCAAGAAACACAGTATGAATAAATTAACACAAATTCCAGACTTATGGTTAAAACCCAAGACCAGGTATCTGGAGATTTGGGTTCTATTAATGACACAGCCACAAACTCCTGTGTAATCCTGGCCACAACACAATCTGTGCATCAGCTTCCTTAGAAATAAAATGGAAGGCATATTTGCCAGGCTAACCTTAAGGACATAGTGAAGATAAAGACATTAATATTTGTAAGACACTTGGAAGAGAAGTAGAAATTTAAAGTATAAAGAGCTAAAAACATTCTTCTTCAACTCTTTTCACAGAAACTGGTAGCCCTCTCTCTAGCTTTTATTCCTTTTACTTTACTATAGATAATATTTAATTTCTATTAGTAGCTATAGTCCCACCGTATACTATCAGCTCTTATGCAGGGTGACTACTTTTTCAAAAGGCAAAAGTGGGACGCATCCAGGAGCACTGCTGCCCTCTGTGGCCCTGCTCCCTGCTTCTCCTCTTCCCACAAGGCCCAGCCTCTTTTTCAAGGTGGAAGTCAGAGCTGGGCAGTGGGCTGTTGTGGGGAGTCTGAGACCCTTCACTTGCCCTGGTGGGGGGTAGGGAGCTTGAATGAAGCCCCTGCCCTTGTTTCTACCCTTTGGGACACATCAGCCAGGGCAGGCGGAGGGTCCAGGATTCCCTACAGTGACCCAAGCTCCCTAGTGGCTCTTACCAAGGCCCAGCTCTGGCTTTTGGTCTGGTCAGGGGTTGAGGGCTCAGAACGAAAGGAGAAGCAGGGGTGGGATGTTGTGGAAAAGGGAGGCCAAAAATCACCTCAGCAGCTTTCCCCATCACCACCGAGAAGAGGCTGGTACCACCCTGGTGCCTTGGGGAGGAGCAGAGTGGTGCTACAGGGAATCCTGGACAAATACTGTCCCAGAATCATTCAGTCCAGAACTTGGGACTTGAACTCTCTCTTGAGACTGTCTCACCCAATTTGGGATGGGTCATCATTCTACTCCTATGTATTAACCCTAAACCATCAACCTATTACAGATATACTCAAAGATGAACTAGGACTGAAAATCAGCTCTGGCATATGCACACCAGACAAGGCATTGCTGGGCCCATGTGGTGGGAGAGGGATGGAGGGAAGAGGTGGAGCTAGGAGGAGGAATGTCTGCTACTCTTTGGCCAGGGCACTGCCCACTGGGCCCAGGTGGTGGGACTTGAGAGAGGGATGGATATGGAAGAGGGAAAGTAAGCAACCGTGCTTTGGCTTGGGGGCCAATGGGCCCCTGTGGAGGGAGAAGGGCAGGGGGAATGGGTTGGGCCAATGGAGGGAACAGCTGCTGCCCTTGGCCAGGCCCAGTTGGAGGGTCTAATGGAAGGCTCCAGTGCCAGGCTGTAGTTAGCTTTTGCAGGAAGACTAGCCCACCAGCTCTTGAGTGCACCTGCCCCTTTGGCATCTGTGAGAACTGCCAGATGGCCAGTCTGCATGTGGATACACCAAAACATCACATTTCAAGACAGCACCACACTAATTGGAATTACTTTACTTCAAAACACAGAATCAAGCTATTATCCTCTTATATTACCTTGCCTTAACATCTAGAACAGATCAGCAAATCAAATAAGGAAAACAAAGAGCCCAGAAAGGCTTAAAATGGAGTTTACATACACTTCAGCCCTGAGCACCATCTTCAGTAAATTCCCTGGACCAAGAATATCTGCATTAAAAAATATTCCCATCTTTCTGAGACATGAAAAAATATCCTTCTACCTTCTTCCCATTACATGCAATATTACACTACATAAAGGCCAAAATAATGAAGTAACAAAAATGTGCTGGTCTTTAAATCTTTGAAGCATTTTTACTATAGGTATTAGTTATTTTTTGTTGTCTGTAAAATTTTTAAAGAGCTGAGCTTTAAGCTATTTTTTTTAAGGAACTTAGCCATGCACCCTTTTCACATCCAACTATTTTCCCAACAAATATTGGCTCTCCCTGAGGTTTTAGATCCTACTCCTCATTCACCTCACTAACTTCAAGAGGATTCTCCATGGTCTTTAATGAGTTTTTCATCTGATCCTTAATCTTTGTGTAAGGGGACTGATAGCCCCTTACTGAACCTGAATGGACCTTTGATTGGTCACTCCAGCCTGGGAGCAGGACTCTGAAACAGACAGCCTCAGGGCCATTATTCCAGGATGGCCTGACTGACCAGCTGGAGAGGCCAATGAGGGAGCCAGGAGAGTGCTCCCCCACCCCTGAACTGAAACTGCAGGCTGACATACCTGGGCAAGCTAGAGAGCGTGTGGGGCAGAGCTAAGGAGGAAGCACTAAGTAGCCAGCAGCTGAGAGCCAGAGAACCCAGGAAAGGGGGCCAGGCTGAGCTGATTTGTGCAGAGCAGCCCCACTGCAGCTGGACCACAGAAAGCCAAGTTAAGCTGAGCAGAGCAGAGCTGGGGCCAGAGACAGAGTCGGAGTGGTCTGAAGCTGGGTGCAGGAGGCCAGAGAAGGAGTCCAAGGTGATGAGCTGATCTGTGCAGACCCACAGCAGGAGAAGCAGAGGAGCCTGAGGAGTGCCCCAGAGAACCACACGGAATCAGAGCAGCAGCCATCTGAAGCTGGGTGTGGTGAGCAGCTGGGGAACAGTGAAGGGGGCTGACACTGGGAAGAAGGTCCCTACCCCTAGAGCTTGGGGACATGTGGCAACAGCCAGAGTCTGCATCTGGCCCCCTGGATCGTCCATTCACAGCCAGGCCTGGGCAGAGGGCTTGCAACATGGACAACAGACTGAGAACATCCTCTACACCCCAGAGATGCTGCGTGTGATGTCCCTGTGCCAGGGGACTTGTTGGGTGTTTTACCTTTAACCTTTCTCCTCTTTTCTTTATTTTAATTTGATTCTTGATTGCTGTTTGCTTAATAAATGGTATTACTGTAAATTGCATACAGCGAGTGGTGGGCCAGGGAAGTGCCTAGTGCAGTCAGCATCCTGCAGTGGGGACATTCTACCTCCTGCCCTGAATGAGTACAACAAGATTGGGGGTCAAGCCCCCAGGAACTCAGGGGCCAGTCTTTTGGGGGTTACAGGGACCCTACCACGCAGGAGAGTGGGGGAAGAGCCTTTGAGGTCAGGCAGGTCCCTGGGTAAAGGAAGTGGGAGCAAGGGCTCAGAACCTGTTGCTACCCACCTTCACCAGGCTGGTGCATAACCCAGAAAAGTTCCCCACAATAGTGGGTACATTCCCCCCCCCCCCCGCTTACATTTTCCCTGGAAATCTGTGCCTCTATAAAGTCTATTGGGATCATTAAGTGCACTGTGATGTCAGCCCTACTGAAAAAGGCACTGAATTCTCAAGACCTGGCAATCATATTTCAAAAGCAGCAGCTTCTACCACAATGCTGCTTGACTCCAGCTGTCAGAAAGAAGGTAAACAGAGCGGAGGACTCCTCAGTGGCAGTGACATTTTGGAACTGTTGGAATTTCTCCCACTCATACTAGAGTAGGTAGGAAGAAAGGCCTGACATTTGGCTGAAATGTAAGCCTCATTTATCCTTACATCTCTCCAATTAGACTTCTCTGACCCACATGGCAAACAAAGGAAATTCAAGTTACATATCTAGTCTGATCTTCTACAGGGACACTGTGAGCACACAATTAATATTATCCTTCTGAAAAGAGATCATTTGCCTGTCACAAGCTTCCTTTTGCTGTCCTTTAAGAATTGTTTCATTTATTTCCCAAACTAATAAATCAGTGATTTCCATTCTAATTTCAAGGTTTAGTAACCTTGAGTGTAACTTGAGCTATTCTGAATATGTTGATTTGACCACATTCATCTGTAACTTGCAAACACAGCACTAAATCATCTTTTGGCTCCAATACCAACGTTACACAGGATAGTCAATCCTATCTCGATGGGTTTCAAAAAGTCCTTTTCACGATCATCTCTGTTGCATTTTGACAATTTTGTTTTCTCAAGTCAACTCTAGAGCTTCCAACATTTACATTGTGGCCGGGATGTTAGAAAGCACTGGATACTCAAAACCTTTTGAAATTCAGTGGGATTTGGGTGCCTAAATTGCTTATGTTCCTTTGAAAATCTCTGCATTTTACTGTTTTTTCCCACCTTCCTGTACTACAAAATGATCAGAAATAAATAATGTGATCATGTAGTCTGACCTCCTGAATAGCTTGGTGGCAGTCTTACCTGTGCTTAACAAAATTGGTCCAATCTCATTTCAATCAAGCAAATAAGAGTAAAATATTTAGAAATAAGATCTAAGTACCATTTAGGATAATGATGTAAAATCTTTTGCTCTCTAAAGTATTCAGTGGAGTTATCTTAAGAAAACCAGTAGGGTTGCTATCTGATGCAAAAATGAGAATGCTTAATGATTAATATACAACATGCTCATATTAATAACAGAACAATTAAAGTGCATCAGTTCTTTAAAAATATTTTCTTTGAATTTTAGATTTTAAATTAAGGCTTACCTGGAAATCTCTGAAATCAAATAAAGTTAAAAGAAAAAGCTACAGTGAACATCGTGACAGAATCATGGACTCTTTAGAAAGCTATATAGGTGAAAACTGTCATTCATCCAGTAGTCTCTCTTCAAGGTATGCTAAAATGTGCCCATTAAATAGGTGATGAAAAACAAATCTCAGAGAACCCTCCAAAATTATAGTTCTGAAGACTTGCTCCTGCTGTCCTTATGTACACGAATCTCCCAGTGATAGAGTGCATACTCCCGGAATGGAACATGGCAGAGAAAGGATTGAGGGAAAAAGAAAATACACAGACTAGCTCCTGTAACATGTGACAGATTTAAAAAAAAAAAAAAAGAAAAAGAAAAGAGGCTTGTCTGTGAGAAGGACACTAGCTGGGGCAAGTGTGCTTTCTATAAATGCCTGAGAAGCAATCAATCTGGCACAAACCAAGAGAACAGACAAACATTTGGCTTAGAAGAGAATGTTAGGTACAACAGAGAAAAAAGTGCCCATGCTTAGAATCAAACTGAACTCAAGAGAAATTTTCCAGGGAGACTAAAGAGCTGGAATTGCCTTTCATTAGGAGTATCAGGGACAAGAGACCGACTAAGGTTTAAAAATGATCTCATTGAATTTATGAATGGTTTACATAATGGTGTTGCTGCTGATAGCGAGAAGCTGGACTTCATGACTCAATAGGACCCTTCCAATCCTATGTTCTAAGTAAGATTCATTTCAGCAAAGCACTTGGGGGGACAAATGAATTAAAACAATTAAAATGTCTACTCTGAGACCTGACTAACTGAGCAAAAGTCTGCTTTGGCCTCTTAAAAGCAAAACTCTGAAAAACAGAATAATCACCACATGGAATCATAGATATTCCCACTTAAGCCAATGGGAGTTCTGCATACCCCAGTACCACAGAACTGAAATGTAGAGCTAACAGAGAATCCAGATCTGAGTTCAGCTGCTAACATGACCACCACACTAAGTTGTGATTTTATTAGGAATTTTTTTAAAATATATCTGAAGAATCCTGAAGGATGACTGTAGCTTTGCCACTGAGGAAGTGAGAGAGAAAGGGCAGAAGAGCATTCACAAGGTACCAACTCCCAGGTAAAAAACCAGTAAGTTAAGTGATTTTCCATGCACATTGAAGCAGTAGAGGTACTAAATGCCCAGTTCTCTCTTTCTATATAAAGCATATATCATGGCCTTTCCGGGAAAGCAATTTTAATTTGTTTTGTAAAGTCCCCTGGTACCTGAGGAAAGGATATTTCAGACCTCCCTGAAGAATCAGGATGTTAAGACAGAAAGAGAGGAAAGTGAAAAGGAGGCAGGCTGTGCTGTTAAAGCAAACAAAACCACTGGAAACTAAAAAAGGAGAGGGCAGAGAGCGGAGTGTGAACCAAGTTATAAAATGTGCATAAATAAGTCTACTCAACCATAAAAAGTTATATATTTCATATGGAGACATCCATCTTTTGTGACCTACTTTTACAGTAGGTAAAGTGATTAAGTAGGTACAGTGATAAAAGCCCGCAAACTGAGCAACTTTCCTCAGCTTGGTTTCTAGATTAGAATGAGAGCCTTCATTCACTACTATAAAATTATACAGCAACAGTTTTCCTTTGGAAAAAAAATCCAATTTCACTTTACTCTAAAAGTTTGCTTTAACAAATGGAATTTATCAGCTTCTTGGATTCCCAGGTAGCAGATGGGTTTCTTTTTTTTATTTGTATTTTTAATTGCTTTTTCTTCAGATGCAGCTAAGAAAGTGATTGCAGTCTTTTCTCAGTGATTGAGACCTTAACAGTTATTTGCACAGTCTTTGCCACTTTAAAGCTGAAGTACTGAAATATGCTCTACTTTGGGCTATGCTGGAAGACTACTTGGAAGCTTCAGACAGAGCAGAATGTAGCAGCCTGCCTGCTTAGTGAAGTGAATTGTTCATGTTATAAATGTGCTCCATGAACTGCACTGGCTTCCCATCTGTTTTTGGGTGCAATTCCAATTTTTATTTTTGATCTATGCTGCAAAGAATTACCTGGCTTAGGAGAGGATATCTTGCTCCTTATACACCATCAGAGAACAGCAGAGATCATCCTGAGGTGCTTGTGCTGATAGCTTAACTTTATTGACCTTTAGAGTGGTACAAGACACTTTTTTTTGTCCAGCACATGCTTGCTTTAAAATTGTTAGTACATCATTTATGATTGGTTGAAAGAGTATATTTAGAAATAAGATCCATTTATAATTTAGGATAATGATATAAATGTTTTGCCCTCTAAAGTATTCAGTGGGCTTATCTTAACAAAAGCAGTAGAGTTGCTCTCTGATGCAAAAATCAGAATGCTTGATGATTAATATGCTCATATTAATAACACAGCAATTAAGGTGCATCAGTTTTTAAAAACATTTTCTTTGGATTTTAGATTTTAACTTAGGGCCCAAAACAGGCTTACCTGAAAGCTCTGAAACCATGTAAATTAGAGAAAAGAGCTACAGTGAACAGTGTGACAGATTTGTGTACTCTAGAAAGCTCTACATATATAAACTGTCATTCAGGGAAGGGGGCTCTTTCACACTGCCTTTTGTGGACAGCTTGATTTAATGGCAAGATACATTTATTGCTAGAGTGATGGGCACATAAGTCATTGTATAAAAGAATTAGAAGTCTTTTAAAGAATACCCAAATAAATCTCAATATTACATACTTCCTTAGAAGGGGGGGGGGGGGGATACTCAATATATGAAGCAGCCACAGTCCTCATTAGTCCCCTGAGTTGTGTTCCCTGCCAACATGTATCAGATTTGTCTTTTCCATAGCAAGCTTTTGCCAGCTTACTTTTATGCAGGTCACTCCCTCAACCAGGTGCTAAGAATCAGCATCTTCTTATGAAAAAAAGAGGTAAAGTTAATGTCTTCTGAATAATAATGAAAACACAGCCTAAAATGAGATTTCCTTTCAGGAGCTTGTACATCTGTCTGTGTTGAACATCAGGGTAATAGAGCAGAACCACAAGGAACCACTTCTAAGAGGACTCTTAGGGTATGTCTACACTGAAGGCCCTGTTAAGTTGACTTAACAAAGTTGACTTTAAGTCAACTTAGACAGTCCACATTCAAAACTCCTGTAGCCTGCCCATATCTACCCGGGCTTAAGTCAACTTAATAAGTGTTAAGTCGACCTTAAGAGGTGGTGTTATTAAACTAACTTAAGGAAGCACTTAATAAATTCCCAATGTGGACACAGCTTTCCTTAGGTCGACTTAAGGAAGTCGAAGTTGACCTAAGGCTCCAGTGTAGACATACTCTTAGAAAGCAAGAACAACAACTAACTCTGCTCTAAGAACTATCAACAAGGATGGCATAGAGTCAGCAAAGAAAAACCCTACTCAGCTTTGTCAGATCCCACAGACACGTTAGCAGTGCCTGGGCTGCTCTCAGAAAAACTGAATTAAGTTTCCTCATGAAGGAAAATTTTTAAACAGGGCAAGGGTCTAGCAATTACATATTTAAGGATAGTCAATACCTTGGCCTCCTGGAAGGAAGTATAAACAATCCCCACTAAATAACTAATACCTCCTGGGTGCCTTTCCTCAGACAGGAGGGACATGGATCTATTTTACAGGGATCTGCTCAGGCCAAGCAGACTGCAGGCTTTGAGCCTACATATTTTTCTATGGCCTATTGTAACCTATTTCTTTATATGTAAAGTAATGTTGCTTTCCATAATTTCTTTTCTTACTTCTGTGTACACTATTCTTAAAAAAAAAAAAAAAAGGTGTTCAGTACTATGGGGTTAAAATATAGGTCCTGATCCTGCAAAATACTCATTCATAAGATTAACTCTTTGCTGGGTGCTAAAGATGCACACAAGCACAGAGTGGGATTTTCAAATGCACACAGACATGTCCCTATATTTAGAAACACCTAAAATATTTAAAAATTTGGCCCTATGAGTTCAAAATGAAACACGCACACACACTTTTGAAAATATAACGTGTGTGTGTGTGTGTGTGTGTGTGTGTGTGTGTGTGTGTATGCATAAAATAATCTAGTTTAGGATTAAAAAACATGGCATACACTGCTTTGAAGGTAAAAAAAACCCAGCAAAAATAAATACTGCTTTTGTTGATTTGGATCAGGCCCTAATATCTGAATATGCAACAATGACTAGATTTAATTCTTTGATCAACAGCAAGAGGACATCTTTTTAACCTTACCTGTGCCATCTGCCTCTCCAGTTTTGACCGGGGAATATCATCAAAATAGTTTTCATTTCTTCTTCTCCTTGCATCCCCCTGCATGATAATGTGAGGAACGTCTAGGGAGCCACCAGTAGTATAAGTGCTTTGGCTAAGTGAGGGAGACAACTGAGGAGGAGTATGGTTACCGCTGGGTTCCTGGATAGAAATGGAAAATGTAGCATGGTGTAATACCATTTTTTTGTCTTCAAGCAATCTCTTTAAAACCATATTTGAACTACTGTCAATACAAAGTTTAAAAGCCTTTCTTAAAGAAGAATTTATTATGAGTGAATGCTATATTGTATTGGATTGTGACTCACCCTACACAAATACAAAGTGGAGTAAGTACTGCCTTATACTCCTCATGGCCTCCCACATCACATCTCTGGTCTATGAGCAGGCTCGATAGAGTCACTATTCCTCCTGTGTAGATTGAAGTTGATGGAAATGGTTGGAGAATGGGCAGAAGCTTATCTCTGCCCACTCCAAACAAGCCAGTAACTGCAGCTGAGCCAGCCCAGAAGGGAAAATAATCTATTGCTGGTAAGGGCTGGTAGAAAATTACATCCCTATTTTCCAACTCAAAATTCTCTCCCTGGATTGCTGCAGGGAAGCGCAGTTAGTTACATGCCAGCCCTTGTCAGGGCCTAGATAAAAGCATGACTGATGTCTGAACTATTTGTAAAAAAGGCAATATACTGTCACAACATTGGAGCATCCAAGTGGCTTGTACTCCAGTAATGTCTTCCCTTAGAGTGAGAGAAACTGAATGGACAGAGATATAAGAAATACTTTACTTACAATTTGTCATAGTGCCGCATCATACAGTTTACAGAGGGATATTAGAGAGACAAACAGAACAGAGATTACAACTCCCAGAGCTCCAGAAAATATCAGTGTTTCAGTATCTTGCCAAATTGTTGTGTAACTGGTGCAGAACACTGTGACTTTGTCTATGCTGGAGCAGTTGGGGAGCTGTAACCTTCTAATAAATCCAACAACACACAGAGCATCAAAACACAGAATTACAAACACTACTGCACAAGTGCTCATGTTACCAGTCAGGCTGCACTGACTAGGAGGAAAGCTAACAGCATTCTGTCCACCATGATGTCAATCTGCATTGCTGCTGTAGGGACTGCAAGCTCTAGAATAGCAGCCACGCTGGATCAATTGTTCCTCCCACATCTGTCCCACAATGCACTACTCACTTCTTAAGTGTACGCCAATCGATTTTCTGAACTTAAATGCTGTAGGATAAAGTTTGCCAGAAGACCTCACCTGTACAACTAGGCAGCACACTTCAGGTCTCCCTGTGTGCACACCTTTTTGCCAACCCCCCATTTCTGTGTGATCCTCTAATTTCAGTGTTAGCTTCCCAAGCTGCTTTTGAACCATGTCTCAAAAGAAGGTTTCATGAAAGGAAATCCCAAGTAGCCTAAGGCTCACAAGAGTGCTTGTCCAGATCTGGGGTGATAAAGAGATACAGTTACAGGTGAACGCCACTAACAGGAGCAGTCCAGTTTCCGACCAAGTGGTGAGCAGATGGTCTAGCTGTGTATCACATGCACCAGGAAACAATGCCAGGAGAAGATAAAAGATAATTTTTTTTGACTAACTTCTTTGGAACAGAAAATGTGCCAGCTTCTGTCTATGACACATTACTGTAATATAAATATTTAATATTAACAATGGGCCTGAAAGTACTTACAACAATGCTGAGATGCAAATGGCTGTCCTGGTGCAGGAAGGAAAATTTATCTTTGGATTGTTTCAAAGGAGTAATTAAAGTGGATTCTTGGTGCAGTTTTTTCAGGGAGCCATATCAGAGAGTGGACTGCACCAAGGCACCTTATTTCATTGCTGTTGAGAGACCAGGAGGAGATGGAGGTGGCCTGGGGTGGTCTAATGTGGTTGGTAGCTCTGTCAGTGGAATGTCTCTGCTTAGTAAAACAGTTATAACTCTTCATTTCATGTTGTATTTTTATTATTTGTGCTTCAGTATTTACTAACATTTTCTTCATATTTTTTAAGGCTAGCGTAGGAACTAGAAAAACAGAAAGGGTGGTATAACTAATAACCCAGCTAAGACTGATACTGGCACCCTTTTAGGGACAATCTTCACACAAGAAAAAGCTCTCTCAAACTGCAAGATATAAAAAGATCTTCCCACAGCAGCAGATATGCATTTTATCTTCCCCAAACTATTGTTCAGCTGGAATAAAATCATTAGTGCATATTAAAGGGTAAATGCTATCCTGTTTTTGTTTGAGTATTTCTATGGTATAGGTTAAGTTTAGAAGAGAGAGCAACAAGGGGGATGCCATGGTGGGTGTCTGTTATAGACTGCCAGACCAGAAGGAGGAAGTGGATGAGGTATTTTGTGGACAACTAGCAGAAGTTTCTATATCACAGGCCCTATTTCCCATGGGGGACTTCAGTTTTCCTTACATCTAATGGGAGGCCAAGTGAATGGTAACCTGGGCAGCAGTGACCATGAGACGGTAGAATTCAGGATTCTGATCAATGGAAAAAAGGAAAGAAGCAAAACACAGACCACAGTCTTCAGAAAAGCAGATTTTTGGCTCCCTTAGGGAGCTGATGGGCAGGATCCCTTAGGAGGCTGATATGAAGGGGAAAGGCATCCAAGAGAGTTGGCTGTATTTTAAAGAAACCCTGCTAAGGACACAGGAAGATACCATTCCAATGAGCAGAAAGAACAACAAACATGGAAGGTGCACAGTGTGGCTTAACAGGGAAGTCTGCGGTGAGCTGAAACATAAAAAGGAAGCTTACAAGAAGTGGAAGCTTGGACAAATGACTAGGCAGGCATACAAAGATATTGCTTGGGACTGCAGGGATAAAATCAGAAAGGCCAAAGGGCAACTGGAGTTGTGGCTAGCAAGGGATGTGAAGGATAAAAGGAAGGGATCTGCAAGTATGTCAATAACAAGAAGAAGATCAGGGATGGTGTAGGTCCCTTACTGAATGGGGCAGGTATCCTCATGGTGGAGGATGAGGAAAAGGCTGAAGTGCTCAATGCTTTTTTAACTTCAGTCTTCACAGGAAGGGCCAGCTCCCAGGCCACTACACTGGGTACAGCAGATTGGAGAGAAGAAGACAGGATCTTGGTGATGGAAGGTCACGTTACTACTTAAAGAAGTGGGATGGCACAAGTCTATGGGGCTGGATGAACTGCATCCAAGGGTGCTGAGGTAGTTGGCTGATGAGACTGCAGAACTGCTGGCCACTATCTTTGAAAACTTCTGGTGAATGGGGGAGGGGCCAGAGGAGTGGAAAAAAGCAAATATAGTGCCTATCTTCAAGAAAGGCAAAAAGGAGGATCCAGGAAATTACAGACCTGTCTGCCTCCCCTCAATCCCTGGAAAAATAATGGAGCAGGTTCCCAAAGTATCCATCCTGAAACACTTGGTGGAAAATAGAGTGATCAGGAACAGTCAGCATGGATTCACCAAGGGTAAATCATGCCTAATCCAACCTCATCACCTTCTGTGATGAGATGACTGGATTTGTGGACACAGGAAGAACCGTTGATGTGATATACCTTGACTTTAGCAAGGCTTTTGATATGGTTTCTCATAGCATTCTCGTCAGCAAGTTAAGGAAGTATGGGTTGGATGCGTGGACCGTAAGGTGGTTAGAAAACTGGCTAGATCAATGGTTTCAGCGAGTAGGAATCAATGGCTCTATGTCTAGTTGGCAACCAGTAATGAGTGGTGTGCCCCAGGGGTCTGTCCTGGGGCCAGTTTTGTTCAACATTTTCATTAACGATCTGGATGACGGGATAGATTGCACACTCAGTAAGTTGGCAGATAACACCAAGCTGGGAGGAGCGGTAGACACACTGGAGGGCAGGGACAGGATTCAGGGAGGCCTAGACAAATTGGAGCAGTGGGCCAATAGAAATCTGATGAGATTCAACAAGGAGAAGTGCAAAGTCCTACACTTGGAACAGAAAAACCCCATGCACTGCTACAGGCTGGGGAACGAGCAGCTAAGTAGCAGCACTGTAGAAAAGGACCTGGTGGTTATGGTGAATGGGAAGCTGGATATGAGTCAACAGCATGCTCTTGTTGCCAAAAAGGCCAATGGCATATTGGGCTGTATCAGTAGAAGTGTTGCCAGAAGATTGAGGGATGTGATTATTCCCCTCTATTTGGCACTGGTGAGGCTGCATCTGGAATACTTTGTACAGTTTTGGGCTCCACACTACAGAAAGGATGTGGACAAATTAGAAAGAGTAGAGCAGAGGGCAACAAAAATGATCAAGGGGCTGGAGCACAAGATTTACAAGGAGAGACTGAGGGAACTAGGCTTATTTAGCCCGCAGAAGAAAAGACTGAGGAGGGATTTGATAGCAACGTTCAGCTACTTGAAGGGATGCTCCATGGAGGAGGGAGCTTGGCTGTTCTTGGTAGTAACAGAGGACAGAACAAGAAGCAGTGTTTTCAAGTTACAGCCGGGGAGGCTGAGGTTGGATATTAGGAAAAACTTTCTTACTAGGAGGGTGGTGAAGCATTGGAATGGGTTCCCTAGGGAGGTAGTGGAATCTCCATCTTTGGAGATATTTAATGCTCAGTTAGACAAAACCCTGGCTGGGATGATTTAGTGGGAGTGGTCCTGCTTTTTCACAGGGGGTTGGAGTTGATGACCTCGTGAGGTCCCTTCCAACCCCATGATTCTATGATTCCATGATTCTTCTATTGAAGAAGTACGAGATTTTAATCCAAACTCGTGTCCTTTCCTTTAGGACTCCCAGTGAAGGCAACAGTACCATAAATGAAGAATCATATTTAGTTACTTTCTACATCAGTAATTCTAGTTGTTGGGCAGTGAAATATTTCTCCTCATCTGGATTACATGATCAGGTGATCTAGTGTACTTTTCACTGTTTCCTGAGAATGTACAATGCTACAGTAACATAGAATGTGAAAGCTTTTTCATCAGCAGAAGAGGAAACATCACGATCAACAGAAATAGCTTTCCAATCCAATGCATTGAAACCACTGAGTCAGAATGGGTTACTTTCAGCGATCAGCCATTTCTTTTTCATTTTAACCCTTGCATGTGCCAGGAAACCACTCACACAACAAACCAAGATATAAAACGTAACTAAAAATATGCTATATTTGAGCCATTCTCTAGGGCAGTACATCCTGAACATAATGACGCTTTTGCTAGCACATTACAAACAGCTCACAGCTTTCTACATCCAAGCATTTGTATATAGCATTTGAGAATAAAGAAGGTAAAACAGGGAGGTCACAGAATTTATAATTTTCTGTTAAAATGAGAGTATAAAGGGTGTCAGCATCTCTCACTCTAGCCTTACCATCTCCTCCTATCACCAAGAAATGTACCTATGCCCCTGACAACAAAAAATCCAATCCAGAATGAAATTCCAATTAGAGGAGCAATCACCATGGAAATACTCAAATCAGATTTACTCAGATCGGGAAGAACTGAATGAAAATGTCAGAGTAAAAGTGCTAATGAGCATGATCTACATTGAATATAACAGAGTAAAGATGGTGCCCCCAGACCACAACAATCTAAGGGTAACAGATAGAAGAAAGCAACAGCTTTGGAATTAGAAATCTAGTGAAGTTATTGCAATGGGAAGAGTACAAAAATCAGTGAATGGTGAATGGCCTAGGAGGCACCATGACAGAAATGTTGCAGGAAAGGGGTCATAATGACAACTGAACAAGACAAATAACTTTAGATCTTCAGAAACACCTTGATATCTATTCATGTTTATCTCGCTGATTTCAGTTAGCAGTCTGTACTTAAAACACACAGACTTGCATTACAGACAAGCAAACAATCAGTCTTTTGAGAATGAAAAGGAAAGGAAAGTGAGAAAACTCGTTCTATACTGTTACATATTAAGTGACAATTCTTTATTCATTTAGTTTTGGTTTTTTTACCATGATTTTTATAAAACAATTACTGATTTTACAGGATACCAAATTTACTAGGAACTTACCCTGAGGGTTATTGACCTTGGTGGTTTTTGAGGAGGGTCTTCGTGGAGCCTGTCGCCCAGAGATGCCAAAATGCGTTTTCTGTGGCCAACCAAGCTGATTTTTATAACCTGAAAAATAATAAAAGCTCAGGTAAGAACATTAATTAGAAATCATTAAACAAAGAACCAGTCAGAAACAAAGACTTTTTCTATAAGATTCTTAACAGATAAATACCCTGCACTGGAAAAACAGAAAGAAATAGAGTGAAAGCAGTGGAAGGTGTACAAAGAGCAGCAGAGGGAGTTAGGGGTCAGAGAGGAGAATAAAGAGAGTAAAAGGAGGAGAGAATGACGTAGAATGGGGGGAAAGCAAAGCAGATACTGCTATAGAAAGTGAAAACAGGCAGAGCAGCAGAATAGGGAGGAGAAAGAAATCAAAGTGGAGGAGAGAGTAGTAGAGAGTGAATTCCAGATGGAACAGTAGTACCAGACAAAAGAAAATAAACCCAGCAATAAAATATTGGGGAAGAAATTTAGGAATGCAGACGAGAGAGAGCAATGGGGAACAAAGGGAGCAACTGAAATGGGAGATGTAATGGTGCTAGATACAGAAAAGGGCCAGACTAATAGTTACAGGAAAAGGAAAGAAATGAGAGAGGAAGTTAACAGCGAATAGAAAACATGGTACTTCTATAATTCTCACCGTAGGATTCTCAGAAGCAAACTCAGACTCCACACACAGAGTCAGCAATACCCTCAGGTAAGGTATGCATATAAGAAACTCAGATTCGATTTTCCTCACTCCTGCTCAGACCACATCCTCTTCTAGGCAGAAATAAAAATCCTCTCCACTCCAAGACAACAAACAAACACTCACAGTGGATTAACCAAAAACTTGAGCTCACCAAATTCCAAAACTTAATTTCTAGAAAACTATAGCTGAGCAAGTGTAGAAAACTTACTGAGGAACTACAACTCCCTAACCACATCTATTAGTCTCTTTCTCTCATACACACAAGACCTGGGGCAATGGGAAGTCACAAAGACAAGACAGAAAACCCGAGCATCAGTGGCAGAAAATAAAGCCTGATACAAAAAAAAAAAAAAATCTACAAGCCAATGGCCAAGCAAGCTAAGAGGTAGAGATCCAACCTTTGCTGTGTCATAATCCCACCTTTGTAGACTCCTTTCAGGCTCCTTTTCCACTGAGCACAGCAACATTCAATGTGGGGCCACTACAGAATGTCAATACTGACATAGATGAGTGGGATTTCCCTTTCACTTTAGAACAGACAATGATCCAGACAATACTAGCATCCTGCAACATGAGTGATTTTACAAACTACTGCCTAGCCGCTACTGTCCCTTTACCGTGCAAGCTGATCAAAAAGCCAGTAATTTAAAAAAGTCTCCAGTGCCACCTCTCAGCAATCAGCATTTCAGATCCCACTCAGTCTGGTGTCAGAAGAGGTAAGGTACAGACACATCTTTTGCTTCTTTGGTGGCTGACCTGCTATTGTCCACAGACAGAGAAACTACATTTACACACTGTCTGCTGGTTCTGTCTATACCACTTCATACTGCTGAGCATCAAATAGTCTGGTTACCTGCAGCCATAGATCACTGCAAATACAACAAAATCAGGGCCTTGTCTTCAGACTGAAACTAATGGTTTACTGTGAGTAACTGTTCCACCAATGCAGGCTGATCTGCTGAGTGCCACACGTTTGTTTTCATGTTATTAAAGATATATAGAAAAACCTTAGGAAAATCAGTGGGACAACACAGGCTGAAATGTTAGGTCTATGCAGGACACATTCAGGTCTATAACTACTTTAAATCAAATATAAATAGCACTAAGATGGGGGAAATCCAAAGAACCACAGAAGGGCAAACATAGAATTTATCTTTAAAAAGGGGAACAAAAGGGACCCAGGGAAAGCACAGACCAGTCAGCCTAACTTCAATATCTGGAAAGATACTGGAACAAATTATTTAATTAACAATTTGTAAGGCTCTAGAGGATAATGGTATAAGCAATAACCAACATGGACTTGTCAAGAATTCATGCCAAACCAACCTAATTTCCTTCTTTTTGCCTAGTGGATGGGGGAAGCTATAAATATGATATGTGGATTTTAGTAAGACTTTTGACGTAATCCAACATGATATGTTCCAAGTCAAGCTAAGGAAAAATAGGTTTAGATGAAATTACTATAAGTTGCATGCACAACTGGTTAAAAGATTGTACTCAAAGAGTAGCTATCTATGATCTGTTGTTAAACAAGGAGGGGAACTGCAGGAGATCTGTCCTGGGTCCAGTACTCTTCAGCATTTTCATTAATAACATGACTGATGGAAAAAAAAAGAATGGTTATAAAATTTATGGATGACAACAAAGTGGAATGGGTTGTTAACACATGGAGGATACGATTAGAATTCAAAATGACCATAACATGTTGGAGAATTGGTCTGAAATCAATATGATGAAATTCAATAAATACAAGTACAAAATAGTATCTTAAGGGTGAAAAAAAATCAAAATGTACAACTACAAAATAATTGGCCAGGAAATACTACTGTTGAAAATGGATCTCAGGGTAATAATGGCTCACACACTGAATATGAACCAACAATGTGATAGAGTTACAAAACCCCCCCAAATATTCTGGGGTATAGTAACAGAAATTTCTGATGTAAAATCCAGGAGGCAGAGATGAGCCACGTGCAGGGGTTAAAGTATGCCGGAACGTGGTGGAACACCATTCTGGGGCCCACTATTTTAGGGAACATGGAGCCAGAATGCTGCGTTCTGGGCCCACCATTTAAAAACAGCAGGCCCTGGAATGCAGTGTTCCAGTTCCATGTTCTATTTTTAGGGGCCCAAATGCTAGGTCCCTAAAATAGAAGGCCCCAGTAGGGACACTGCTGCCCCTGGGAGGGAACTGGGGCACAGCCCCAGGCCATGCCCCCTGGCTGGAGACAGGGCTGGCAGCTGCCACATGCTGCCGAGGGTTGCTGGGCCCCAGATCCCCAGCCGGGGATGGGGTCAGGAGCGGCCTCCGTGGTCGAGCCCTGGATTCCTAGCTGGGGATGGGGCTGCCACGGCCATGGGTGGCTGGGCCCCGGATCTGCAGCCCGAATGAGCTGGAGATGGGGGGGGGGGCACCAGACCCAGGGTACTGGCGCTGGGATTCGGGGCACGTGCCCTGGGTGCCCAGCGCCAGTGACGCCCCTGGGCCCCAGAGTGGCGTTCCCCGCTATTCCAGCAGGCAGGGGCAGGGGCAGGGGCAGGGGCAGGGGCAGGGGCCAGGGGCATTGCTGGGAGGATCAAGCCCTGCCCCAACCCCTCCACTTCCATGCCCCACCCCAACCAGGGGCCTGCAGCCTTCTCCCCAGCCATGCTGCTGCCCTGACCTGGGGCCTTCCTCCCCAACCTCCCCAGCCACACCATCACCAGTAAGTGCGGGGGCAGCCTGGCTCATGCTGGAGGGGGTATTGGGGGTAGGGCTGGGGTGCTGGCATGTGGGGGGGGCAGGACCTGGGGTGCGGGGGGGCCCACCCAGCATGGGAGCATTCCAGGGCCCCCCAAATTATACTTTAACCCCTGGAAATTTGAGGAGCATAGTGAGGGCAGCCAGCTTCAGCAGTGTTACTGACTGTTCAGCTCATGTGAGAATGTTCAATACAAGCCAAGCAGCAAATCTGGTGGACACATGACCCCCCGTGCACCTCCCCCCATATTGCCCCTGCTGCATGGTAAGTGTTCTACATTATGTGGCACTGGTAAGGCTTCAGATGGAATACTGCATCCTGTTTTGGACACCACACATGAAGAATTATATGGATAAACTGAAGTGTCCAGAGGCAAGCAACGAAAATGATAAAAAGATTTAGAAAACCTGACCTATGAAGAAAGGTTAAAAGACACGGGCATTTTTAGTCTTGAGAGAAGAAGACTAATAGAAAGTTTCAAATATGTTGAGTACTTTTCTAAAAAAGACTGTTATCAACTGTTTTCCACTGAAGTTGAGATATGAAACAACTGGCTTTATCTGCAGCAAGGGACATATAGAAAGTTGTTCCTAATATCCAGCTTAACTATAAGGCTAATGAAGTACTGAGATTCCAGAGAAGGAATGAGTTGCTTGAATATTAGGCCCATCATATCAGTTGTGGCCAAAGCAATACAAATATTTATGACATTTGTGTTTGATCACCACATCCCATATCTAGAAATGAGGCCAAAAATCCCAGACAAGAGAGGGTTTTGTACCATTCATATAAAAAGGTAGCATATTGTTTGCTTAGCACAACATCACGCTGAACACACACATCCAGTGTTTTGGTCTCTTTGCTGCTTCCCCACTGGATGAAGAGTCCAGTTCAAAGTCTCTGACTCCATATTCAAAGCTTTTCATCAGATTGCATTTAGCAAACTCAGCAATTGCCTCTCTCTCCTCAACCAGTGAAACAGATGACTAAGAAGCATGAGCAAGATCAATAATTAATAAATCATAGCAGGAAAGACTTGATCTTCCTGTGGCTTCATATAACTGATGACTATCATGAGAGAAAAAGAATGAGTCCTATGAGACTCTGCAGGTGAGGGCACTGGAAGTCGGTATTTAATTGATTATGCTGTTTTGGAAAGAGTGGTCTTAATATGAAAACTGGACTGATCTCAGAGCACCAGGAAAACTGCTAAACTTGTACTTTAAAAACTAAGAATTTTGTTCTTTCAGGTAAAGTTGATCTTGCTTTGAATCTGGATGTGGAAGGGTCTGAGGGTGCACCTTACAGAAACATACATTTGGCCAATAGGCAAATCTAATTACAGATCCAGGACTAAGCACTTTGTTAATAAAAGAGACTTTGTTTTGGTCTCAACATGCACAATAGGCTCTCTTGTAATTGTCCTACCTGGAGGTTCACTGATCATTTTCCTGGTAGGAAGTGTCATTATCTGAAACCCCTTTTATATTTGAGTTATGAGAGGAGAGTTCAGCAGTGAATCTCAAAAATTGTTTTGTGATAGATTATTATTTAGCAAAAAATGTCAAATATCAGAATAGGGGGTCAACAGAATATAATGAAGAGGAGACCTAAGGCAGCATCACATCACAAGCAATGTTCATGTAAGAGACCTGTAGATACTCATTGTACATAGCAATCTAGTGCCCCATCAATGTTTTCAAAATCAGAAAACAATGAGAGGCAAATACGGCATTCTGCAGGCAATTAATATTGTACAGATGATTATCATGCAATTCAGTGTTATTCAGGAGCGATTGCAGCATATTTCACATAAAGCAGTGAAATGAAGTTTTGTAGTTTAGCTGCGGTAAATCATATAGATTGAGTCATGATACTGTCATAGTAGTGTAAAGCAATGGATAGCCTCGATTTCAAATGAGATGCAAAAAAGCATGTGTCTGATGACACTCACTTCATTGACAAACACGTCACAAAATAGTGCAAGGCCATCTCATATTTTTGGATTAAATATAACTTCCATTGTAGTGTGTTTACTTATCCTTGGTGGTATAACACAATTACAAGAAAAATGGCAAAAGTAATTTCTCAAAAGAAAAATACTGGCAAGAAGCTCAAGTAATATTGTATTTATGTCTCCATTCATTGCTCTATAGGCCCAAATTCCAGCAGAGAATGTTACACATGCACAAAATCTGACTGAAGCACTTTTGATTTGGATTTCTGATTTAGCCAAAAGGTGCGGGGAACTCCCCCCCGACACTTGTATTCTGATAACTCCCTGGTGACCACATACGTACAAATGTTGAAAAGCAAAAGTTATGTCAGCTAAGGTCGGCATTAACTTTTACAATAATTTCTCTACACAAGCTGTCTTTAAGTTATAACCATGTGACCTAATGTTTTTCTTAATAACTCCCCTCACATTTGGTGAGACCATAGCCCCTTTTGGAGACCCTAAACGCTAACAAGGTACAGGAAAACAAATCCCAAAAAATTATGAAATCTGGTAAATATTATGTAAGAATGGCTTAACGGGCTGCCTGTGTGCCTGAAGCAACCCAGCTGGTTAGCAGGTTAGATCCTATTGGAAAAGCAATAAGTGGGTTCTGCTGAGTCATTTAGTTCCATATCTTGTACAGATCTATGGAAGTGGGAGCATTTCTCTAGAGACACTGGAGCTAGGGTGTGGGCTGGGCAATCCTGAATTAGAAACACTAAGAGCAGCCAATCATTGGTAGAAGGCTTGTGTGGAATATTATATTCCTTATAACTCCTTTATTAATAAATCCACACTCTAAAAGAGGGATTTTTTTTTTTTAAGTTCTAGGCAGTTTGTTGGCTTTGTTCTGGAGTCATTTGGCAGAGGCAGCTATGCACGGGGGGAGGCAGCACTAAAGCCATGGCTGTGTATGAAGGCTGGAGACTCACTCAGGTAGCAGACAACAGTACTGAGAGACCAGTGAGTTGGGTAAAATACAAGAAAGTAAACAGAGCTCAAGATAATACTAGCACTTTTCTAGTGACACCATCAGTTTCTTCAGATGTTAAGCTTAATTTAATTAAAAATGTTTCTAATCTGTAGGGATGCAAAGAAAACCTTGTAAATATGAGCCAATGTGGTGCTGTCTTTCTGAGTCTGTAGTAAACAGCTGAAACTTTAGTTGAAATTTAATGCTGTTAACTATTGTACTACAATCACTTTGGGAGAAACCATAAACCTTCTGGGATTGTGTGGCAGATGATAATTTCAGTATTGCCACTTCCCTCCCCACAGTGTGGCTCCCTTGTTGAATAATACCCATCACCACCAGAATTAAGTGTCCAGAGTTCCCATATACTGCAGTAATGGGGGTTCTTATACAAACAGAATTCAGGAAACTAGTATCAGCCAGTGTGGAGTAATGAGGTTTTGAAAAGGCATTCTGGAAATGTAAAAATTAATTAGGTTTCAATCTATACCCATACCCAGAGAATCTTGTTGTTGAAGGCCTATGGAAAGTATAACTCCCCTACTTCTGTGTAGATGCTCTTACTCTGGCTGGGTATAGGATACAGGGTTGCTGTTATTTAAGGATTTGGAAACTCTACAGATTTACAGATTGCACAGTCTGGACAGCAGAATCTTTGCCGTAAATGAACCTCCAAACAACTATCTGGATCATTTTCCAAATATGATCATAGTATGGTATGAAATTGTTTACAACCAAACAATAGATCCAGATACAAATTACTGCATAAATCTCAGTCTAGACAAACCTTAGTTTCAGAGTTTGACAGATCTTTTTCTATATAGCTCCAGTTGTGACAAACTGGAGTAATTTTTGAAAGCAATTAGAGTATTGAGATGTGGCAGTTTCTGAATATTTGTGATAACCCCTTATACACAGTGGAACTTTATGAACTTAAAGTATTAAAATATATTTTATATTTTTAAAATTTAAGGCATTTATATTCCTCTAGTGTGTTTTTTAAAAATACATTTCAGACACTGGAACACAGGATTTGTGTCATAACGGGGTCTGATAAAGGCAGTAGTAATAACAGAGCAGAGTCTTTTCTAAGGAAAAATTGTGAAAAACTGAATATAGCAGTCCTGCCAGTGTACACATATATCTTTCCTGATCTATAATTTACCCATAAAACTTTGCCATAGGCTGAAAGTTGGCATCCATTACAAGGTGCAAATGACTTCCATTTTACTGACAAATAAATATGGCTGAATGGAGGAATGGTTACTGTATCTATCTATGTGAACTGCAGTGTCGATTAACTTACACTGGACCTCATTGCTCAATCCTGCTGAGAAGCTTACTAAAAGGTTGAAAAGTCCCACAGGGGCACCATGTTAATGTAGTTCATCAAAAGAGACAGAATACTGTGGCACTTCTAAAGACTAACAAATTTATTTATCGCATGAGCTTTCGTGCGTTGAAAGTTCAGATGATAAATAAGTTTGTTGGTCTTCAAAAGTGCCACAGGACTCCTTGTTGGTTTTACTGCAGGATGTTAGAAACACAGGAAAAAAACCTATGTTCACTTTGCAAGGTTCCTTGCTAGCATTCCCTCTTCAAGGGCATATGATCTGAGGCCCTTGGGGTTTGCATAGACTGAGGCATCTCAGTTCCAGGGGTTAGGAATCTGTTCAGAAGGACCCTCAAGATCCATGGAAGAAAGAGTTGTCTGCATGGATGTCTGCCCCTTCATGCTAGTCTGTTGTCCCTCTCTCCCTCTTAGAAACATGGTGGCAGAGAGAGACAATCATGCCTATGAAGATGCAATGCTACCATTGCTTGAGTGCTCCTGTAGCTCCTCAGGGGAAGCCACAAACAGTCATAGATCATGCCATGCACCCAGGAATCGGGCCAGCCTGCAAGGGATAGTGACGTGGCTGGTTCCTTATTCTTCCCCATCCTAAACACTGTCCCTAGCCCCAAAACATCAGGGAAGTCTTTGTATACTTAGTGCTCTACAGAGATCCATGGTGTGCATGCACCATGGTTCCATTCAAGGAATACTCTGGTCTGCTGTTCTTGAGGTAAAAGATATGTTGTAACACAGCTGGACATAAGACAACATTTCTGGTTGCCCTTGTTTCAATGAAAGTCATTACTTTGCATGTACATCAAGAGGGTGAGAGACTGGCTTATAAATGATACAGGACATGTGTCATTATTCTACTGTATATATTAACCATTTGGAAACAGATGTCAAGTTGTATTAGTGACAGTAGCACTCCACAAAGATAGATGGTTGCTTAATAAATTCTGCTTCTCTAAGTAAGTCATGAAAAAGTGAGATAAATAATGCATACCTGCAAAAATAAGACTCAGTTTAACTCAGTAGCAAAATCGCATTTTCAAAAGTTCTGATGGGACAACAGGTTTACGTATTAAGTACAGCATAGCTAGAATCATGGGCCTTGATTTTGATCTCATCTGTGCAGGTGTAAATCAGACATGCACCCACTGAAGTCAACAGAGTTCAGGAATAGACTGTTCAGGAATCTTCTGGTTATTTATTTATTTATTTATTTACTTAAATGATCCTGAGCGTTATTCTGTACCACTAAAGTTACTGAGAGTTCTACCATTGACTTCAATGAAGTGTCTCCAGTATATACTCTGGGCTTCACCTCACTGGCAAACTTTGTTTAAGAATTCTCTTTAAAGTCAATGGCAAGCTCAGGTATGGCTTAGAGAAAATATATTAGATTGTAAAATCTTCATGGCTTTGAGTTCTATATAAAAATAATAATACTGATTTTGTACTTGTAACT
Organism: Podocnemis expansa; assembly: GCA_007922195.1. Lineage (NCBI taxonomy): Eukaryota > Metazoa > Chordata > Testudines > Podocnemididae > Podocnemis > Podocnemis expansa. The sequence goes on along the minus strand of ML681994.1, from coordinate 31,945,969 downwards.
GGTTTTCTTTAATGTTCTAGCTGAAAATTTAGTTTAATTTCTCTGTCATTATCTTCTCCTAACTTCTATTAAATTGGATCTGGTCACTAAGGATATTCACTATAACCTTTGATGATTGGTCTCCGCCTGCATGTTTAACCACTCGTTTGAAATAATTTTTACTTTAGTTTTTATTAATGTTTTTCATGGACTTTTTCAAACATCTTGATTTTATAGTTTTGCAAACCACAGAGGTAACAAAAACATTTACATAGATGTGCATACACAAAGAATCATCTATCTATAAAGAACTTTGGGTATACCTGAGTTTTGCAAAAATATTAAACTAAGCTGTTTAAAAAAGTCATCCAACAATCTCCTTTCCACCCCAGAATGATTTATAGTCATGATCAGCCTGGCTTATTCCAAGATCCAAGGCCAAAAATGATTTATTGTTTTATTCAAACAGCACTTAATCATGAACTGGTTTATAGATACAAACAATGAAGTGCCCTTCTTCCATCCTCACAAAGCCAGATTACTCAGACTGTGTGTGGGTACAATGGGTACAGTTATACAGGTGAAAGCCACTTCTCATCTGGCACTAGAGCATAGGACTTCCTGGTAGCTAACCCCTCCCAGGAGCTTCTGTTCCTCCCCAAAGATCTAGATTTAAAGTAGAAGTGTTCATGGATCTGGGGAATTTCTTCTGGCCTACTCCTACGGCGGCCTTCCATGCTGGCTGGCTGAAGCAGGGCTAGCTCAGAGACCACAGAGTTCCAATGTGTTATCCCATTTTACCTTGTAATATTCATAGACTCTAAGGTGAGAAGGGACCAGTATGATCATCTTTAGTCTGACCTCCTGCACAACGCAGGCCAAAAACTTCACCTACTCACTCCTGCAATAAGGTTCTAACCTATGACTGAGGTAGTAAAGTCCTCAAATCATGAACCAAAGACTACAAGATACAGAGAATTCACCAGCAGGTGAGCCACACTCCACACTACAGAGGAAGGTGAAAAATCCCGAGCCCTGATGATATTTGTATAACATAAACAGAAAGCATAACTGGTCTCAACAGCACCAAAAGAAATCCAGCATCTTTCTCCCAATCTAGGAGATTATTTCAAAAAGTTTGGTACTAGCAGAGCACCTGAAATCTTTGTATAAGGATGAACAGCATTTAGGGTGGTGAAATCTAAGAAATGAAATACAGATCGCTGTAGTAAATTGATTCACTGTGGGGTAAATAAATGTATTTGCTAAATATGAGACAATTTTACCAAGAGTATAGATTCTAAGGAAAAGGAAAGCTCCTTCTTTTAATAAGTGATCACTGAATTACTAAACAGAATTATACATTACAAGTGCCAAAATAATTTGATGATGATAAATATTATTCCAGTGAATATTAAAAGAAAACAAATAATGATTTACCACTTGGTACAAAAAAATGTAATCTACTGTAGCTCACAGTTGAAGTATATACTAGATACATAGGGAACAAAAACAATTTTTTTTAACATCATGGTACTGTTTTTTATATTTTTGTTTTTATATCACACAATTATATATGATGGTATACAAAAATAAAACATAAAAACTAATACAATGTAGTGTTGGATACCCCTGTTAATGCAGAGTCTCCTATAGTTTATCATATTATTGAAATGATGATGTCACCAAAAACTCTACAAAAGCCATCTTAAATGACCATGGAGAAAGTCAAATATCAGACATGACAAATTTTGTTAATCATTAGAATAAATGCTTTTGATAAACAAGTCATTTTATTTGGAGAGGTAGCTTACATTTGTTGATACATTTATAAATCAGACAAGTCTATGGCTGATAGCCTAATTATTACTGTGTTTGAAAATTTTCCATTTAATAAATTATTGGCTTTATGCATCAAAATAAGATGAACGGTATCGGCCCAACCTTACATGGCTTTGTCAAGCAAAACTGTCAGTGAAGATCATTTTCATGTGCATTCAGGCATTTTTGTGTTAAATGGTGATGTGCAGAGAATAAAATAAAAATGACATGTTTGTCCGGAAACTTGCCATTATTACTCATCCTTACCTTCTAATTTTCTGAATTCAGTATTGGATCAAACACTGCATTAATATCAAAATGTAATCGCAGTCAAGTTTACAATGGAGGAACTCAAAAAATAAACGTGAAATCTGCATGTTTTGAAAGAAGGACCATCCTTGACAATGTCAATATATCACATGGGGAAGTCACAACAATATGAAGAGGACAAGTATCCTCACATACACCCCAAAAGTGTTCTCAGAGAATCATGTGAATTACATAAAGTTGCTAGCTTGAAAGACAATGTTCATTGCCAGCTAATACTGTGCATCACAGGCTGGCATCATGCTGTCCTTTAACTCTTAATCTGAATGAGGAAGAAGCACTGTGGGTGGGAGAGAACAGACTATGTGAGCACAGTAGGACAACTGGATTAGCTCCACCAGGGGCAGTGAGGGGACAGCAAAACCATTTCTCAAAATATCTTTTTCTTTTACACTTTGAGGTAAGAGCAAGAAAGAGCATCACCAGAGAAGAGGGTTATAAAAGGATACAAATAAAATCGCAAAAAAAAAAAAATCCATCAATTGCTTAAGAAAGTTCTCCCATGTGGCTCTAAGTACCATGACAAATACCAACATAACTGATTCACAGCCTGCACTATTTGAGATAAATTGAAATAATAAGACTATTAAAATCATACAATCTTATGCAGATTTCTTTATTAAATATTCAACATAACCCTGATATATGCAACAAAAGTTTTATCCTTGAAGCAAGCAGGGAAGAAAATGGGCAGAACTCACTGAGGCACTTTCAAAACTGGAAGCTGGTTGTGACATACAATTAAGGCTGAGCTAACCCTTTTGGGTAATTAAAAAGCAAAAACTGTAATGAAAAAACAAAGCAGCACATTTCAAGTTTTTGGCTATCCCTGCAAAACTGTTCCTTTTAATTTTTAAAATTTATATTTTATATGTGCCTTTTGTGTTTTCTTGTGTGCATTAGTTTCCAGTAAGGAAGATTATTCTTGGAGTATTTTCATTTATGCCACAAGCTCATGGGTTAACATGGGAAAGCATCTTTTCAAGGATTTCCAGCCCAATTTTCTCCTAAAAAATTACAGAAATGGGCTGTTACTGTAGAATGCTGTATTCCCCCCTTAGCTTCCTTATTTTTGTGATTTTAGAGGTCTCTGAAAAAAAATTCTTAAAGGAGTTTCTTAAAGGGGGATGATTCTGATCTTCATAAGGCTGGTGTGGGAATGGTGAGCCTATCTTGTTCCTTGTCTTAGGCCCACCCACTTCCAGTCCTTCACCTTGTGCAGATTCTGAGAGCGAAGTCCCAGGAAAGAAGGACAATGGGCAGAGATGCTGGCCCCCACCCTCCATATAGAAGAATCAAATTCATTATGTCAATTCTGCTATGAGCTCTTTAGGGTCAGAATTCCACATCTTGCACAATGCCACACTGGCTTCTGAAGGATTATGTACTCACTGCTGGATTGAGACCCATGTATGGAGGAACAGGGGGCACAATCAGGTCCAGGATTATTACTAAATCATTCCTTTTTGGGTAACTAGTCCTATACTGGAATAGCTCCAATACTTTAATTTTAAACTTCCTTAATTCAATGGTGATAAGTTCTAGAGGGGTAGCCATGGTAGGCTGAATACAGCAAAAACAAAGTTCCAAAGGGGCAGCAGTGTTAGTCTAGTCAAGCAAAAAACCAAGGAGTCTTGTGGCTCTTAAAGACTAACAGATTTATTTATCTCATGAGCTTTCGTGGGAGAAAATCCCACTTTGTCAGACACTTTGAAGAAGGGGAACTTACAAAATGGGATGAAAATAAATGCAGGAGAGTGTAAGACATGGGATCAGGTCACACTGCAAGAGCAAATCAGAGCATCTGTAAAGATTCAAACTCTGGAAAACAGCACATAGAGGGAGGGTGAAGTCAACTTATCTATTATAATGGGAAAAGAATCCATAGTTATGGTTCAGTCCTGCTTTCACACAATCTAATCTGTATATTAGTTCAATTTTGGCTGTTTCTCCTTGAAGTCTTGATGTCCCATTGATTTTCTTGACGACCGTCATTAACAAATCATCAATGGAGTGATTAGGAAGATGGAAGTGCTCAGCAACTGTTTTGTGTGTGTGTGTGTGTGTGTGTGTGTGTGTTGTGATTTCTGATGTCAGTTTTGTGTCCATTTATTCTTCTGTGTATGCACCGTCCTGTTTGTCCAATGTATAAGGTGTAGGGGCATTTCTGGCACGTGATGGCATGATTTATGCCAGGACAGTCCCTACGCAGAAGAATAAATGGGCACAAAACTGACATTGAAAATCACACACACACACACACACACACACACACACACA
>ML681994.1:31922748-31941552 GCA_007922195.1 Podocnemis expansa | reverse complement strand
CACACACACACACACACACACACACACACACACAAAACTGCTGAACTCTTCCATCTTCCTAATCACTCCATTGATGATTTGTTAACTATGGTCCTCAAGAAAATCAACGGGACATCAAGACCTCAAAGAGGAACAGCCAAAACTGAACTAGCATGCAAATTAGATTGCGTGAAAGCAGGACTGAATCGTGACTATGGATTCTTTTTCTATTATAACAGGTAAGTTGACTTCACCTTCCCTCTTTGTGCTGTTTCCCAGAGTTTGACTCTTTACAAATGCTCTGATTTGCTCTTGCAGTATGACCCGATCCCATGTGTTACACTCCCCCTGCAAGTATTTTCGTCCCATTCTGTAAGTTCCCCCTCTTCAAGGTATCTGACGAAGTGGCATTTTCTCCCATGAAAGCTCATGCGATAAATAAATCTGTTAGTCTTTAAGCAAAAACAAAGGAAGTCCTGTGACACCTTAAAGACTAACAAATTTCTTTGGGAATAAGCTTCCATGGGCTGCAACCCACTTGATGAAACCCACAGGATTTATGTTGTCTTTGCTTAATTTACTACCTACCCAGTCACTATAGAGCTACATTTTCCTTAATATTTAACCTAAAATATCCTCTACTGTAGCTTCTTCTTCTGTTCATGCTGACTTCTGAAACTTATTTCCTATATAAACATCCCTATATATATTGGTAGACAGCTGCAATTGCCTACAGCATTGTTTTCACTAGATGGAGCAGGCTTATTTCACTAGTGCTCCAGTTAGCTGTGTCTTCTAGGCAAGAAACTCAGGACTGTGTTTCCAACGTAAAAAACAAGCAGATTAAAAAAGAACCCCCCTACCAGAATGCTGTTCTGGGACCCACAGCTTTTAGTGGACAGTATTCCAGCGCCTCTAAAAATAGACTAATGTGGCAGAATGCAGCATTCCAGTGTGCTTCCCCCTACTTTAACCCCTAGAGCCCTCTGGGCTCCCCGGCACCTGCCGCCTCCATGTTGCGTGCATGGCACTGGTGGTGCTGCCCCCACCCTCCTCCTCTCCTCACGCTGGTGCTGGCTCCAGGTTACTGCATCATTGGGAGCTGGGGAGCACCAACGGCTTTTTCTTCTTCTGCCCCTGAGCCACTGCGGACCAGCAAGCTCGCACCCAGCTGGCTTCCTGCACAAGTGCCTGGTGGGCCTGCCCCAATTCCACCCCCTGGCAGTGGTTGCTCACTTCCCCACTGGCTGCAGGAGAGATATGCTCCGGTCCATCGGCCACTAACCCCATGACCATGGCTTTGAGGGGCCTCCGACACAGCGAAGCTACCAACACAAGGTTTGTGTTTTAACTTGACTGCCCTCCTTGGCACTCTGACCCCAAGACTGAGAAAGGATTCTTTAGAAATTAGGGACTTTTTCTCTCTTGATGTGGTTGCAGAGTTGAATGTACTCAATCCCTTAAAAGTAAGCCAGGAAGTAACAGCCTTCTGTACTGGGAGAGCCAGGAACAACCTTGGAATCTTGGACCATGGCTCAGGATGAAGAAACACCATCATAATTCTGATTTTTTAAATACAGATGTATGACTGCTTCTCCTGTTGCCATATCCAAGCAAGGGATCGCGATGGGGGGAGTTAGGAGAGCTGGGGAGGAGTGGACGGGGCATGGGGACAAGGAGACTGGGTAGAGGCTGGTGGGGGCTGGATAGTGGTGGAGGGGACTATGAAGGACTGGAGTGGGAGCTAGGGAAGTGTGGAGGGGGTTGGGGGGCTGAAGAGGTGGAGTGAAGACAGAGGAGCTAGGGGTTAGGGCTGGTGTGGGGATCTGGGGGCAAGGAGCCTAGGGAATGGGGATGGGGGCTAAGGAGGACATGGGGAAAGAGGGGTTTGATGTGGGCACTAGTGGACAAAGTTGGGGTAATGCTGTGGATTTGAAGCTGTGCTTCATTTGTGAGGAAGGAATTGGTGGGGCTCAAAAATGCCTACCTGGGCTGGGGCCGACACATGCATGAAAGGGACCTGGACAATATTGGAAGAAGGCCCGAAGATTACGAGGGTTCCAGGGCCCATCAAATTATACTTTAACCACTGCTCCTACCTTTAGCCAACCCACCCACCTCCAAAACCACTTTTTTTTTTTTTTTTTTAAAAAGACTTCTATATTTATACATGACAAAACAGTAAAGAACGTGAGTAGAAGACCAACTTTCTTTTTCTATGCAGGTCACCTTTATCGTTAACTGAAACAATCTTTCTTATTTTTCAATTACTTTATCTTGTATGTTGATTTCCTCTGAACTTTCTATAGTTGTGACTTGTGTAACTGTAACAAAAGAAAAAAAGTCCCAGACTACGTTGAATACCCTAACAAAGATCTAAGCTGTACCATTAGAGTAGAATAATTATCAACATTTTATGTGCTAGTCCCCTCAATATACAAAATTTTGTGCTGAATTGGGTTTTGGAACTGTTTTGGCATCACACTGTTGACTCATGTTCAATTCAATATCTGCTATAGCACCTGATCATTCCTCCTGATATTACTGTTTATGCTCTTACAGTCCATCCTATATGTTTTTTCCACATCAATCACTACATTTCTTTTATTAAGTTTCATCTAATTGGTTTCTGCCCATTTCTCTAAAAAAATTTATTTTATAAATGCTACTACAGCACAAGAGACTCAGTCTTTGGACTGGAAAAAAAATGCCACTAAAGATCTGCATTTGTTGTGACAAGACAGCAGAACTGAATCTTTGCTAGAGCTTGAAACTAGGCACATCTGAAAAGAAAAAGTACTAATTTATATGTTGAACATACAGTACTGGGTATATTAATTAACAATATTGTGAAGCCAAACAGGTTTTTACATCATTGCTCCACAAATATAAGCTGTGGTACATATCAAATAACTCACTAAAAAAAAAAAACCAACAAAAAAACCTGTCATGAACATTTTATAGCAAGTCACCACATGAGCTATGATTAATAATGAATCAGAAGTGCAGAGACAGTCTGAATAACAAGAAAAAAGAAAAAAAGGACTTCATTAAGTAAAATGATGAAATAATAATGTAATTTAGGGTAGTTATTCAGTGTTCTAATATGTAACTTTTGGGGACAGATTTACATGTGCATTTAGGTTTAAATTTTATATCCAATTTGAACTGCAATATTAAATAACAAATTGCTTTTTTTGGAATAAGTGAATATGGCAACATCTAGGCACTGTTAATTAAATATAATTTCAAAAATTCTATTATTCATGAGCACATCCAATTTACATTATTTTTCTTTGCTGCACTCTAAATATTAGAAATGCACAGAGAACGTAAAGTGCAGTTCAAGAGAACTGCACAAATCCATTCCAAGAAAACTGACTTTAAGCTTTTTCTGCTCCTACTGTAAAATACACTTTTTGTACTTGCAGAGCTCAAAATATTTCTACTCCTGATTGGTCGTCATATTTTCTTTGTTACAGATATGCCATCGAGCTTCAGCATGCAAGAGAACAGAATTTATGCACTGCAGTGACAGTGACTGTTTAAGTCCAAGTACCAAACAATATTGAAGGAGCCAGTTAAGATGTCTTTTAACAGTTACCACATTAAATTGCTTTATGAAATGCTGTAGATTTAATTTTTTTATTTTTAGGGATTCATTTGATATTTTATGTATTTCTTAATAGAATTAATATGCACTTCATCTTTTCTGATTTTACTTTCTCTCTCTTTTGTAATTTACTGGATGCCAGCATTGCCACTGAGATTTCTAAGATCAGGTATCCTCTCTTGCTGTGCACTATGACTACAAGATCAATTCTGGAGGTGCAAGCTGAAGTTCAATCATGACAGTATACCATACATACTGTTAGAAATCACTTGCTATTTTCATCATGCCTGAAGACATTGTATGGGATGTGATATCAATGGGATATTTTTAAAGGAAATAGTCAGGCCACAAAATAAAGTCTTGACTCTCAAACTGGGAAACAATCTTGCATATTTAAACTTAGAAAACACAAAAGAAGTGAACATGGTGCTTCTACAACCACACCCAAATCTTTTGGTTTGTTCCAGAACAGTTAAGAAATAACTTTCAAGTAAAATGACCCTCTGGATATTGACACACAGGCTCCATTTCAAAATGCACTTGTGATGCTACTGGATGGGGGTCTATAAAGCAGAGCAGGCTGCTTGGTGTTCTCATTTCCATGTTACCACCCCATAATACCCTTTCAGCTCAGAGCTGTTACATAGCAGCGCTGGAATCTAACCTCTGGGAACAAACTGAAAGGTCTTGGTTTGCTTGTGGGTGTACTGAGTACATTTCTGTAAGCTTCATTATGAATTTATATGGCATATAGTCAATAATACACAGCACCTTAAAACTACTAAGGTGCATTTCAACAACAGGAAAAGAAAGAAACTTATTTTATAGTAATATATAAACAGATTCAAACAAAGAGGTCTCTCACAGGACAGAAATTTCCCCCACTCCATTGTCAAAGGAACAAAGGGAAATGTACACAGACAAAGGAAAAGGAACAGTGTAAACCTAAACCCATGAACATGAAAAATTCTCAACATATAAAGAGGTATATGCATGAAGAGCTTTAAATATTAAAAATAAAATGTTAAACATACAACCTAATTTCAAAGGCAACCAGCATAACTTCCTGGAAAAAGGAGGTAAAACAGGAATTACAAGATCATTGATAAATGACTAGCAAGGGAAAAAAAAAAGTGGTTGCATAATAAACACAGAAAAATGGAGAGATCTCCAGGAGACCGTTACAGTATCAGATAAGAAAAAAACTCAGCACTGGCCACTGGTACAGCTAAATGTAAAAGATAAAGATTTGAAAGATCTGAGACGTGGCATTTGTAAGATATATGTGCTAAATTACAGTAAATCATATTTTTGTTTGATTGTTCTAATTATTCCAGCTACTTTAATCTCTCCTCTGCAGCTTGTAGTTCCTTCTCTCTCACCTCCTAATCTTTCTCTTGAAAACTTTCTCTCTCCAACTCAGCCCAGCAACCCACCTGAATTCCTTTCACCCAGCATCTTTGTTCTTGGCCCAGTCTTTTTCTCTGCACTCTCTCACCTGGCTCAGCAATTTAATCGGAATTCACATCTCATTTTGCCATTACAGAAAGCTGAACAATACACAGAAGAGTAGGGGGGAAAAGGACAAATAAGAGTAAGAGGAAAAACAAAAAAAAAACAAAGGCAAAACAGATTGTACAGAAAATGAAAGACAAGGTATGGATTAATGGATTTATTTTATTTTAAATACAGTAGTAATAGAATAAATAGTTTGAATGTCTGTTTTACCTTACTATTTAATTCCCTTTACATGCATTATCTACTGTGGTGCCCACCCAGATAAGGGTTTGGACTTCAAGGCAACCTTGGTTCTTATTTTGCACCCTAAAAATGTAGCTAAAGAGTAAAAGAGAATGAACCCCCCACTTTCTACTCTGGAAGAGAATGACTGATTATATACAGGCTCAACTAGACAAGATGCCACTGCTAAGAAAATTGCAATAAATCCTTTTTACGAACTGGGGCCTCAGCTGCCTTAATTCACTATTACTGTTTTGTTATTATTGGTGCACATAAAAATGTAAAAAGTATATATATGATGTTTTACCAATCTTTAACATTCAGCTGAATGGCTTTTGGATAATACCTTATAAAATGAGAATGAGTGTACTTATTAAGATCATTTTTGGCCATATATTTTTAAAGATTGTGAACATTAATTTTGCGATATGAGATTTGTAAAATCTCTCCATTGACTGATGCATTTTGTCAATGTCTAAACTGAACTGTGTTATGGCATAATGCAGAAAATGCTAATTAAATAATCTAATTTAGAAATTGGACTTTAACGCCATATTTAGTATCAAATGAAATAGGATGGTCAGGATTTGGCGTGCATGTCAGAGCCATCCAAGCCAGCCTGGGCATACCTGCAGCAATAGTTTGGAATTGTATTTTTTAGAAAACATGTCATGTGTTTGTATCAGCAAGATTATCCATCTCCTCCTACAGCTTTGTATTATAAACACTCTTACTTCTGCTTGCTGATGGAATACTAATTTGGCTTCATTTAAATGCTAAAGAGGCACAGTCCAGCTATCTCATTTAAAATATGTGCAAAAAGTGTGGAACAGCTGACAAGCAGAATACAGTTCTTAAAGGGAATGAAGAATATTACATAAAACTACACTTTAAAATTTCCTGTGAAGTATTTTTCCAAAGCAAAATGTCAACAGACACAGACCAAAAACTAGCTGAATTTCTTTTTCACACTTATCGCTTTAATATATAGCGGGGGAAAGAGTTATTTTTCCCTGGAAAGGTTATGATGATTTTTACCGCTTTCCACAGCCTGTTGAGCCTATGCAATATGAGAGAAATCCTCTGAACACAGCCTGTAAATGTGCATGGGCAGTCACTTGTGCATGTAAATATTTGTTTACAATTATTCATCTGCACAAATCATGATAACTCTATGAACAAAGCCCATCCTGAATGGATGTTGAGGGCAAATGTGTTTACTTATATATATTACTTATACTTATATACATCTCGAAGCACAGTAATTATGAAAAAAGTTGGATGGACAAGTTGCATAAAGGTTGAACTGTTTCCATTTTTGAAAATGCTGTCTTAGGAATTTCTGCCAAGGACTCATGCTGATCCATCTTCCCCAGCTTTCTCCTCTTCCCCCAAAAGGGGAGGTTGCATGACATGTAGGAGTCTCTACAAACTGTATTGCAATTTGAGGCTGTTTTATTTCTTTGAGCTGCTTTGGCACCGACATCTGCGGGAATGCACATGTGTGAGTATGTGTACATAAAGGGGTGGGAGAAAAATGTGCAAGGACTCTTCTCCCCTTTCGTACACCCCCTGATATGTGTGCTTATGTTTGGCTAGCGCTCGGACTAGCCACAGACCTAAAAGGAGCAGAGAGGGATGGGATAATGGCTGTCTTAGATATTTCTTGGATGTACAACATCATAGTAACTGAGTAATTAAGATTTGCATAGAGTTGTTCAACTAGGGTACTCCATGTATAAAACCAAGGCAAATTTCATTTTTCAAGCAAAATGTAGAAAGCATACTGGGTATACTAAATGTATCTTTGATGTTGTGGGGAAGGTGGGTTAGTAGATGATGGGAGACATTACAATTACAAACTATCTGAGAACATAATGAGAAGGAAGTAATTTTCCTTTGTTTGTATGGCACCATAAGCATTATAACTCCTGAAGAATAAAAAATACTCCAGGGATGCATCAGTAGGAAACTAGTTGGAAAACCACAACATGCAGATTTGAAGATGACAATTATGTTAACATTCCATTAGTTCTGTAGTTATAGAGTTAAACAAAATCTCGTACATAAGCTAGTTTTTGGTTTAAAAAAGAAATAAAAGCAAGGAAGATAATAGCATAGATTTAAAGCTGCTTTGCTTCATTAGGACAACAGAAATTGAGCCAAAAATCTGGCCCATGTATTTGTTTACTGAGAATATAATCTAGAATTAAATGGGAGATGTTTTTATTATCGTTTTAACTTTGATCAAAATTGCATAGCTAAATCTTTGTGCACTAAACCGAAAAGTTACCCACATATTCCAAGTTTATTATGTATTGAGTGAAGATTTAAGACACAAATCATTTTTGCCATGTTAGTAGTAGTAAATTTTTCATGCATTTTAAAGTGGAGTAATGGTTAGAAAAGTAATTCAATAGGTCAGACATTTCATTAACTCAAACATTAAGGATAAAATCCTGCTGGCAGAAGGAAAATGCTTTTTTTCTCCCCACTGCCTGTGGAAATCTTTTGATGAACAGGGCAATGGATCTTTCTGAAAAGCTGCTTATTTGCCTCCTACTTGGAGCTGAGTGTTATAGAGCTGGAGTAGAAGGGATGTAGGAAACCTACAAGCATGATTTACATGACTAGAATTTAACTCATAGCTAGTCCCTTATCTGGGGCTTGGTTTCTCAGTCCAAGGTTCCTTGTTTCCTCAAGCATGCATATATATATATATATATATATATATATATATATATATATATATATATATATTATAGGCTCGCCTTTTAAATGAATTGCTCTAAGTACACAGACTATCATTTTAAGAGAAAGACATCTGAAGCATCCCTCCATGAGCAATACAAGACAATATCCTAAAATTTTTCCAAAAATGTTCCCTCTCTAGACAGCAGAATTTAAGTTTTTAATTTTTTTTATCTATTTTAATTTCCACAGTTATGCAAATTATGCATTTAAGCATTTTTTTCCTATTTTTAATCAGTTAAAATTTTCACGCTTTTGGGAAATTATGGAGGAGGCCAGCCAAAAATGATTTAATTACAGTAGATTTAGAGATTCAAAAAGTTAAAACTTTATAATAGTTAAAATTCAAATTATCAACATCATATGCAAAAATATTCAGAGTAAATATCCTTATTCCAAACTAACAAGTTCTCAAGTAGCATTTGTCTGACTTTGACTACCTGTAAATTTTGTTTGTTATCAATGGAAATATTTTTGTCGGTTTGTGTGTATACAGTGAAATCAATATTTACTGACATTTGCCGATAAATCTAATCTTCCAAGTCTGTATGCATGCAGGTAGTTCAGAGATTATATATATAATTTTTTTTGCGGAACCCTTTGACAAGTCATGGTTAATGTCATGAAGAGTGAAATCTGGACTTCAGTGACATCAGTTGCATAATATTCCTTGACTGCAGTGGGGCAAGGATTTCATCCAAGTGCTTATGTTACAGAAGAAATGGAAATTGCACCACCCTGGAAAAGTGAAAAGGAAGGGTCTCATTCAAAATGAGGTTCTACTCTGAAAATTTATTATGCTACTTTCTTACTCAGCAGGTCTGCTTTACAAGTATATTCAGTCTCAGATCCATTTGCACTAGTGACTAAAAGAAGTCTGTATTTTTTAATTCATGTTTTCACTCCACGACCAACACAGCTCCACTAGAGTAAGGCAGAGCCAATTCTTAGTGCTACCAAGTCTTTTGATTTTATTGTGACTCTCTTATAATTTTATTGTGACTCTTCCATCAAGAACTCAAATTTTGGAATCTAGAGATTGTATGAGAATCTCAGTTTTGATGTGGGAAAAAAAGAATGGAAGTTTTTAGGCTTCATAGTCATAGGTGAAAGTTTAAACATTCTAATGGCTTGCATTGGAAAGGAAGTAAAAGGAATTTATAATTGATTATTTCAAAAAAAGCTCTTGATTGTTGAATACTTGAGGTTGCAATACTGTATTGTGGCCTTTCCCTCAAGTGAAATGTTAATTATGGAACAATCAAAGGGCCAAATTCTGCTTTCAGTTACACCTGAGCAAGCTCATTGTAAAATTGGCATGCAGAATCTGTATTATAGCTAGTTATGTAAGAGCCAGAAAGAACATCACTTACCTTTCAGATCCATGTTGAGTTTGCCGGCTAATTATTAGGAACACCTTTTTACTTGTAAATTTATTAAACTTGGAGTGGAGAGCATTGAGAAACAATAGCACTGCTCTTGATACATTTACATTTCAATATGTTCCAAGATTTCACAATTTTCTATTGTGAGTCTCACAATATTTTGGTATTTTTATTAAAAGCGTCAGTTCTTGGAGCCACGGGATTAAAGTTCAGCTTTCACAGGGAGGAAGGGTGAGGGAAAGAGATTTCCAGCCCTAATGGCTGCAGAGAAAAACTTGAAAATGTGCCACAAAAGTAATCAAAGACTCAAAAACAAGAATGCAAATAAAGAGCACCAAACATTTATTTATTTAATAAATATTGCATTTTTGAATCCTCGTGCTTGGCAAGACTGTCCTGTTTGCAATATTCCTATGAGACTACATATCAGGCCACAAGCTAATTGTGGCACAGCAAAGGAATGGCTACAGATTACTGTAAAGTAGATATATAGGACAGCTATAATTTGTGTATGTCATTTAAAATCCTTTAAATTAAATTGTATGTATGCAACATTCACCAAACATATTTCATAAACACAAACACACACAAGACATTTGAAACTGGTTAAATGATAACTATCTCTGTTTTTAAGGGACAAGACATTTATTCTGCAAACTTTTTTGCTGAAAGGCAAGTTTTTTGTCTAATTGCCTTACTTTGATCATTTCTTATTTTGCATTTGGCCTTTATGTAATGGAAACAAATAGCACCTTTATATTCCTTTTTGACTGCACTGTGGAAGGGAGATTGCCATATGGCACTATATGGATGGGAAGACGATACTCACCATATTCAGTAACCATGGTTCTTATTTGTTTCTTTATGGTTGTTCCACTGTAGCAGTGTATGCAGCCGTGTGCTGCCGATCACAGAACTTTGGTAGCAGTGTTCACTGGGACCCTCACATTGACTCTCTTTCTTCATGCTGTACTATGTGCATCCTCAGATCCTTCTCTACCAGAGAGTAATTAATGAGAAATCTGAAGCAGAGGGGAGGAGGGCAGGCTGTGGAATACCAAAAGGAAGATGCATATCAAAAACCCATTGTTATTGCTCAAAGTGAGTAAGCTCTTCTTTGAGTAGTGCCATTATGGGTGCTCTACTGTACATGACTCCTGAGTCGTGTCCCTTCTGAAGATCAGTGACAGATAACTGTACCCTGCGGCTGAAGATGGCATCAAAGGAGGAGTCCCCAGTGATCACGTACTGCTCTGTGAAAGTATGGACTGACTCTCTGAGATAGGCACATAGTTGAAGGTGGCAATGGATGAGGAAATACATCTTATGGAATATATGTATCTATCCAATCTGAAGGGGTCATGTTACAAATTCAGTAGCATTGCCTGATGCACTTTGAGGCCCACTTAAAGAGTCTTTGGCCTTATATTTCTCAGGTCTTTGCTCTTTCCTCCACAGAAAGAAAAAGTCCAGGGGACTTCCTGAAGGTCTTTGCTCTGTTGAGGCAGAAGGTTGGGGCTCTCCTAACATTTATGGTACGTAGCATGGCCTCTCTGTTGTCTTTGTAAAGACTGGAGGAGAAGATTGGAAGGTGAATTGATTGATTTACGTGAAACAGGGAGGTTACCTTAGGGATGAATTTTGTATGCAGCCTGAGTGTAACCTTGTCTGGAAAGAATACTGTATAAGGGGAATATGCCATCAGAGCTGCTAGCTCCACTATTCTTCTAGGTGAAGTAACTGCTGTCAGGAAAACTATGTTTATTGATAGGAATGTGAGCAAACAGGTTGCCATTGGTTCAAAGGGATGGCTACTCGGCCCTTTCAGCAACAGGTTTAGGTCCAGGGTTTAAAGTAAGGGGGAATGCCTGCCCCCTATTTTTAGGGGCAACGTTACAGGGCTCCCTAAAAATAGGGGAATGCAGTAGAACACTGTGTTCCAGGGCCCCCTAAAAATAGAAAACGCTGGGCCCATAGTGCAGCATGAAAAAAGAGAGTCAATGCCAGGGGCCCAGTCAGAACGCTGTGTTCCAGCACGTTCCCCTAGGACTGGCTCAGGGAAGGAGCTGTGGGCTAGGGGGAGCTTGGCCATCCCTACTCCCTTTCCAGGGGCCTGCAGCGGCCCCGCCATTTCCTGCTGGGCCAGGCAGCACGTGCAGCCTGTGCCCAGTCTCAGGCCTGTCACTCTCTGGTTAGCCAGCCAGCCAGCACTGCAGCTTCCCTCCCCCGGCCTAGCCCGGCTCCTCAGTGGCATGGGAAAGGGGGCTCTGGTGGTTGGGGACAGGCAGGCTCTGGCAAGGAAAGGGCGTGGTGAGAGGGCTGGCAAGGTGAGGAGGGGCTGGGGAGCTGAAGGGTGCGGAGTGGGGCAATGGGACTGAAGGGGATGGTAAGGTTTGGAGGCTGAAGGGGGGTGGAGTGAAAATGGGGGAGTTGGAGGGTAGGGGGTTAGGAGGGCTAGAGTGGGGACAGGGAGCTTAGGGAATGGGGATTGAGGAAGACATGGGGAAAGAGGGACTGGCATTTGTGGGGCAGTAGCTAGGGTGAGGAGGTAGGTGTTTAGGGGGCAGTAGTTGGGGTTTCTGAAGGGGGCCCCAGAAATTTAGGAGAGTTCCAGGGCCTGCCAAATTAGATTATAATCACTGTTTAGGTCCCAGATGAGATTAGGAAGATGAGGTTGAGGGAAGAGGTGTATTATGCTCTTCCAGAACTTTTAATTGGTTGGGGGTGAGAGCACCAAGTTTCTACTTACAGGTTGGTGACAGCCGCTAGATGGACCCAAAGAGAACTTAGGGATAACCCTGACTTTTTAAGGGGGAGAGCATGTTCCAGAATATGTCGAAGAGTTGTTTACATTGGAGTGATTTGTTGGGATGTGCACCAAACCTGAAACCTGCACCATTTCTGCAGGTAAATATGTTGTGTGGAGGACTTTCTGCTGTGTAATAGAACCTCTTGTATTTCCTTTGAGCATGAACTTTCTAAGTGTTGGAACCAAGCAGTAACCATGCTCTGTGGCAGAGAGATTCTCCAAATCAGCATATAGGATATACCTTGTAGCCTGTGATAGGAGGTGAGGAAAGATCAGGAGAGAGATCGGCAGGCATATCAAGAGCTGTGTCAGGTAAGGGTATCAGTCTGTCTAGGTCAAGTAGGAGCAATCCGATGATATGGGCTCCATCCCTTTTTATTTTTAGTGGGATCTTCAGCAGAAGAGGAAATAGGGTAAAGGCATAAAGAAGGTCCTTGTCCCAGGAAAGAAGCAGAGTATCTCCAAGAGAGTGATGTCCCAGTGGTAACTGGTGAACAGGTCGGTGGACAATGTTTCCCATCATGAGATCACACTATGCAGTACTAAAAGGTGCATCTCCCAGTTGTGATTGTGTTGCCACTGAGGCTGGCTGCTATAAAATGCTGAATGACAAGGAGGTAGGGGCAGGGACAAAGTGATGTCATGAGAGATGCACCAGTTCCATAGCTTCATTGTCTCTGTGCATAAGAAGAGTGACCTGGCACGCCCTTGATGGTTGATTAGTACATGTAGCCCAATATTGTCTGTTAGGATCTTTGTAGGTGATCCCACAATTAAGTTGGGGGAAATGGGTGCAGGAATTCCTGACCATTCTCAGTTCAAGTAAACTGATGTGTATATTTCCATAGGTGACAAGCTGCCTTGCATTGGAAGGCCATTTAAATATGCTCCCCCACCCTATGAGTGAGGCATCCATGATAAGGAGCAGCAGTGGTGATGTCTGGGAGAAAGGATCCCTTTGCAGACATTGGTTGGGTCCTCCCACCAGTTTAAGAAGTTTTTTGATGCTGCTGGATGATGACAGGGGTTTGTCCAGTCTGTCCTTGTTTGATCTGAAAACTGAACTAAATCATAGCTGGAGGCATAGCATATGGAGTCTGGCATGTGGTATCACTGTTGTGCCTGCTACCATGGATCCCATGAATTGGAGACAGATTCTGGCTTGTATCTGTAGAGACTGCATTGAATAGTTTCTATGAATGAAACCAGAGATAGGAATCTGAGATGAAGCAGAAGGTCTTTGGCCTGTATGGTGTCTTGATCAGCATTCCAGGCATTGCACAGGGTTGACTTCTGGGTATTGATTTGCACACCCAGCTCCATGAACAAACATATTTGTAGTACTGAAGAGTTTGTGGCCCTCCAGGAGAAATTGTGTTCTGAAGAGATAGTCATCCAGGTATGGGTAAATCATTATCATTTGTGGGCATAAGTGAGCGGCCACCACTTACAGAACTTTGAAAAAAACACTCTTGGGTCCAGTGAGAGCCCAAAAGGGGAAGATTCTATAATGGATGTGTCTCAGTGTGAACCTGAGAAATGAACTGTAAGCCAGTAGGACTGAAATGTGAAAATATGCATACTCTAGGATGAGGACTGAAAACCAGCTTCCCTGTTCTCATGCTGGAATAATCATCAACAAGTGACTATTATGAACTTCTGAGACAAAAATTTACTGAGAACTCTGAGGTCCAACATGGGTCTCCAACTACTTTTTTTTTTGTATTAGGAAGTAATGAGAATAGAAAAGTGGTGTTTAGAGAGAGGACATTGGACTGAAAGTTTTGGATCAGAAGATCTGAATATCAAAAAATGTCCATTTTTCCTTTGCAGCTCATAGTGGTGCTGTGATTGGTATTGAATTGCATATGGCATATTCTGGGACAGGGGAATAAACCTGGTGTATAGATTCCCAGTGCTGAGGATGGCCTTGGAATCTTTCAAGGTAGGGAGGGAGGCTTTGGTCTTCTCAACAAAGAACTTCAGGTCCTCAAAGGGAAGGTCTTCTACAGTAGTTTGCATCTCTTTAAGCAAATCTCAAAAGTGGAGCCATGAACCTTATCTCATCACCTCATGAAGATGGATCTAGTCTTTGTATCAAGCAGTGTGCATGGTCAACTATAGTGATAGCCTTGCCACTAGTTGCCATTCCTGAATGATGGTCCTGAAGGATTCCTGATGACTCTTTGGCAACTTTAGTAAAATCACTGCATTATTGTAGTTCATTTATTCATACTTGGCTGTGGGTGGCTGACAGCTGGTGGTTCAGAATTGTAGGGTGGTTGAGGAACATGCCTTTCTGCCAAGGTGATCAAAGTGTTTCCAATTCCTGTCAAAAGTTATTATCCTGGACTGGTGCTGTTGGACCCAGGAATTGGCCACATCTACCACAATGGAATAGGTGATGGGTTGGAGAAAAGGAGTTCTGATTCCTTTGCAGTGATATAATATCTTCTGATTGCATGATTACATGTTAGACTCACTGATGCCAGGATATGCCACACCATTTTAGTTGGGTCTAAAATGGCTTCACTAACTGGGAAGGCAATTTGAGGAGACCAAGAAGTGGAGGATATCAAGGAACTGATGGGTGTCCTTGACCTCCTCCACTGGAATGTGGAGAGTGTCCATCAGTCTCTTCACCAGTTCCTGAAAAGATGGAAATTGTCTACTATGGAAGGCGGTGAAGGTATGATGGCTTCATCCACAGAGGAGGAGGAGGATATGGCTTTCGGTGTTATGTCCTCCTCAGAACCAGGTTCTTGTTGCTCCATTTCCTGAGGAAGTGCTAAGGACTTAGATGCTCTGGCTGAAGGAGGGTGCTGTGGGGAGTGGGGGATGGGAAGACTGATGGGCAAGCTCACAAGACCAGATATCAGTGTACCCTCATGGCTGCCAATATCGTTACTGAGATGGGAATGCCCATTGGTGGCCACACCAAGATGTTGGTGGTGGAGGAAACATTTGTGGGTACATTCTCAGACCCAACTGGTATTTAGACTCATACAGAACTTGAAAGTAGTGTTGTGAGACCACTTTCTCTGGCTCACTGTCAGATCCTTTACTAGACAGCAAAGGAGCATGGCATGACCTAGACAAATTGGAGCACTGGGCCAAATGAAATCTCATGAAGTTCAACAAGGACAAGTGCAAAGTCCTACACTTCATATGGAAAAATCCCATGTAGTGCTACTGGCTGGGGACTCTCTAGCTAAGTAGCAGCTCTGTAGAAAAGGACCTGGGAGTTATGGTGGACAGGAAGCTGGATATGAGTCAACCGTGTGGCCTTATTGCCAAAAAGACCAACAGCATATTTGGCTGCATTAGTAAGAGTGTTGCCAGCAGATCGAGGATGTGATTATTCCCTTCTTTTTGGCACTGATGAGGCCACATCTGGAATACTGTGTCCAGTTTTGGGCTCCCCCCAACAAAAAAGATGTGGACAAATTAGAAAAGGTCCAGTAGAGTGAAACAGAGATGATTAGTGGAGTGGGGCACATGACTTACAAGGAGAGACAGAAGAAACTAGGCTTATTTAGTCTGCAGAAGAGAAGATTGATGGGTGATTTGAAAGCAAACTTTCAGTTACTTGAAGGGATGCTCCAAAGAGGAGGGAGCTAGGCTGTTCTCAGGGGTGACAGAGGACAGAACAAGGAGCAATAGTTTCAAGCTGCAGCTGGAGAAGTCTAGGTTGGATATTAGGAAACATTTTCTCACTAGAAGGGCAGTGAAACATTGGAATGGTTTGCCTAGGAAGGTGGTGGACTCCCCACCTTTGGAAAATTTTAAGACCTGGTTGGATAAAGCCCTGGCTGGAATGATTTAGTAGGAGTGGTCCTGCTTTTATCCAGGGGGGGAGGGGAGTGGACTAGATGACCTCATTAGGCCCCTTCCAGCCCTAATATTCGATGATCGTGGGATATCCGCTGTGCCCTATAAAGGCTTGGTGCTACAGTGTCAGTCTCTGGTCTGGTGGTATTCCACCTGTACTGAGCATCCCAGTGTCACTGGTGGTGCTGGGGGAGATGGAGGTCTCACCTGTCCTGGTCTTCCTGGTGCCAGGAAGGCTAATATTGATGGTGGTACAAAGGTTAACCTACAGTGTTTACCTTTGTCTCTTTGTACTTAAGATTCTGTGGCCATGCCCAAAGGATATAGAAGCCTTTCTGTGACACCAGATACAACTGGTTAGCATATGGCATGGATGTCAGACTTTGGTTTAGTGCCAAGGATACCAAGAAAGATGCTGATTGCTAGTGGTTATCTCTAGGCTTGATGTGAGGATTTCCCACTCTTTTTCTAGACTTGTTAAAGGAATCTCCAGCCTGCTTCTTCGCTCCACTCTCTTAGAAGTTGAAGGTTGTGGTGAAGACTCATATAGGCCAGGAAATTGAGGTTAGAGAGCTGCCTTCATTAAGACAATATTTTTGGCAGAGCGCTCTATCTTTGTGACATTTTGTCCAAAAGTGCTGACTGAGGGTACAGTTTGGTAGAGGCAGCAATTCTTGAAGTCTGAGGAGCCAAACATATCTCACTGGTGAAGAGTCCCAAGTGGATAGAAAAGGCAGGAAGAAAATACATTCTCTTTCTTTCTTTCTTTCTTTCTTTCTTTCTTTCTTTCTTTCTTTCTTTCTAGGGAAAAAGAAACAGAAAGAACTAGAACTAAAGCTAGAACTGAAGAAAAGCTACATAAGTGTCAATATAAACAGGAGAAATATTTTCTATTCATACTGGTTATTCATCCTTTTACAGATGGGTGGGATAGTGACTGGTGTTTGCCAAATGTTGTTAGCTAGCTCCAAGAGTGTGCCATTCATGGATAATGTGACTTTTGATGAGGTTGTAGCATGTAGGATCTTTAACAGTTTATGGTGGGATTCTGTTATCTCCTCAGTAGGGATTTACAGATTTATTGCAACTCTTTGAAACAGTTTGTGGACATATTTAAAGTCAGTGGTGGCTATAGGTGGAGGAGGAATTATTATTGGAATTATCATCATCCTTTGGCAAATATGAAAAGTTGTGTCTAGGAGATGACATTTCTTGATCAAGGCCTTCTTTTTGCTCCTGAAGTTTCAACAGTTGCTTCATACACTAATGGAGCAGAGTATGTAGAGAATGTAGAGTGTTTAGAGGATCTCAAGGATTACTGTTTATGGCAGGTGGGTGGTCTACTATGAGTTCTTGAGTAGTCTGACCATGCTTCTCCATTCTGCCATTGATTGGGATAAGGTATGGGTAATGCCAACCATGGTGGGCCATGCCATGAAAATTTATTGCTTCTTTTATGAGGTGTATATCAGGGTGCCTCTGAAGGAGGTCTGGTAAGGGAAGAATGCTGAGATGAAAATTCAGCTTCCTCTGCCTTGCTGCCCTCTCCACTTGAAAATACTAACAGGAAGAGAGCTTCATAATGTGTAAAGTGTGCAGAGGAATAGTCTGTCTAGAGCACCAATAAGAGATGATATTAATGTTGTCTCTGGCTGTTGACAGTATCACTGTTTCTCCTTTCTCTTCCGAGATGATACCAATGTCAGTGCCATGTCTTGGATGAGTGCTGTACCTGCCTCAATGCTGTGTCTCGAGTTGCTGTCACTCTTGGCTTTGGTGTCATTGCCAGCATTGTCAGTTGCTGTTGTTTTTGGTGCAGTAGTCAATGCTGAGATATTTTGAGCACCATGATCATCATCAGTACTGGAGCTTCAGACTGTATCATAGTCAGCATTGTGACCTGTGTTGGTGACAGCTGAGTTTTGCTCTTTGATGAGCCACTTTCTTTGTTGGTGCCTTGCAGAAGGAGGTTGTCTTGTTTTTACCTCTCAACTCTGCACTAGGATGTTGTGAGAACTTCAGTGCTATGACCCACACAGTAGATGAGGAACTTGATGCCTTATAGGTTCTTAGTCCTGGAATGTTGTTATCCTTACGGGTGAACTCCTCTTGTTTGCAGTCTCCCTCCTAGGCAAGGTTGAGTTCTTTTCCTTGAATTTTTTCTGAAGGGGTATGCTCTGGCACCAGGTTAGATGAGGTCTCTGAGACTTTTCTATCAGGATAAGTTTCAGCCATAGCTCCCTGTCTCTTCTGGCCCAAGATTCTTATCATGTATGAGAATTTTTGAGGTATGTGCCCTTCCAGGCAGTGGACACATTGGGAATGACCATCCAGCACTTCAACAGCATCTCTGCACAATGTACTCCTTTTAAAATGAGGTGAACCAGGCACTGTGTAATTTCATTTGTTACTAGTAAACAATTCTACTTTATCAAAATGGGGAGTAGGAGAGGAGGTAAAAGGGAAGAGAAAATTTTCTTTTTGAATTGGGAAGATAGGTAGGGTTATCTTTTGACTAGACTAAGGTAATTTGTGATTAAACTAAACTATTGATAAGAGTTATACATAGTAAGATAAATTAATTCAAGAACTACTGAGGGCTGCATCTTGGACCACAAATGGTTTCAAAGGAATTGAAAGGACTGTATTACACACACACACACACACACACACACACACACACACACACACACACA
>ML681994.1:31887611-31922738 GCA_007922195.1 Podocnemis expansa | reverse complement strand
CACACACACACACACACACACACACACACACACACACACACACACACGGTGCTGTGAGACAGGAGCTGCACACACATGGACCAGGCAAGTATTGCTGTTTAAATCTCTGACATAAGGCCTCTGGGATGTGTCAACACCTAGAGTGGAGCACATACAGGGATATCACCTGAAGAAGCAGGAGGCATACCTACAAGACAGTTCTCAGAGGGACACTACTCAAAGAAGAACTATTGTGCCCTTGGTCCAAATGATTAGCTAGTATTTGGGGACTTGCCAGGCTAATTCTGTTAGAAGGAGACATATATTATACAAGGTAGGTATTTCTTTGGTGCAACCCTGTTTATGCACAAAAAACATTTACAGAAGACTTTTTCCCTGAATACAGCAGGAACAAGTAACAGGAGGCAGTTTTCTTGCTCACAGTTTCCAAGTCTGATTTTCCAGTTCTTTGTTATTATTTCTTACTTGTATTACCATAGTGCTTAACAACCCTCTCCTTATATCAGGACTTCATTTTGCTAGTGGTTGTGCACGTACAGAAAATAAAAAGGGTATCTAAGTATAAGATAAGAGAAAGCAGACAGAGACAGGGTGGTATAAGAGAGCAGTGAAACATTAGGGACTTGAATAATGCAGTGAAGAACATGCTTACAAAATTTGCAGATGACACCAAGCTGGTAGGAGTTGCTAGCACTGTGGAGGAAAGGATTAGAATTCAAAACAATCTTGAGAAATTGTGGAATTGGTCAAAATGAACAAAATGATATTCAGTAATGACAAGTACAAAATATTTCAGATAGGAAGAAAATCCACAAACTACAAAATGGGGGAATGCAAACTTGCTGGTTGTATTGCTAAAAAGGATTTGAGGGTTAATAGTGCATCACAAATTGAATATGAGTAAACAATATGTTGTAATTACAAAAAAGGCTATGTGACAAGGTCAGACCAGATGCTACTGGAGAGTGCTAGATGGCCTATATATCAGCTCCAGGATCAGCAAGTGTCTTTTCCCCTGGTAACTGAGCTGGGGATACTTCAGGTTAATTATTATACCTGGAGCTTGTCAACACCCCCACCCAGGACTTGTTAAAAGCTTTTCCACCAGAGAAAGCATGGCCTGAGATAGTAGGAATGAGGCAAGCAGGTGTGTGTGAGCAGGTAAGATGCTATCAGAAGTCAGGAGGGTTTAGGAAGAGGAGCACAAAACTGGACTCTGTAGATATGAAGATTGGGCGGAGGGAAAACCCTGCCCAAAGAGGGCAAGGACATTTCCCAGGTCTGGAGGCCTAAGAAAAGAAACCTTGCTAGAAGGGAAAGATTGAAGTGGACTCGTGGTTTGGGCAGTCTCATGCTCATACGGATGTTGGAGGTGCAGAAGCTTCCTCGGCAAGGAGGCCAGGAGGGGCCCACTTCTGAGCAGTGTATGGACATTATGTCAAGAGGTACACGGAGGAAACCCAGGGAATCTAGCAGCTTCCTGAAGCCACAGCATAGGTTGCTGCTTTTAGGGTCCCTGGGGTGGGGTCTGGAGTCGAGGTCCTATCCCCTCAAACTTCCACTAGCTATTTAGTGGAAGAGCAGGAGCCCCAGCAAAGAGGCAAGGGCCTACAAGACCTAGAGACAGGACTTGGAGTCAGCAGGGAGCAACCATTTTAAAGATGCTAAGTTACACTCAACCATGCCTGGAGAGGGAAGAACAGACAGGGATGAAGTAGTTCTCTGACCTACTGTTAGAAGGAAGTATTGGATCCAGTTAGGCAGAGGAAGAGGTTTGTCATAGCTAATATTATTCTGGGATTTATTGAGAGACAGGGGAGGTAACTGATCCACTCTACTTGGCACTCATAGGGCTTCAGTGAGAGTACTTTGTTCACCACACTTCAGGGAAGATGCAGTCAAACTGGAGAGAGTCCAGAGGAGAGCAATAAAAATGATGAAATGTTCAGAAAACCTCACCTATGAGGAAAGGTTAAAATATCTTAGCATATTTACTTTCTACCTGAAGAAGAAATTGATAACAGTCTTCAGATATGTTAAGGGCTGTTATAAAGACAACGATCAATTGTTCTCCACGTCCAACGAAGATAGGGAAAAAAATAATGGGCAGCATGAGATATTTAAGTTAGATATTAGGAAAAATTTCTTAACTATAAGGGTAGGTAAGTTCTGGTAGAAAAAAACAACAAGCAGTTGTGTGGCACTTTAAGACTAACAGATTTATTTTTTGCATGAGCTTTCGTGGGAGAAGATCCCACTTCCTCAGATGCTTCGAAGATGGGTGAACTTACAGAAAGGAATGAAACTAAATGCAAGGGGGTGTAAAACATAGGATCAGGTCATAAAGTAACAGCAAATCAGAGCAGTTTACAGGCTTAAAGAATGGGAAGCCTGAAGTCAAATTACCCTTTGTAATGTGAAAAGAACCCATAATCTCCATTGAGTCCTGCTTTCACAGAATTTAGTTTGCATATTAATTCGAGTTCAGCTGTTTCTCTTTGGAGTCTTGATGTCCTAGGTACATCTCTAACGACAGTCGTTAACAAATCCATCATCGAGTGATTAGGAAGATGGAAGTGCTCAGCAACTGGTTTCTTTGTTCTTTGATTTCTGATATCAGCTCTGTGCTCATTCAATCTCTTATGGAGCGATCGTCCTGTTTGTCCAATATATAAGGTGTCGGGGCATTTCTTGCACATGATGGCATAGACCACATTAGTAGATGAGCAGGTAAATGAGCCTTTGATGGAGTAGCAGGCTTGATTAGGACCTATGATGGTGTTTGTTGTGTAGATATGTGGGCAGACTTGGCAGCGTGGTTTTTTGCAAGGGTGTGTGCCTGCTTCAATGTTCTTGTTGTTAGATCTGTAGTTGCTGGTGAGTATCTGTTTAAGATTAGGGGGCTGCCTATAGGCAAGGAGTGGTCTGTCTCCTAATGCTTGAGAGAGAGAGGGATCATCTTTTAGAATAGGCTGTAGGTCCTTAATGATCTTTTGCAGAGGTCTGACTTGAGGATTGTATGTGGTGACTAGTGGTGTTCTGTTGCTTTCTTTCTTGGGTCTCTCCTGTAGTAGATGACTTCGGGGAACCCGTCTAGCTCTGTCAATTTGTTTTCTTACTTCCCCAGCTGGGTACTGTAGTTTCAAGAATGCTCGATAGAGATCCTCAAGATGTCTGTCTCTGTCTGAGGGATCAGAGCAGATGCGGTTATATCTTAGGGCTTGGCTGTAGACAATGGATCGTGTGGTGTGTTTAGGATGGAAGCTCGAAGGATGTAGGTAACTATACCGATCAGTAGGTTTTCGGTATAGGGTGGTGGTGATATGTCTATCCCTGATTTGTACTGTAGTGTCAAGAAAGTGGATCTCCTGTGTGGAGTGTTCCAGGCTCAATTTCCCCGAAGTCATCTACTTCTGAGTGCCTTCTGAGTGATAAAAAGTAGCTTTTATTTGATGCAACAGAGGAAACAGCTGTAGAAAAGATGGTAAGTGGAAGACAGGAAAAAGATCTCATATTCTTATCAATTTCTCTTGGGAAAAGTCAGCATGATCCTGTGGAAAGAGAGCAATGGAGTCAGGAGAGTTTGAGAAGCGAGTCCAAATGTGGCAGTGATTGCAGTCAGGGGAATCAATTAAGGTGGATATGTAGAGTTGCTTAGTTAGGAAGGTGGCAAAATTGAAGGAGAGAACACTTCTGTAAATGGAAGAAATAAGCCTCGATTTCTCCTTTATCCTGTTTTTCTTGGTGATGGTCATGGCAGCAACATGGAGAGTAGGGAGGCCAGGCCTCCCTTCTCCCTCAACAGGTTCCAGCTTCTTGTGGTTTCCAAGGCCAACCTGGAGATAAAATCCCTCCTGTGTGTTCATTCCAAAGGGTTAGCCATGATAGTCTAGTTCAGTAAAACAAGCAAGGAGTCCTGCGGCACTTAAAGACTAACAAATATATTTGTCACTTGAGCTTTCATGGCAGAATCACACTTCATCAAGTGCTTTGAAGGTGGGGAACTCACAGAAGGGGAGGAAAATAAATGCAGGGAAGTGTAAGTCATAGGATCAGGTCAGACTGTAATAGCAATTACTGGATTATAAAAATTATGTTATCGAATTATAATTATCAGATCCAGTTATATGGGTGATTAGGTGAGCAAAATAGGGAGGGAGATAAATTCCAAAGGGGCAACTGTGTTAGTATAGTTCAGCAAAACAAACAAGGGGTCTATTAAAATGAATGAGGAGTTCAGTGTCACTTAAAGACTAACAAATTGATTCATTGCTTGAGCTTTTGTGGGAGAAAATCCCACTTTGTCAGATGCTTAGGAGATGGGGGAATTTACAGAATGGTAGGAAATAAACGCAGGGAAGTGTAAGTCATGGGATCAGGTCGCACTGTAACAGCAAATCAAAACAGTTGTAAAGACTCAAACACGAGTAACATCATATAGAAGATAAGGTCAAATCACCTGCTGTAATGAGAAAAAAATCCAAAGTCACTATTAAGTCCTGAAGCCATACACTCAAATTTGCAAATAAATTTGAGCTCTGCAGTTTCTCTTTGAAGCCTTGAGCTGGTATTCATCTGCCTGAGAACTGCAATTAGTAAATCATCAATAGAGTGATCAGGAGGATTGAAATGCTGACCCACTGTTTTTGGAATGCTGTGATGTCTGATGTCAGATTTGCGCTCATTTATTCTTTTGCGCAGAGACTGTCTAGTTTGTCCAATATATAAGGCAGAGGAGCATTTCTGGCACATGATGGCATAAATCACATTGGTGGATGAGCAGGTGAATAAGCCTTCGGTGGAGTAGCTGGTTTTATTAGGTCCTGTAATAGTGTCTTTTGTGAAGATATATGGGCAAAGTTGGCAGCATGATTTGTTGCAGGGGTATGTGCCTGCTTCAGTGTTTCTGCTGTTAGGTTCATAGTTGCTGGTGAGTATCTGCTTAAGGTCAGGGGGCTGTCTGTAAGTGAGGAGAGATCTGTCTCCCAAGGCTTGAGAGAGTGAGGGAATTGTCTTGTAGAACAGGCTGTAGATTCTTGATAATGTGCTGTAGAGGTCTGACTCAAACAGATACTCACCAGCAACTACAGGAAAGGAGATTGGTGGGTTACTTACTAGTGACCATCCTTCTTCGAGATGGGCTGCTCGCATACATTCAGTATTAGGTGTCTATGTGCTGTAGCACACGATTGGTTGGAAACTTTAAGCCCTAGCCTGTCAGAGCAGGGTTGGCCGCCAATGCCCCCTCTGGCCACTCCTGTGGCTATATATATGGCCCTGACCCTGATCCTCCTCAGTCCCTTCTAGTCGCCAACTCTGAGTAGCAGGGACAGTGGGAGAGTTCTGAATGTATGTGAGCAGCCCATCTCAAAGGACGTGACTGGTAAGTAACCCACGATTCTTCTTCAAGCGCTGCTCGCATCATTCAGTATTAGGCGACTACTAGCTGTACTGTGGATGGTGGGCAGAGTTGGGTTTTTCCAGCCTTTAGCACAGCTATCCCCATAAGGGCAAAACCAAGGCATGGAAGGGTGCCTGAAAGGTAGGCTTTCCAGCCTACCTAGAGGGGATGCACTGTAACCCTCGATTTGTTCTAACAGAACACTGTACAAGGGAGCAAAGGTGTGTGTCATGCTGGCTTGAAGGTGAAAGCATTAATATGCGACCGTTCTAATTTCTTTGGATGCCCTCAATTTTGAGTGTGGCTAAATCAATCAAGAAAACAAAAGAAGTTCCACACTTGGTCTGCCCACTGGGGGATGACTGACTCTTGTATCCCAGAAGATAAAGGTCAGGATAAAACCTACCCTCTCCACACTACTGGGGTTTTGACACTTGAATTTGTGAGTGTCTAGGTTGGTTTGTCAGGTCAAGTGCTGAAAGTGCTGCCAGGATGGTATTGTTGGGCAAACTTGCTCTATCAGGATAGTCCTGACCTGATGAGGGAGTCCCCTTTGATGGGCCAGGCAAAAGGGAAGCTAGTAACAGTGCAAAATGGGACCTAGAGGCAGGTATAACTTCTGGGTCCCTTCGGTGAGTTGGGAAAAGAGCTATAATGCAGACACACCAAGTCGCTGATGAGAGTTCTGTGATCTCTAAATACAATCTTGCTTAGACTCTATCAAAATAGACCCAGTGTGGACCCCTCCCAGGGAGAAAGAACTATCCCGAGGGTAGTGACCCTTCATGATTTACCATGGGAAAGAAAAATCCCAAGTGGACTACCTATGTCTAACTTCTGAAATGAAGAGAGAATTCTTTGTTTCAGTACCTCTCCTTGGCAGGGATTTGAGAGAAAACCTCCACCAGGAAATGTGAAGGGAATCCCTAAGGATTGGAATTAAAACCTAGGGTAGGAAAGAAATAGGGAATAAGGGAGAGTGTCGGTCATTAGTGATTCGGAATCCGACTTCTCTCGTTTCCCAGGCTCTTCTGGCATCACTGGAGAGATATGAGCAAGAACAGGTAAGGAGACTAGAAGAGGGACAAAGTGCTATGCTGATAAGAGTCCCTCCTGCAGGGGCATCGCTGCCCTGGGGAATGACCCGGGACACCAGCCCAGGTCCCATCCGCTGCCCGCAGGCCATGCCCCCGGCTAGGGACAGGGCCGGGAGCAGCAGCCGCAACTGCGTCTGCGGGCCGCGAGGCCCTGGATCCCCGCCTGTGGACAGGGCCGGGAGTGGGAGCCACGGCCGCGGGCAGCTGGGCCCTGGATCTCCAGCCAGAGACCACGAAAGGTGGGGCCCCGTCAGACCTGGGGCACTGGCGCCGGCATTTGGGGCATGGGCTCCATGCGCCAGGCGTAAGTGATGCACCTGCCCTCCTGACCTCTGTGGCGAGCATGCAGGGGATGCAAGATCCCCAGTGACCTTTCAAGATTAAAATTATGGGATGCCATAAGGTCACAAGGGGATGAGACCCAGGAACTATGTAACTAACCTACACTTGAGTAAGGTTAGGACACTTAAGTGGAGCAGGAGGCATCCCAGAGTCTCCCCTGGGGGAGCAGTGAAGGTATTTCCTTACTCTGGTCACTCCTTGTGAGTGTGCCCTCCGGTGTGAGGGAAGGAGGGGGTGTCTCCCCTCACACACACAAACAAGGTATGTGCTTCAACTTCCCCCCGCTCAGAATCACAGAAGTGTTGTGACCACTTCCCGATAGTCAGTGAGTGGGGGTGAGGAGGGACCATTGACAGTTCTAGCTCCACAAGGAGTGAGGGAAAGGGGAGGTGTTACCGCCCTGAAGAATTAGGCTATGTCCACACCTGAATGCTTATTTCGAAATAAGTTAATTTTGAAATAAGCAAATTCGAAATAAAACCCTTAATTCAATTTAACTTAAATCGAATTAAGGAAAAATAACAAATTGAAATAGCAAGTCCGGACAGGACTTGCTATTTTGATTGGGTAGAAGGGCACCCTGGGAGGTGTGGCAACATGGCCCCCTGGCAGGCCCATGTTGCCACCCAACCCCCTGCCTGGCTCTCACCTGGAGAGTCAGGCAGGGGAAAAAGCAACCAGGGTGGGAGGGAGGGGGCAGGTCACCAGCTGGCTGGCTGGCAAGGGGCTTTCCAGGAGCCTGGGGGTGCTGCGGCTCCCCAAGCAAGGAGATGGGGGACTGTGGCTCCCTCGCCTGAGCTCGCAGAGCAACTCCCCCAGGCTCCCAGCTTGCAGCTCCTGATGCAAGCGCGGGCGGGGGAGCCAAGGTCCCCCGTCTCCCCACTTACCTCGCCACACCCGCTGGGGGGCAAGTAGCTTGGGGAGCCATGGCACCCACTTGCAGCTCCCACCACAAAAGCCGGCTGGGAGCTACAGTCCCCCCTGACTGCCCTGCCACCTCAGTGGGAGCAGTTGGGGGAGCCCCGCTCCCGGTCTGCCCCATAGCCTGCTCTGGAAGGCTGCAGCCCCTGTGGCGTGGCTGTAGCCATGGCAGCTTACCCCATGGCCAGCTCTAGGGGGCTGCAGTCCCCATGGGGTGGCCGGAGCCGTGGTGACTCAGCCCGCTGCTGGCCATGGAGTGAGCTGCCGTTGCTCCAGCCACGCTGCAGAGGCTGCCTGGTGCGCGCCCCTGCACCTCTCCTCAGCACCTTGGCCACAGCTATGCACCCTGGGATGTAGGTCAATTGTTATATCGATATGCCAAGCATATCAATATAACAGAGGCAGATGGGTTATTTTGAAACCACGGCTGTTGTTTCAAAATAAAACTCTCGTGTGGACACACCCTTAGGGTCTTGTCCCTGAAAAAAAGGAGGAAAAAGGGGGAAAAGCTTGTCCTGCAGTGAGTCACGTGGCACAAAAACCGTGTTGTTCATGACATTGGTGATACATATCACCACATGATGTGTTAGACCGATGAGATAAGGATTTCAGGAACACATACAAGATGGAAAGATCTTCCATGTAGGCTACCCCTGAGGGGGGTATGCCTCACTGCACTAACTAAAAAACTTCCCTCAAGGCTCTGGTAGCCCCTAGTTCTCCTATGGGGAGCCACAGAACCCCTAGTGGGAAAGGAGAGGGATAGACCCATCATTCTCCCACTGATGATGGTGGTTGATTTCCCTCTGGGGAGAGTAGAGGCACTAATGCAGACCCGAAGGGGTAAATGCTTGAAGTGGCGTAGTGTTGATAATAGAGTTGAAGGGACAGACCTACTTTTGGATCAAGGAGCCCCAAAAGGTTTGTAGAGGGAATTGTGATGGGGGGGTTAGGAGGGAAGAGAGAGAGAGAAAGGTGGAGGGCCCATGGAGGATACATCCCTATAGGGCTCAATGGGGCTAATGTTGAGTGCCTTGATCCCTGTTCTCCTCCATTAGAATTTATTAGGTGTGAAAAGAAAAGTGCTGGGCCAGCCACCTATCCTCCTAAGGGTAGAAGGAGAATTTTCACCATACCTGTATTGCATATGGGCACATCCTGGGGCAGGTCACCTTAAGACTGCAGTGGCAGAGCAACTCAATTAGTCCATGGGAATGGCTAAGAGGGGTTGAGTAGTTTACTGTTGCCCCGTTCTTCTGTGAGTAATGGGAGGTGCAGATGAAGGGACCCCTAGGTCTCCAATCACAGAACTGGGAAGTGTTGGAAGTGTACTCCAATGACCAGCAAGTGAGGTCACTGGGATCCAGTCCTGACGTGAGTGATAAATCAGGATTGTGACAGGCCAGACAGAAGTTAAGTCCTGCATGTAGGAGCAGTTTAGACAGCTAAGTGACAGGTGAGATTGAGACTCCAGAATGAGTTGAAGCTGACTCAAGCTCTAGGGCAAATGATGTGGAGTCTGGATGAGAGAACTACATCAAGTGACTGAAGTTCAGATGACTAAGAGTATGTGGTTCGATGGAATGGCAAAAAGAGAAAACCTGAAAGCATTTATATACCTCGGGCTCAACGGGGAGCCCTAGGATACCCAGTTAAGGGAGTAAAAGGCCTCGGGAGAGAATGAGGGGGCAATTTGACTTGAATGACTGGAGTCAGATCTCTAGGCCTGGAACCTGTCAGATGAGAAAGCAAGGATTGATGTAAAATTCCAAAGCGTGGATGGATAAGGTCACCTGCCGCAGGTCATCTATTCCTCTGATGTCGGAAAAAGGGTTCTTGGAACCTAAGAATGGCGCTCTCCACCCTCTAGCTGTGGATGAGGCCTCAAGTAGGGCCTCTACTGCTGATTTTTGAGGGGTTGCTGAGGTAGGAATGGGGTGAAAACCACTGGGGGGGTAGTGCGCCAGTGGAGGCCTCCCTGATGAGGGCCATGGCAACTTAAGGAGAAGTTCCTGGTGAAGAAGGGGATCTCGAGGTCCCTGGGGAGCTGATCCTGCCTCTCACATGGCAGAGAAGGTTGTATTCAGTGCCTCTGCTGTCAGCGCTCTTGGTGTTGGTGACACCTAGGAGGGCAACTGGGCATCTGTGGTGGGAGCATGGCCAGAGATTGGAGGTCTTATCTGGGGTCTCTCGTGCCTCGTAGCAGGTGGTCTGTTTCCTCTGCAAACAGGGACCATCCCTCGAAGGGGAGGTCCTGAATAGCTTATTGCATGTCTTGGGCCAGACCTGCCTCCTGCAGCCACACTGTGTGTCTCATAATGACAGCCGAGACTACACCTTGACCTACTGTATCTGAGGCATCCCATGCAGCCAAGAGTGCATCCCGGGATGCTAGCATGCCCTCCTCTACGAGGGAGTTGTAGTCCTCTCTATGCTCCTGGGGGGAGGAGATCCTGGAATCTCCTGAAGGACTCCCAGATATCTGGAGTGTTCCTTCCCACCAGTGCCTGGTGGTTTGTAATCCGGAGCTGGAGGGTGGTGGTTGAGTACACCTTCCAGCTCATGAGGTCCAGCCCTCTTGCCTCCCTGGATCTCAGCACGGGATCTGGGGAGGGTTGGCTCCCATTCCCTAAGGCAGCTTCCATCACCCGGGAGCTTGGTACTGGGCGGTGAACCAAAAAGGGGAAGTCCTCTGGTGGGACCTGGTATTTATGGCCCACTATATCAGAGACCAGAGGAATAGAAGCGGGAGTTTGCCAGTGAACCCTGGTGAGGTCATGTACACTAGGGTGCAATGGTACCACTATCACATCTGGGCAAGATGTTAAGCTGGGGTCAAATGAGGGTCCTGGCCTCTCCTGATGGGCTGAACCTCTAGACCTGCATGTGCCATAACACGGCAGAGGAGGTCAAAGTGGGCCATAGTGTCCTCCCTGTATGACCATGGTTTGGAGTTTAAGGCCCTATCAGGGTTTGTAAGCAAAGTTGGAGTAGTCCTGGACTCCTCAGTACTGTGGGCAGCCAGCTGCAGGGGAGCTTCTCATGGTATAGACCACTCGCGAGGCCAGTACTGGTGGGTACCCAGTGCCAGCAATCCCTCATGGGCCTGTGTCACTTTGTGAGGGGGAGACATCCTCGGGGCTTGGGGAGCATGATATTCCCCGGTGTCCAAGTGATCGTATTGCCTTGGTACTAGTGTGAAGAGCAGCCTAGGTGGTCGGTGCCAGCAACGAAGTGGTTCTATGGTACCAGGAGGAGGAAGAGTGCATTCTACAGTGCTTGAATGTAGAGCCCGGGTCGGTACCGATAGGCCTTTATGTAGAGGGAGAAACTCCTTCTGACTGCAGTACTGGAGAGCTCGGTACCATACTAGGAGATGGAAATCGGTTCTGCCGCGGTGCAGTCCACATCCCCAAAAGGAAAGCAAGCTTTCCTCTCTGCTTTGGAGGCTTGGGAGGAGGCAGTAATGGGGAAAGGAGGAGGGCCTTTGCCACCTCGAAAGACTCTGGGGTGGAAGGGACCTCAACAGCCTCCTGGCCCTAGTGCCGAGAGTGACCCGGGTGGGGGGGAGCTGGAGTGGCACCTCTGTTTTGGCACCAAGGTGGATGCCAAGAGCGTCATCTTTTGCTCCTGAGGGGAGCTGTACCAAGAAAGCTCTGGTGCTGATGTGGCATGTGGTGCCGGCAGCTCCAACAGTGACCCTGATGATCCAGGGATAGGCTGCCAGCCTTGCTCCAGGGCCAATGCACAGTGCCCCTGCTCCCTGTCTTTCAATGTCCTCGGTTTAAAGGACTGACAGATGGAGTGCTTGGTAGCCTGGTGTGATTCACCCAGGCACTTCTTGTGGGGGTCATCCCATGGGAAGGCCTTGCCGCAAGCAGCGCAGGATTTGAAACCTGGCATTGTAAGCAGCAGTTGGGAGGGGTCTTCAGGCTCTGAACTCGTAGGATCAGTTAGAGCACTGGTTCTTGGTGGAATGATGTCCACAAACAGATCTTCCAAAATGAACGGGCAGCTCATACATGGCAAATGGACAGGAACTTGTGTAATCAAAAGTAGCAGGCTGTCCTGAAACTGTCGCTGAGGGCGGAAAAAGGAACTAAGGAGGATCAGGGTCGGGGCCATATATATAGTCACGGGAGTGGCCAGAGGGGGAGTTGGCCGCTGACCCTGCTCTGACAAGCTAGGGCTAAAAGTTTCCAACCAATCAGGCACTGTAGCACATAGACACCTAATACTGAATGATGTGAGCAGTGCTCAAAGAAGAAATACACCTTTCAGGCACTTTCCCCCTTTCTCATGAACCGACTCTATGGTGTTGATTCTGGGTGATAGCCATTATATGAAACACCTTCTTTCACTATTTTTACATATGCAGGGTCATGGTAGGATAAAATAATGAGGCTGCTGTGAATGTTATCTTTAGCTGCTTTCCACTGTACCTCACGAGCTCTTATCCTTTGTCTGAACTGTGAATACTAGTGTGTTGCTGAGGCAGAAAGTAGCAGAGAGACCATGTGAGTATATAGCTCCTGAGAAGAAACATTCTACCATGCAGGAAGAGGGCAACCTGACTATTCAGGCAGCAATTCCAGCCTGTTCATGGATGGTCAAGATCTGTAGGATATACACCAGAGTTTGAGATTTGATGAGCAAAATCCCTTCCCATTCTGTGTGGAGAAGGGAGACAAATGAGCACTGCAATGGAATCAGCTAAAGCAAATGCTGAATTGAACCTCTCAATGCTTTCCTTTGTAGGGGATGATATAACCTGTTCCTCTTAGCCATCTCAAAATACGTGCTTCTATACATTTTTTTTTCAGTCAGTGTTAACATTTGTGTTTGAAACAACTTCCAAACATTACTCATGCTCTCAAATGAGGCTTCCTGATTCACTAGATAAATGGAAGTGGGGCTAAGCAAAATAATTTGAGAATAAGAATGATGATACAATGTTTTATGCCACAGCATGATAAAAAATGATTAAAGAAAAGTGAAGAGCAAAAGATAACATTTTTTAACTTTACTTTCATATAGAATAATACAACCATAGAACTATTCTGGAATGCTGTGACATGCATCCATTCAGTGACCATTATCCAGCTTCATCAAAAAATGAAATATAACCCTATACATTTGATTTTACTGAAGCAGCAGCACAGTCTTTGTATTTTGAGAGCTTCCGAATGATAAAATGGGAATTTAGGTCAGTGACAAAAGTCCAAGCTAGGGGCCTATTCTCCTTTCAATTCCTTGATATACTGCCACTATTCACAGAAATTACATAAAAGCCTTAAAAAGGCAGAACAGACTTATGTGAAAAGAGTCCACGTAAGAAATCAACAGAGGAGGAGGAAAAACAATGAAAAACTAAGTTTTTCAGAGTTCAAAGAATACCACCAGTGGAATCGCATGCAGAAACAGAAAGTTTTTGACATAGCCAGGAACTGTACACATATTTTCTGAGTCACAATCCTGGACCCTAATCACAAAACTATGCTGACCCTACGCACAGAAGCCCAGAATCAAGGACAGTGTGAGTAAAAGGTTTTGGAACATCTGCACCCCTATCCCAACCCACATAATACGCTGTTCGGCAAGATACTGTAGGATCTGCCTCATATTATTCTTTGCTTTCCTTAAATAATATAAATATAAAACCAAATGTCTTGAATTGTTTCCTTATGCTACTTTGTTTTAACAAACTAAACACAGACCTTGTGTGTGTGTGTGTGTGTGTGGGAGGGGGAAATCAAAGCGTTCTCTTTTATGAGACAACTCTATTTTAAATGGAAAATGTTGATGCTTTCTTGACTGAATTCTCAACAGCCAGCGTTTTGA
The DNA here is from genome assembly GCA_007922195.1 of Podocnemis expansa. NCBI lineage: Eukaryota > Metazoa > Chordata > Testudines > Podocnemididae > Podocnemis > Podocnemis expansa. The sequence goes on along the minus strand of ML681994.1, from coordinate 31,909,136 downwards.
TCACAAATGCTAAACTAGAAGAGTGACTTTCTATGTAGCTGCACACTTTTTGCCAGAGGAAAACAATAATCTTCATATTGCGTACAAGAAGTAATAAGTATTAATTCCTAAAATAACTGATTACCAGATAGAGAGAAGTGGAGTAAATGATTTACAATTTAATTAACCATAGGGCCACTTAAAACATGGCTACTTACCTCTATTGCAATTGTTGTTCTTTGAGATGTGATACAGATGCATAATGCATGTGTTTGTGTCCAGTGCCCTGGCACTGGAAAATTTTGCTTAGCAGTACCAAGGCAGACACAGACATCTTGTGATTGTAGTCTGTCCCCTAACTATATGAGGTGGTACCGCCTCAACCTCTCTCAGTGCCTCCGAGCCAAACATTCAGAGGACAGATCATGACACAGAAGGGAGAGAGAGTGGGTTGTGGTGTACATTTCTGCATCACATCTGCAAACACAATAGCTGCAATACAGAAAATTAACTGTTTTTACTTCTTCAAGTAAATGGAACCATGTGTTCCATGTATGTGACTCACAAGTAGTATTCTCAGGAGGTGGGTCTCAAAATTAATTTAAAACAAGGATTGCAGAATTACCTTCCCAAAGTTTCAATCTGCACTGGATGCTGTGGTAATGGTTCATAAATGTATGGTCATTATGGTTGATAAATGTATGTACAGATGATCAAGTGGCAGCCTTGCAAATGCCCAGTATTGAAACCTCACTTAAAAATACCATCAGTGTGTAGCCTGTGCTTCCATAGAATAAACTTGCACCCTTTGAGGGTGCACAGGCAGAGCTATTGTGTATTCTGTCTTGATATAGGCAGGTGTCCACTTAGAGATCACCTGCAAAGAGACTGCCTGCCTGTCCCTTCATTTGGTCTGCATATGACATAAACAGATGAAGTGAAGCACGGAAAAATTTAGTATTGCCCAGGTACAAGGCTAGACACGAAACTGAGGAACCACTTTAGATGAAAGCTTAAAGTGATCTTGCAGCTGTACCCTATCTTTGGAGAACTGAATGTAAAGAAGCTCTGCCATTGAAGTCTGCAACTCACACTCTTTCATCACAGATATTACTACCAGGAGGACTACAGTTTGATACAAAAGATAAAAAGAGGAAGATGTCAGAGGCTTAAATGGCAGTCCAAACATAGAATCATAGAAACTGGAAGGGACCATGAGAGGTCATTGAGTCTAGTTCCCTGCACTCATGGCAGGACCAAGTACCCTCTTAAATCATCCCTGACAGGTGTTTGTCTAACCTGCTCTTAAAAACTTGCAATGATGGAGATTCCACAATGCACCTAGACAACTTATTGTTGTTAATAGCAGTTAATCACCCTGATAGTCAGGAATTTTTCCCTAATGTGCAACCAAAACCACCATTACTGTCATTTAAACTCATTGCTTCCTGTTCTATCATTGGCAGTTAAGGAGACCAGTTTTTCTCCCTCCTCCTCATGACAACTTCTCAGGTATTTGAAAACTTATGTCCCCACTCAGTATCCTTTTTTCCAGACTAAACAAACCCATCTCTTTTAATCTTCCCTCATAAGTCAAGTGCTCCAGATTTCTAATCATTCATGTTGCTCTTCTCTGGACTTTCTCCAATTTGTCCACATCTTTCCTGAAATGAGGTGCCCAGAACTGGGCACAATACTCCAGCTGACGCCTAATCAGGGCAGAGTAGTGTGGAAAAATTACTTCTTGTGCCTCACTTACAATACTCCTGTTAATATAGCCCAGAATGGTGTTTGCTTTATTTGCAACAGCTTTACACTGTTGATTCATATTTAGCTTGTGGTGCTCTATGACACCCGGATCTCTTTCCACAGTACTCCTGCCTAGGCAGTCATTGCCCATTTTGTATTTGTGCACTGGATTATTCTTTCCTAAGTGGAGTACTTTGTATTGTACTTGTCTTTATTGAATTTCATACATAGCTGCTAAAACCTTATGTCTCAAAAAGGATCAAATTCTCTCAATGTTTGGCGTAGATGAAAGACTCGTTTCAATAATCTTATTATCATGATATTAGAAAATACTGACCATCCCACAGATGGGGTGGATGAAGTGCAGAAATAACTGCCAAATACACCCTCAGTGAAGGAAGTACAGTAGAACCTTAGAGTTATGAACATGTCAGGAAAGGAGGTTGTTCATAACTCTGAAATGTTTCTAACTCTGAACAAAATGCTATGGCTATTCTTTCAAACATTTACAACTGAACATTGCCTTATTAACCACTTTGTAACTTTGCTATGCAGACGAAAAAAGATGTTTTTCTTTTATTTTTAATGGTTTATTTTAACCCAGTATTGGACTGTATTTGCTTTTGGGGGGGGGTAGGGTGGTCTCTGGCGCTGTCTGATTGCATACTTTTGGTTCCAAATGAAGTGTATGGGTGTCTGACCAGTTCACAACTCTGGTGTTCTTAACTCTGAGATTTTATTGTATAAGACCTAATGACTACAGATCATGGGAAGTGGGTATTAGAGGCTCAGCATCCCCCAAAAGCCAGTCTTTAGAAGCTCCCACCCAGTCTCTGCCTGAAGTCCTGTCTTTACTCCGCTTCTTCCTGCCCCTGCTCCACCTCCATCCCCCCACCCCTATTTCCCAAATGAGCAAGTGGAAGAGGGATCTCTGGGGGAAGAGGAGGAGCAGGGATAGGAAAAAGTGTAGTGGGGGTTGAGAAGAACAAACACCATTGGAAGGGGCCTCGTGGAAAAGAAGCAGAATGGGGGCATAGCTTCAGGCAAATCCTTGACAGGGAGGCAGCCTCCTTAAATTCAAGAGTCACGTGCCATCTATGCTGAATGTGGAACAACTACTCCATGACATTCTGGATATATATAGCTTTGGTTTAAATCCATGGACCAAACAACCATATAGAAAAATGCTTTCATTTGGCTAAACAGGCCATTCTGGTAGAGGGCTTCTTATTACTGAGTGAATTTGTCATATAGCCTCTGAACGTCACTCTTCCTTTTCATTCAAGTCTGAAGCAGCCACTCAGAGATGCAGTGCAGGAACCAAAATCTGACCATGAGCCTGAGTCAGAAAGTTGGGATGAAGAGACCAAATCAATACATGCAAGAAACTCAGAGAACCAAACACTGCCTCAGCCATGGTGGAGCAATGAGAATGATCAAAGTATGCCCCAATTTCAGTTTGAGAAGGACCTGTGGGATGACCAGAATAGGAGGAAAAGCATACTAGAACACCAATTCCCAGCTTAGGTGAAAGCTGTTGGTCAGGGAGCCTGAACTAAGCCCTCCTCAAAAACAAAACAGCTCAGATAGCATTTTTTCTGGTCTCTTGTGGTGAACAGGTCAATTGTCAGGACGCCCCAAACCACAAAGATGGAGTGCAGAACTCTGGGTTTCAGAAATCACTTGTGACTCAGGAGTAAATTCCTACTGAGGTGATCCATAAACTGATTCCGGACCCCAAATAAGTGGTTGGGCACTGAAATAATGCCCTTCCTGATGCAAAACTGCCAGAGCCTGATCACCTCCTGACACAGAACATTTGAGTATGTTCCCGCGTGGGTAAATTCCCCTTGTTATATAACACATCATGGTGGTATTAAAGGGTAAGTATGAGAACCAGTGAGCTCTTGATGGAATCTTCGAAAGCGTGACAGGCATTGTAGATACATACATTGGACAACTGATGTGCACACAGCCATGTGACCAGGCAGCCCAAGGCACGCTTGAGTTATAGAGGATGGAGACTGCAGCCCCAGACAAAGGTGAAGAATCATTTGAAAATAGCTGGTTGGCAAAGATGGTCACAGTCGGTACCCATGAACTTAATTGTTTTGAGTGAGAACCAACACTGACTTCCCGGCGTATAGGATGAGGCCCAAGCAATCAAGTAAGTATAGAACACAGTATGGCTTGTGAATCTTTAACAGTACAAGGTCTTCCTACTCTTTTCTGAGAATAGTGTCTGAGCATTGAAGGAAAAGCCCTCACTAGTCTTTTGTGCATCTGGAGCCTGAATTTTGCTGCCATGACATCCTCCTCATGATCATAGCTGAGACCATAATTCTGCCCATGGTATCCACCATGTCCAATGCTGACTGCAGAGAAGTCTCAGTCACCAAAGAGCCATCAGTCACAAACGTTCTAAAAACTCTTTTCTAGAGGTTCTTCTCTTCTCTAGAGGCAAATTGTGTACAAATTTAGATAGAACTGTTCAATTAAAGTAATATTTGAATAGCAACATCTGTTGGCTTGTAATACACATTTGCAGAGAAAAGGTGGTATACATCTTTCTCCCCATCAAGTCTCTTTTCTTGAACTCCTTTTCCTTGGGAATATATTTATACCTCCCAGCTATGCCCTATCATTCACCACAGCAGCAACAAGAAAATAATGTACCAACTGAGCATAGAAATACTGCATAAGGAAGAAAGAGCGCTTCCTCAAATGCTTCAGCAAGGGCAGCATCAAAGCTGGAGTACACCAAAGAATTTTTGTAGGTTCTAGGAGACTCATTAACAGGGAAGGCTACTCTTCCTGGAGCAGATTGTTGGAAGCTGTTTAGCAACTTGTGTAAATTCTCCTGTAAATATTCTATCTTTTCTAAGACAATAATGCTTTCTTCACTTAGACAGAGCAGCCTGTCCTCTAACTGACTCTGCATAAAAAGCAAGAAGTTCATTAAAGTCTTTTGGGGTCTAAGAACTGAACTGGGCCCTGAATTAATAGATGCTGACTGACAGGCAGAGATTTGGAGGATAGGAAAGAAGAGTCACTAGCTTTGAGTCAGAGGAACATGGGGGGGTGGGGGCATCACTGAACACAAAGATGTTGCCCTGAGCATAGGTAATAGTGAAATCATAAAATACACAGCAGAGCCCTTCTGGCAATGGCTGAGAGACTGTTCTGGGATATCTCTTCAGTTGTGTCTGGATTCTGAAGTAAAAGCATTTGGTCTATCTTGGAGACAAATAGGTCCAGTCTGAGTTTTCAAATGTCTTTTTTTTTTTTTTTTTGGTAAAACCACTGAAAGATCTGTAGACCTGTGGTTCTCAACCTTTTTTGGGTCATGACATGCTTGGTGGCATATCAAGACCCCACAGGACACACCAGCCCATGCACCCCAGATTGAATCCAGTCATTTCCATGGCTCTCTGCAACACACTTATCACTGTGTGGTGACACAGTAATGTGTCCCGACATAGTGGTTGAGAACCACTGCTGTAGACCATCTGTTGGTCTGCTTGGAAGCAGAACTGAAAGGGATGGCTACTGTAGAAGATGAACCAAGTTCTAGCCTAATGACTTTATCTCTAGAGGAAAACTCATTGCTGCAGAAAAACCAAAACCTGGCTGTGAAATTAAAAACTAATACAATCAAACTTGTCCTAATAAAATTCCTTTGGTTTTTTTTTTAAATACTTTGGTGTTGCATTTTATATAATTTTATCTTAAGCATGCCCTTCTGAAAGGCTGCCAAAAATGTAGTGTGCCTTTGGCTAGTCTGATAGAAAATTGGACACCCTTAGTGCCTAATCTGTTTTCTTCCATATAGCAGAGAAGCTATGATAGTGGATTAATTATATTTTTTCTACTAAAAGAAATAAATAAAATCAGCAACTTCAATTGTTATTGCTACTACAATAAATACTAATACATTCTGTATAACTCATTGCCAGTAACAGCAACCCATCAACTGCTCCTGGAAATAATGTAACACCATGTTACCTAGCAACTGAGCAAAGTCACTGCTACACTAAAAAAAAATAATCTGAATGTCGACAGAACATTCAGAAAGAACACAAAATAATCCATTCCAATGCTTAGGAATTCAAAAATTTAATAAAACATATTTGATCCTCATCATTTTATAAATATCTTCAAAGGCTCTGTTTAGATAAAAACGTGTGTTATACAATACTGACAATCTTTTTATCCAATGTTCCTGCTGAAGTGCTTCTTGGAATATTTTATGGACGTGTGTGTGTGTGTGTGTGTGTGTGTAGGGAGAGAGAACGCATATGATTATTGCCAAGTCTGATTCTTTTTTAGTCTAGCTTCCATAGGAACTTTAAAATGTCACCTTTATTTACAATATGTGAATTTTTTCCTTTTCTTATTTCAACACACCACTGCACAGTTCCATTCTTTATAGAATCTTTAGCTCTTTTTATGATACTGTCAGTGTACGAAATTATGTCTTGTGTTTCAAAAGAAAAAAAATAGACAGACACCGCTGACTGCATTGTATTTCACCTCCACTTTGACAGATATAGTTTTTTTTTATTGCTGTGCAAATTTCTCACTAACCAAGAAAGAACGATCATTCACCAAGATGATTTCCTGTATGGATCGATATTCTTGGGCAAGATGTGACTTCTTTAGGACAAGCCTGGAACCTTCTAGTTCTAGTTATTAATGTCTTTTGGCCCACATGTATGTTCTCACTAGACAGTGTATAAATGGTTGCACAGTCACTAGTGTTACTGAAGTTCCTCCACTTACATCAAGAATCTACAGGAAAATTCTGAAATAACTGGAGTGTGGATCCATGAAAATAATCACCTAGAAGGACTTCACACTAGAGTAAGTAAGCATTCTTTCTTATTCAAGCATTGCCTGCTATGATCACCACTGTAGGAGATTAACAAGCAGCCCCCAAGTCCTAAGGGAAGTGGATCTGAGTATTCAATTAAAGAGTGACTGCAGGACTACTCTCCCAAATTGAACTTCAGATTTAGAGACTAAACCAAAAGAGTAATGCCATGTAAAGTGATAGAGACAACTCCAGATAACAGCATCTGTAATGGAAACATTTTTGAGACATGTAGTAAAAGTTGTCTTGGAAAGGGTTAAAAGTACTGAGATAACCAACTAGGTCAGTCATGAAAGGTGCATACCCACAATATAGGTCTTACTAGTTCATAACAAGAGCATACAGAGTATAAACACACTTGAATAATCTCTGGTGCAACCTGCCTGCCCCTAGCATGGGTGCTGACTTCTGATTTTGCTGGCCAGTTCTCCTCCCCACCCCTCCCTCAATGTGTCCCCCCTCCATTGCTTGTCATTTTCTGCCCCCTCCTGTTTTAAGCTTGAATGACAGGGTGCAAGCAAAGGCATGAGATGAGCAAGCAGCAAGTGGAGGAACCTCATGAGAAGAGATGGAGTAGGAGCAGGGCCTCAAAGCAGAGCAGGGCAGTGTGTGGGTTCAGGCATGGTCCAGGCACTGATGCCTGCCCCACTTCCCAAGAGTTTCTGGTAGCAGTGTTTCTAAAGGAGGCAGGCTCCAAGGCTGCTTGATATAATATTTTAATTTGTAATGAGTTATATATGCAGTAATAGTCTATGAAATAGTCTAGAAACTAGCATTTTAATTCAGTGATAATTATGCAGTGATCAATTTAAGTGCTGAAGAAAGCAATACACTGCTTTATATTATGAATATGCAAAAATTATGAGAGAAGGAAGTGACTTAACAAGTAGCAGCAAAGACTGAGTTAATAAATAAATCATAGAAACTGGAAGAGACCATGAGAGGTCATCAAGTCCAGTCCTCTGCACTCATGGCAGGACCAAGTACCATCTTAAACCATCCCTGACAGGTGTTTGTCCAACCTGCTCTTAAATCCCTGGGCCTCTGCACGGAAAGGGCTGAAGAGCATGTTACAGCTCTTATCAGCCATGTCATCCACCATACGACAAACTCCTCTGATCCTACGCCATATCCAGAAGTGCTTCACATATCAACTGGACCACATGCAACATCAGATGTTCAAAAGTCTCTGCTAAAAATAGATATGAGTGAAGACTGAAAAAAGAGATGAACTTGATCCTGAAGGGATATGTAGCTTCTTCTGCACAGTCAAGAAATCTGGCATTGAAACATTTGCTGACCTGACCAAAAAGGATGAATATAGATCTGGCAATGGAGAAATAATCACAGAAGCTTTCACTTCAAAAACTGTTTTCTGCCGCTGTTCTTAGTCATTCAGTAGGACCTGTGGCTATATCCCTCTTCTCTATTGCTGGAACAATGAGAAGAACAAACAAAACTGAATTAAGGAATCAGCTGGCAAGCAGAAAAAAAAAAGTCCATCAAGTAAGAACACGACATAAAGAAACCACACCATGTACATCAGATATGCCATGGAACTGTAGTAATTAGATCACCTGATACCAATGTTTTGATTCTTCATGCTCACTGCTTTCCAAAATATAAAATACAGATAACATGTGGATTGAAACAGGCACTGTTCCCAGCACAAGTGACAAGTGTCACTTCATGTGATGCACCCACTCATAATTTCTTCATGGTATTTCCTGTTGTACATGCATGGATGTGACTCCCTATTTGATATCAGGAAAAAAAAATCTGTTTAATGTTGTGAAAACAAAGGAAGCTTAATACTTCACAGATCTTGCCACACTGTAGGAAACTCAGGACAAGCCACAATTTTTTCAGGAAGGAAGTGGGTAGCAGTGCTATGTGACCAGGTTGAGAAAGAAAAGGAGACCAACAGAGTCCAGAATTGCTTGCACAATTAAAAAGGACAAGTCACTGGCCAAATTTCCACCATGAGAGGACAGTTTGGCAAAGCACCTTAAAAGAGCACCTTGGTAAAGAAAGATTTGGATGCCTTTGCACATAGGTAAACCAGATATTAGAAGTCCATTGCAATACAGATGTAAAAATATGGATGATGAACGACTTCCTATCTAGAATCCAATGGCATGTGAGTTTCCACATGACATTATTTGTGGTTGTATCAATAGGACTTGCTGCACAATCAACTGTGTCTACAATCAGAACAATCTTCCTTGGACAGAACTGTACTACATGCTAGAGCAACTCGAACTGGTAACCCACTTATTCGCAGTGCTCATAATGATGAACAAGATGATGATAATGATGCTGACTAGAAATATCACCAAAGCTATTATATTTCAAGACCTATACAGATTATTAGATTTTGTTTTACTCTTTAGTTTGTTGTTGTGATGCTTTGCGGTTACTAAGAAATCCTGTTTTGTGTCTTGAAATAATACATATAGTCATTAAACTGACAGAAACAACAGTAAATATTTCAAAGTGACCAGCTTAACTTACTGATGATGTCATTGTTTATTGCCATTTCTATGGTAACAGAACCATTCAGCAGCTCTACATTGTACCTCATCTTGAAATACACATGATAAGCTTTCAAATGATGCATAATATTCACGGATGTGGAGAGACACATTAAGTTGACCAAATTGGTGGTGTCTGCTACTCATCTATGAATATTGTTGCTCTGGTCCCACCTGCTGTATCAGAAGCAATGGCAGTGGTTCTGAGGACATGTTTGGTAGTTTGCAGGGGTTCAGGTAATATAAGTGATAATTTATCTCAAATCTATATTTACCTACCACCGCTTGTTCACTATACATTTTAAGAGTAGCCAAAATATATTTGGTTCCTTCCAGTAAGGAAGAAGAAGAAGTACTGTGCCAATCTCTGATTCAAGAAGATTCACCTGCAACATGGTTACATTTCTTCTTCTTGCACTCTGAAGAGGGTAATAATGATTCTTGGTACCAAGTGGCAGAGCCCTTAGCAGACTTCAGGTCTCTGGCTTGAATTCAGCAGACAGACAATCTTAACGTGCAAGAGTGGGGATTCACACAGGCAATGGTCAAATAACTTCCTGCTTAGGATACTCTGACTTCTCTGTTAAGTGGCATGAATGACATGTTTTAGCAAACTGTAAATCAAAATTAATATGACCAATTTACATGGAAGAACAAACAAACTGACAAAAGCAAAAAAATTCAGAGCACAGGCTAAAAATAGCAATCCAAAGTTATATCTGTCCAATCCCATAGGTTTGACACCTTCCATGTAAGAGAGACTGGTGATAGTCAAGTCCATAATGAATTTCTTGGGAGTTATTCTTTTCTGGTTATAGAAATTTCTTTTTGACATATGTATTTTTAGGGGTGGGTGGGAAAAGCAGGAGGGGTGGTTTATGTTGTGAATGTCATTATGAATGCAATACAGCCCTTTGGACTGCCTCTACAGTGTAAATAAAAATGCACACAGTCTATATACCACAATGTACACTGTGCATAAGGTTTCTTTCAATACAAGAATTTTGTGGAACAGCAGAACATAGATCTCCAAAATCAGTAAACATGTTTACATTTCTGTTATTTCAAATAGCTAGAGTGACTTTAAAAAATTATATACATGTGCACCCAGTTAAGACTTTGTGGGGAAAACTCAGAACTGATATAAGCAGGTACAAAAGCTATGGAAATCTCTGATCTGATTAAAGTGGTGGTGCAACTTAAATTACAATCCAGATCTCCAGCAGTTGGAGTGCAAAGGGTAGCTTTAATCCATATTTGTGCTCCCCTAATCCTCAAGGCTGTTGGGGCCCAATATGCCTCTCAATACTCACAGCTGCTTCAAGAATGATGGAACTTTATTGGCTTCATAACAGCCCAGTAGGATTGACCTGCAGCTGCACCATTTTTTTTCTTTTCCTATCTCCCATGTTGAAGATGAGGAAGCAGGGCCAGCAGATGTGGCACCAGACTGGTACAGTTAGCTCTGCAATAGCTAAATTTACCAAGAAAAACATCATCTGTCCTTATAGGGCAACTTTCAGCACACTTACAGCACTGGAGAAGCACAAAAGGACCAGAGCAAAAGCCAAAATATGATCCTGGGAGTTAGTGAGTGTAAAAGATAAAGCAGAATAACTTGGACTGATTCATTCAGTGTGGAAGCATGCTGAAGAGGCAGAAGACGATTGTGTAGAAGGAAGATATTAGATAATCCAGAAGTGCTAAACCCATTTATTTTACTTTCCAGGGAAATGCTTTTCTTGCTACACCATCACTTCATGCTCCCTCCACATGAAAGTTAGATTCATTTTGCATCCCTGTAACATCCGGAATCAATGAAAATCATGCTTCTAAAGAAAAATAATCAGCCACCCTATTTGCTAAATTGACATCACTCTATGTCACTGCTCAATTTGAAATAACATGCCAGCATTTCAACCAGTTTATTTGTTTGTGATAGAAATACAAATGCTCTAAGAATGAGACTTCATAAGAGATATTTCCACTTTTAACACTAGTAGCAACAGCAGACACAGGCACTGTACAACACCTGAACTACTCACGTGAACTTCAATATTCTCATATTAAACTGAAAATTGAGATACACTGTGGAGGGCAGAAATCTTTAAAGAAACAGCCTATATAGGACATAAATTTTCAAACTAACATTTTTATCTCCAGGAATAAATACACTGCAATTATTTCTGTAGCGAAGGGTAGATAACGAGACTGTTTCATGTATGTATTGTATAACTAAAAATATGTAACATACATGTCACAGGCAGAGGGTTTCCTATCAAAACAAGCTGGACAAACTGGAGAAAATGTCTGAAGTAAATAGGATGAAACTCAGTAAGAACAAATGCAAAGTACTCCACTTAGGAAGGAACACTCAACTGCACATATACCAAATGGGAAATGACTGCATAGGAAAGAGTACTGTGGAAAGGGATCAGAGGGTCATAGGGGATCAAAAGCTAAATCTGAGTCAACAGTATAACATTGTTGCAAAAAACCAAACATCATTCTGGGCTACATTAGCAGGATTGTTTTAAGCAAGACAAGAAATAATTCCTCCATTCTAATCCATCCTGATTAGCCCTCAGCTGGAATACTGTGTTCAGTTTTGGGAACCACATTTCAGGAAAGATGTGGGCAAACTGAAGAAAGCCCAGAAAAGAGCAACAAAAATGTGTAGAAAAAAAAAGTATAGAAAATATGACCTATGAGGGAACATTGAAAAGATTGGGTTTATTTAGTCTGGGAAAAGAAGACAGAGAGGACATGATAGCAGTTTTCAAGTATATAGAAGGTTGTTCCAAGTAGGAGGAAGAAAAAAATGTCCTCCTTAACCTCTGAGGACGGGACAAGAGGCAATGGTCTTAAATTGAAGCAAGAGTGGTTTAGGCTGGAAAACAGGAAAAACTTCCTAACTATCAGGGTAATTAGGAATTAAAATAAATTGCCTAGGAACATTGTGGAATCTCTCTCTTTGGAGATGGTTAAGAGCAGGGTGGACACAAAAATCAAGAACAGAGTGGAATAAGAGAAAATTAGGATAAATACATATGTATTAACATGAAAAACATAATTGTGTTATTTGAATATACTCAAAATGTTTAGAGGAAAATTTTACTGAAATTATAATTTTATGTTATTTTTGTTTTATTACTGTGAAAATATGATTGTTAACATTAGCCTTTAAATTTTCAGAAAGGAAGTACAAATGGATTTCAATAAAACTGTCCAGTTGTACAAGTTCTCTCATTGTATATACAATCAAAAAGCACAGGATACTTAAAAGATGCTAACCCAGGAGAAGATCACCTGATTTAGTATGCTTGAGCCAAAAATGTTAAATACATTATGGATCGTCTAAAGTTGGTTCTCTATTTCCCTATTCAGGCATCCAATTAGGGGGCTTTTGCCTGAATTTCAGTCATGCTAAACAATCTCAGTTGACTCTGAAGTCAGCTGGAGCTTTAAGTAATCCACACCTTTGAAAAAGCACGCCACTTCTATTTTGGTGCTGAAACACAGAATTCAGAGCTGACCTTTAGGTAACAGTTTGAAAATTTTGTGTGTTTAACCATCTCAAACACAGTTTCTCAGAAGTTCCAGTTGAGTGCTTAGTCAACATGACAGGTTCATTAGTAAATAAATTATGTCTTTCCTATCAGAGATACACAAGAAGCAGCAAAGGACTCGGGCAGCCCTTTCTGCCCCAACACATCCAAGCTGGAGGCAGCTACAAAGTAATGAGCTAATGCAATCTCTGTTGCCCTATAAAGGATGTATCTACATAGGCTGCTTCATTAAGACACGGTTTGCTGAGGGAAGTGCTGATTCAAACTTTTAAAAACACACAACAAAAGATATTGCTCAATGCCACCTCCCACCAGGGCCCAGGCATTGTATGCTTGACACAGGTATAATGAATCTGATCCTCAACAATTTCAAATTATTGCTCAACTGAAGTCAATGGAGCTATGACAATTTATGGCAGCTGAGAATTGGGCCTTTAAGCACCATCGCTTCAGGTAGTGACCCTTTCTCCAATCTTCCTGTGAAGCTCTGCATTTTAGAGGCCTAATTAAGCCCTAAGTTTTCTGAAAAACTGAATATCTACAGATAATACAGAGCTGTTGATGTGCTCCAGGCAGTTTGGTCTTGCAGAACCATCAAATAGTGGTTAGTTGGTGTTAGATAATGTTTCAAAATGCCCTCAACATGGAAAATATTTATATAGAAGTGTTTGTTATTAATATGCAGTGAGCATGTTTAAGGCAAAAAAAAGCATTTGACTGGATCAAGTGGAGCAATATACATATGTTCTGAGATGGGTAGGGCTGGACAGAATTTCTGAAACTGTCCTTACCTATTGACCCTAAATCACTGAATGTCATTCTCAAAATTTCACTAGGCAGAGACACTGAACGGGGGGTTTTACCTACCCCAATTATGAAATGTGGCCATAAAGATGCTTATTCAAATGAAAACAAAACACCTAGACTAGATTGAGTAAAAGTAGAAAATTATATAAATGAATATCATTCCAATACTGCTGTCATGCTATTCAGAAAATTTTTTTGAGTTCACAGGTTTATTCCCATCATGTATGGATATGAAAATTATAATCAAGGCTCACTTTATTACATAAAATGAAAGGTGAGGACTTCCTCTAGTAAACATACTGGTGCAAAGGGTAAGTACATCCCTAAAGACTTGAGTTCCCCTCCCATCTAATGTTGTAAGTGACATTGAGTTTGGCAGTTTCAGCTGAGTTTCCATTTGGAAAGCCAGTATGTAACAAGTCTTTGCTTATAAGAGGCCTGAGCATAGAATAACACAGGATATGGCAGATCAGGAGTGAGCTGCACTAGCAGTTCTGTGAAGACATTTCCAGCCTGGTTTCTTGGTTCAAGCCAGCACTAAGACTCTCCCTCATATTTGTGAGCAACAATTCACTTTCATATTTTTAAGGAAAATAATTCTGTGCACCCAATTCTGTAATATGGTTTAATTGTAATCCCATAATTGCCACTGTACAAACATTTTTCAGTAAAAATGAATAGAATAATTTTTGCTGAAAATATTTTTCTATACATTTTGAGCCCACTGGCTTCAATTGTAGTTTATGAATGTTAATGGAAAGTGTTACATATTTACTGACATGTATCATATAATTGTAGCATTGATTTTTGACAGGTGAATCAGATTTTAATTAATATGAGCTTTCTACTTGACTGTGTTGTTTGTAATATTGCACTTTTATTCATATATCATATTGAAATGTAAATCAGGTTTGGAAAATTGAGTATCACAAAAATTAAACAGCAGAAATGTTTTATTGTTTCTATATAGGCTTGACTTTTCTGCTTTGGCATCCTTTTGTTATTTTAAATTCTAATTTCTAACTTCCTGTAAATTATTGCTTACTCAAGAATTCAAACTAAATTTGAAATGATGTAATACTTCATAATGAAGAATAAAAACATCGATATATTAAATTATTTCTACAAAACATTCTGGAGTTTTTAAGTTGATGTGCGTTCTGATATTGACTTCACTGAATGCAGGAGTGAGGAAGCAAGAATCTTTTCTACTATTTTTTATGAGTCCTCAGTTTTATGTGTGGTTCAGTTTTCCTCGTGTACTGCACTGTTATGCAGTGTGGGTGGAAAGGGACTGTTTGCGCTCAGGACAGGCTGAGACAGAGATGCGGCACTACCTACATGTCCACAGTGAGGTCTCCATATCCATAGAACATTTGAGAAGAAAATGGTAAATCCAGGTGCCCACACACTGACACCTAGCAACCAAATAACTCAGAAGGATTTGGATCTTCCAGTCACTCAGCAGATAGGCTTAGGAACATTCCCCTGCTTGAGAATAAGTGACTGAGAAGGTGTGAGGTGAACAGAAAAGAGCTGACTTTGGGAAGGACTCAGGGCCCTCACCTGAACAATGACCAATGAGGTGAGACACAGAGCTAGACAGAGCTTAAATCAAGGGCCTCACTGTACCTCGGCAGGGCTCTGGGCTAACCAAAAGAGACTATGCTTTAACTTTCAGTTCTCTATACTACTATACAGATTTCTGTGTTCCAGCTCACAAATCCTACTGTTTTGACAAAATTGTCAGAGTCTTGCTGCAAATGCTTGATGAGGGGCATTAATCCATGAACAATATACAAGTGTCCACCAGGAGTCTGTTTCAGTGAGAACCATTGAACGAAGCAGGAGTACTGAAGGCCAGAAGTCCAATCTAAAAAAGCAGTGAAGCCATGTGGTTCTCTCTGCCAGAAGAGAGCGACCTGCTGGGAGTCTGGCATATTTAAGGTGTTCTAACTATAGACTTTGAAAGCTGAGTGCACAACCCCAGTCCTGTGGATCTGTGATAGCAGCATGAGAACCATTGTCAAATAGATGGCCAATCATTACAGCATATCATTTTAATCTATAGCTACTCTTCAGCCACACTGTTTGGGCATGTGTAAGTATGCAGTCATAAACCCCAACAAACATTGTCATTCACTTTGTATTTTTATAGGGAAAAAATCACACTCACTCACTTTTGACTCAGTATTCTGCCCATGAGTTTGCACCCATTCATAGCTCTTAGAAATTAAAACAAATTAATTATAATATGTTCCCCACTGCAACATAGAATCAGAAGAAATAAATTGCTCTGTTCTCTTTCAGGCTCAGATATACCAATGGGTCTGATATTACCACTGATTTCTTTGAGAAAACTTCCACTGACTTCAATCAGAGAAGGACTGGGACCTACGCAATAAACGCTCATGGCACAGACTACATTAAGGGTCTGCAGTCAGTGGCATCACTACCTGATTTAAGGGATTACATGATCAGCTGCCAAACTAATACTTTACTACAGCAGGACAAATGAAAGAATGATTCATTTTTATGTAATATTTCCCATCTCACTTCTCTCTGATTTCAGAACTATTTTATTCCTTCCCCACAAAATACTGCCTGAGGAAAGCATATTAGAATTTAATCAATAGGCTAAACCCTGCAGTTAAACATGCAAGACTCTTCATTGACTTCATTTATTGTTATTACAAAGTGCCACCACTGTGGTCTTTAGTATCCCAAATAAGAGTAGGGCCACTGATCCCCTGCTGCCTGTAGTTTTCAAAGAGAATGGAGGTGACTCTGTCTAATCATATGAGAATTCAGTATCTTCTAAGTGAACCAGATGGAAACACCTAGACAAGAGAGGTGCATCTTGCAGCAATTTCTAAATGTGCTTAAATCTCCAGTTTTGCGCTTAAATCTATTTCTGGGGAGAGCAAATTCCAATAGGCACAGGCCTGCTAGAGAGACAGCCCTGTCTGCAACATCAATATATCTCACTTGCATCAGAAGGTAGGTTGAGGAATAATCTGATGGTCATTCAAGTCATGACAGCTAAGATAATTATGGTACACAAGCATCTTGAATTTCACCAACAAGCTGAAGAGCAGACAGTGCAGAAGCTCAAGTTTGATATGCCTTTGTTGGATTGCTCCACTCCATTCTTGCATTGTGAACTAGCAGGAACTTCCAGCTAGCTCTTACAAAGAATCCTACTGAAGTCCATTTCACTGATCTGGCCAGGAGGGTATTTAAGTGTGGGTAACAGACTACATCTATACACAGGGAAAAACGACTACAGCAAAATCTTTTTTTCCATTTATATGGTGGAAGCCTAGAAGCAGTGATGGGTCTAAGCAGAGTCCCTATGTTGTAGACTACTGTAATAATGATGTAGCAGGTGCTCTCTGCTGATGGAGCAGTTATAGATTTTACCAGATCCTAAACGTTATTGCTATTGAGTGATGGCATCATCTTCGTCTTGTCCAGATTGAAACCTTTGGGTTTTATCCAGACCCTTATTTCTGTGAGCCTTGTGATGGTAGTGTCTGGGTCAGTTAAAAATGAAGAGGGGGTCTCTGCAATATACTGATGACATTACTGCCCAGATCTCATTTTTCTCTCAAAACCATGACTCAGATATTAAATAGAAAAAAAATGACAGGATTGGGTCCTGTGAAGCCCTACACAAGAGGGCCCGACTAAGAAGAGCAGACATATACCCTCATTCTCAGGGAAGGACTGGAAAGAAATGAGAAGGATTGCTCTATCATGTTTCATTCACACCTGCTATGAAAGGCAGTTGTATAAGAAGTATCTCAGGACTGATAGTTCTGAAGATAAAGGAATGTCAGCAAGGATGACTGGCTCTTTTCAAGTGCAGTTGGTAGATCAACCATAGCAATATGAGGCATTTCTGTGGTGTGGCCCAGTTTTGAGTGTGTTCTATGTTTTTGGAGTTTGTTTGCTATCACTTTCTCAGTTATTTTTTCCTAGAAAGAGAGGTTAGTTATTCAAGACACTGATGTCCAAAGCTGGTTTCTTTAGCAGAGCCTCGGTAATAGTTGCTTTCACGGTAGCCAACGTTCCTCTCATCCAGCTGAAATAGGCACAGACAGATAACATGAAGTCAGGCACACTGCTCACAAAGTTCCAAGATTTGCCCTTTGAGACACAGGTGTTAACTATCTGAAGGCATTTTAGTGTGGCTGCCCTCTCCCAGCTTCATGTTATTCTCCCAGATCTCATGAGACAGATTTGAGTCCTTAACTCTGGGCAATTTAGTCCAGATTATGCATATACAAAGACAGGAGAAAAAAGGTTTATCCTTCTCCCTGTGCTGACTGCTGAACAGTATCACAAGAACTCTTTATGTCAGAGACAGATTTATTGCTGGACCTCTCACAACAACTCCCTAATGTTCTCATTTTTTTCGTTTGTTATAGGGACTGAGCAAACCAAGGTGACTTACTGAAGATGGTTCACAGAGAAGCGGTGTGCTGGTGGTTGTGTAGAGATGAACTGTTATGGAGATATACTAGTTTGGAATGGATGAAAAAAGATTTGTCTTCTAGGGTATCTTCATGCAAGCAGTGACCAAACCATGACAGCAATGGTTTCCCTAGCTCGGTTTCCTTGGCAGAGGCAAGGTCTGGAACATGTTGAACACCTGGGACCAAAGATCATATGTTCTATGCGTGAGTTGGCATGTCCTTGTGCTAGCAGCCAGCCACTATCTCCTTTACCAAAAGATTAATGGTGGCGGTTTGCAGTGGTTCTAAGGCTAGCAGCACATTCTGTCATTTGTTTGTCAGAAGTTAACTTCCATTTTTCAAAAATGAAAAGCAGCATTCACCGGTACTTATAGTTGTGAAGAAAACTTTCAAAACATGATCCAAGTATAAAAAGTTAGTCAGTCACAGCCTGCAGACAGCCTGAAACAATAATTCTCATAGAAGCATGAACTGACCAATTCATCTCCAAGGTGTGCTAATGCTGAAGCTTACTAATAAATTAAAATTTTCAACACCATTAATCAAGGCTGAGCAAATCATGGGAGGTGACAACAATATGAACATCTGTACAGACCAGAGAGAGTGGCATCTTGTTTCTCTCAGTATGCCCTTAACTGGATGAAGTTTGGACTATGTATTGAGTTTAGAAAGGTACCACCTATTTCCTCCTCTGTGCCTTCCTTCCATTTCAATCTCTATCCTGCATGTAAAATGAAATCTATCAGGACCAGTTGTCTAGTCAGGGGACTTTAAAAGAAAACTTGACAACACCCCAGTGAACTCTGAGCACTATGCAAGTTTGATACATACACAAAGTCTTCTCTATATTATGCTTATCATTATGGTTTAACAGATAAATACACAGGATACTTTTTTCATAAATGGATGCTTCTGACAGATTAAACAAAATGGAATCAGTACTACCCTGATTGCTGATAAAATTTAAAAGAAGACAAATAAATAAAAACATCCAGCACTGAAACACAATTAATGGTGAACTGTTCTTGGAACTTAAATTAAATCATGACTGAGCTGATGAGATGGTCTTTCTTAAAGGTCCTCAGTTACAGAACTCCTACCCAGAGATTTCCTTTACTTTCTCATTGGGGGCATTTAGGAAACACTGCAAATTGTAGCTAGTTCATCCTTATCTTGATTATGCATCAGCTACCCCCTTTTTTCCCTCCGTTCCTTTAAGTAGTTTGAAAATGGATCCATTTGAAAGTGGAGGGATTTTTTTTTTTAGATGGCACCACATGGAGGAAAACTGAGTCTGTAACTATCTGACTCTGTTTATTACTGCACAGTGCTTAGCTCCCTCATAATAGGCAACCTATAAATACCTTGAATACATACACAAGAGCACAGTATATTCTTGCAATTGCATTTTAATGGATAAGCTTATCTGACACTGACTGATTACATCTCTTTCCTTTAAGCCAATCAAAATTTGACAGATAAATAGCAATATAGGATTCTTTTTGCCTCATTGATACATATGGATAGTCTTTCTGGTCCTAATTCTGCAACCATTTTTACACCAGGGGAAATCACTGGTGCTCCCCACATATTTAAAGTTAAAGACACCTGTAAGAGATTGAAGATCAGGGTCTTTGTGAGTTAGGAATCCACATTAAAGCGAAAAGACCCCCCACAGTGAACATGTCACATTACTACACCAAATTTATCAGTTACAATAACTAAGTCTCCATTCCTTTTATAGTACCATTAAACATTTTGTTATACCATTGGAACAGAGTTTTAAGACATCATGGTAATTACATATTGCAGGTTCAAGGCTTCCTGTTTTGAAAATAAGCTTGTACTCATTCTGCGTAAATGCCTTCGATTTGTATTGGCGTGCATTTAGAAATAGGAAACTGTTATACTGTGACAACATTCTATTGTGCTGACCTTCTCTCTTCATCAGTGTTATATCTTATGGTTTCTTATATTCAGTGTAGTACATAAATATGAAGATTTTAAACATGGAACAAAAAGGGCACTTACTGTCTGTCACAGCAAAGGCTACTTTCAGACAACTTTGTAGCTCATTGACACAACAGACCAGAATGTTTCCCAAGGAACCGTTAAGATATGCTATGTCAGTAATGATCTCAAAACTGGACCCTATGGACTAAATCTTGATTATGTGGGCATGCATTGTCAACAATCAACCAAATCACATACACATACAGAAGTAGAAAGGAATTTTGCAAGATATTTGAAAATATGCCTCAGTCCACATGCTTAAAATCCTCAAAGCAAAACACCACTGCACATGTGCAGTGAATAGCATTCTAAATAAAATACTCTGGGATCATTTTTCTTCTTTTCAAATGTCCACACTACCAACCTTCACTCTGGAATATAAAATAATAGCTTGTTAAATTTTAAGTCTTTTTGAGTTATGAAATCATAAATCATGATTTCAGCCCATACACCTTGCTGTTTCTTCCCTTCTTTCCCCCCCATTCACAGCCCTTGAATAGCTGAACTGATTTTCCTGAAAACGTCTGAACCAAAAAGGACAAAATAGCATGGTTGGAAAGCCGAGACCTTCCCTGACAAGTTTGAGTCTGCAGCAAATTACATCCAAGTTATAAAGTCACTGAAAATGGGGGCTTAGGATGCAAACGCTGACACCACCTTTATGAAAGCAGCAGTAACAGGCTCTGCATGCTATATTCTAGCTCTCCAGGGTGTATCTCTTGAAAGTACGTGCCCACTCCCCCCCACCCCAAAAGATTAATCACTGCTTAAAAATCCATGGAGAGAGCACAGTGTAGAGAAAGCTTTTCGGTGTCTCTTCCTCCCAGTATCACTCAGAGGTGATGAAAACTCACCAGACGACAGGACCATCTCCATCAGGCAGGGGAAACTACACGGCACGCGATGAACCTTTTCGCTCCATCTCATGCATGATGATGATTATTTTTTTTTTTTTAAAGGAGCGATCGACATTCCTGAAGACGGAGCATGGGGAGGGGAAAAGAAAAGGGAACACCGGCTCTTTGCAACACCACAGAGCTGGAGCCAGGCAGTCACATAAATAGCCAGAGAGCGCGGGTTTACATAAATCAACCCCCTACCACCACCATCCACCCA
Organism: Podocnemis expansa; assembly: GCA_007922195.1. Taxonomy (NCBI): domain Eukaryota; kingdom Metazoa; phylum Chordata; order Testudines; family Podocnemididae; genus Podocnemis; species Podocnemis expansa. The sequence continues at coordinate 31,888,015 of ML681994.1, read as the reverse complement.
GGCTACACCAAGCGGGGGGCGGGATGAGCCCCCCCGGGCTCCGCTTCCTGGGCTTTTGGACCCATTTCCAGACTCGCCCTTCCCCACCAAAGCCGGGAGGCTGCAGAGGCGAGCGCTCCGCGCAATGGCCAGCCAGGCGCACGAGCTACTCACCGGCCCCGGGCTCACCTCGGAGCGGCGGCGGCGGCGGCGGCGGCGGCAGCTCTCGGGGCTTTTTCTGCGCCGCGGCTGGTTTTACCCCTCGCCGTGGTGCATCTTGCCTGGCCCCGCTGAGTGAGGCAGGGAGAGCGCGGCGGAGCCGGGCACAGCTGAGCGCTCGCGCTCGCCCCCGCCCCTCCCCAGCCAGCCGGGACCGTTGAGCGCGCCCCCGCGCCGCCAGCACCGCCCGCCGCGCCCCCGCGGCG
>ML681994.1:31869798-31887211 GCA_007922195.1 Podocnemis expansa | reverse complement strand
CATCACTGTTTAAATACATCTGAGCAAATGGAGAATTCATGAGTTAATAGGAACAAATCACCAGCCCACAGGATTGTTTCTTGGAGGCAAGCAAGCCCCCCCCCACAACACCACCTGCTAATAAAGGAAATAGAAAAGATAATTTCCTTGATTTTTAACTTTCAGAAATATCTGAGGGCAGAGCAGCACTGGTAGAGCCTGGTGGTGGCTCTCAGGTGTGCTTTTGCTCTGGGAAGGGGAGTTCTAATGTAGGCAAGGTGAACAGATGATCAAGCAAGGGCTTTCTGCTAGGTGCAAGAGCACACTTTTAAGTAGAAATATCATACTATAATGAGCTAAGCGCACAGACATGAATTATATGGCTTCTAGCGAAAATTACATTACTTTGATATGTTTCCAGGAGACTATAAGGTTTACTTTAGGAAGTAATGGGTTAAAAAATTTAGGCCTTTATTCTGCAATTGGATCCATGCAGCTTCAGTAGATCCACCCATCTGGACTGTAGGATCAGGGCCCATTTTAGATTTTGAGTTTATCAAAACAAATTAAAAAGTGAATTTAGTGGTTTTACCCTATATTCTCAATTTCTAAACAACCAGAGGCACCACACAAAATTGGAGTATGGGTTTCACATCTGAAAAAGAAAGATTAAGGCCTTGTAAACACTACAAAATTAACTTGTTCTAAATTAGGTTGACATACAGTCACCACAGTAATTACTGTAGTTTTTCACGTTCATATTACTCTCCTTCTTCTGCCCATGATGCTGGTCCTCACCCAGAGGAGTTACACCGCCTTAAGTGGGGCAGGGTGGGTGGATGCCAGATGAAGCTGCCAGCCCTGTGCCAGGTGTACAGTTAAAGCCCCCTGAACCTGGGCTGTCAGCCTGGGGTGGAGGGGCTCGAGCTGGGAGCACTGTGTAGGACAGCCAACAGGTAGTGTAAGAAACAGAACCCTGGTCTTCATGACAGAGAAGGTTGATATAATGCTGCTTACTTTGACCTTCTGCAGCCTGTCCCCACTGTCAGAACAGTATATTCAAATTAAATGGTGCTGTAATTTGACCTGATAACAACACTCCTGCAAGTGGTGTAGCACTTCCAATTTAGCAGACAGCAGTGAAATTCAAGCTCATTAGCCTTCAGGATCTTTGCCAGGACTCTGATCTTGGTGCTCCTGTTTTTCCAGTCTGCTGCACCCATAGCCAGGTAAGCAACATAGCTCCTCCCCTGCCTGCAGCCCAGGAAAGTTTTCAGTTAATTCCTCTCTCTGCATGCAGCACTGTACCTTTCTGTGTGTGCCCAGGAAAGAGAAAGACAGCATAGAAAACTTCTCCTGCTCCTTCCACCTGCCTTTTTTTAAGAGAAAAGGGGAAGCCGAGTGACCAGAGGACTGCCTCCCTGCAAGCCCTTGCACCTAGCTGGAGTGTGGGATAACTACCCACAGTACAATGACTATCAGGAAGAAGTGTGAGCAGTGAGAACCCAAGTCTCCAAGCAAGGAATGTGTTGTGATCACTTGCCTTCACTTTCTCTAAGTTGAGAGTCTAAGACTGAAGTACAATCCTGCCCTCAGTGTAGACACTCCCGCCCCCCTCCCCCAGTAGCTATCTACATGAACGGTGCATCACCCTAACCACACTGACCTAAGTGCTACACTTTTTGTGGAAACAGTCATTATTAGGTTGGTGTAGTGGGAGACTGACATTGTTGGGAACAATGTTGAAGGGTAAGTACTTACAAAGTTAGATTGATTTAAGATGCCCTATGTCTACTGGCCTGTAGTGTAGACGAGACCTAAAGGAGAGTGGGATGTAATGGATCAGAGCTGAGGCAGAGGCACAGTGCTATTTAAATTACCATTCACAGACCCTACGTGCACTGATCCAGTACTCTTGACTTTCTCATTTGCACAGGCACTAAATTCATTTACAAATTAAAACAAAAGTGAAATCCACTGGCCTCATTATGTATGTGTATGTGCACAGAATTGCAGACATTAGTTATTTTGTGCACAGGACTAACATTTGGTTGAGGCCCCTTTGAAATGTTATTCCTCAAAGACTTAATTATGTCTTAAACCAATGCTGAGCTAAAACATTTTGAAAAGCACAATAACTCAAACAGTAAATTTTACTGTTCATAAAAGGCCGACTTCATTACTGTGTTAATAACAATAAAATGTGTTTATGGTGCCGACCATTCCCTCCTTCTTTCCCTCCACAAAACTGATATGGCATAAATAGAAAAGTTACTGATTAATTAGCTGACCTGCGCTTTGGAAAAAAAATTGTAAAGCATAATAATTGTGACTTTGTATAGAATAATATAGGTTTGACTAAAGTGAACAAGATAACTTAGTATAATGCCCCACTTCTGTAGTTGCTGATTACTGCTTGTGGCTTAAATACTGGAATTGATGCTCAGACAGGCATTCCTACAATATATATATTTTTGAAATTCCATATATAATAACTAAGCTTATGTAAATAGATCTGCCAAATAAATATCTGACAATTTTAGGTTTAATCCAATAAAAAATCCTGGAAGGGGTTTTGAAGAGTCATTCTCTGTTTGACTGACTACCATATACTACCTCCTAAAGCCCCAGTCCTGTAATTACATCCACATGGACGGACCCTTGTACTTGTGCAGATTGGACTGCAGGACTGGACCTATGTTTACAAACAAGTCCATACAAGTAGAACTGATTATAAAATGGAATTTCCATCTCATGGCAAATTCCAACATATTGAAATCTGGTTTTTTTTCCTCCTCACTGAGCCAAAAAAAATGTTGAAATTTTTGTGGAATGGAAATTTGAATTATTTAATTTCAGAAACATGAAAAAATGTATTGAAATATTTCATTTCAATTATAAAAAGTAGTACTTCCTAAAGATGGTCGCTCTCTCAGATTTGCCTAATCTTCCCTAGTTGTTTTGATAGGCAAATCCTTTTGACTGAATACGCCTGTTTCTTAGCTCTCATGCGCTTTGTCCGGAGATTTGTGATCTGCATTGTCTCAGTGGTTAATAGATTGAAATTCAGTCTTCATTGTTGCAGGGGCTTGATCCATTAAGTGCTTTGACGATTAGGACCAGGACCTGAAATTGACACTTGAAACTCACTGGGAGTCGATAGAGCAATTGGAGCATGGAACTGATGTGATCACTATGACTTAGATCATGGAGGAAGTAGACAACCATGTTCTGTACCAGCTGGAGCCTGGGCATCATCATATTCAGCTTCAAATGGTGACTTACAGCAATTCAACCTGGAGGTGACAAATGGCCAGGTCTTACAAAGATGTGAAGCTTCTTAGCAAGTTGGAGGTGAAAGATACCATTTTTAGAAACTGACACCACCATCTTGCCCTGCCGGCTCAGTGAGGCATCAACCAGAACCCCCAGACTTTGCACCAATTTGACAAATATGGGCTATGCTCATTAAAGGGGAAATAGAGACAGTATTTTAGCTAATTCTTCAGCATCTTTTCAATCATCATCATTTTAGTCTTACTCGGATTCTGCTTGAGCTACTGACTCTCCATCCAATATCTGATCTCTTGTAGGCATTCTGGTAATTTAATGGTGGTGGTGGTTGTCTCAGTGATGAATGAGAAATCACCATTATCTCTATATTGTTGGCAGCTGAGCTGTGGAATTTTATTTTCTCTTTGTGTTCTCAGTTATATAGTGAAGAGAAGGGGAAATCCTTGTGAGATATTGCAGGTAAGGAAGAGAGGAATGAATGATACTATCGAGTGGTGGACCAGCTACTCCTGATATATCATGTAGGCAGGTCAGTGGAATTTTGTGTCAAAGAGATCCATCAGTATGAACATGGAGTCATAAAAAGGCAGTCTTTCAGTGCTGCTAGGGTTTTCTCCCTGCTGTTCTCATTCACAACTCTTGAGTGGCATGCATCCAAGATGTCAGCTGATGTTGCATGTGGTTGAAGCTTGGTAGTTACTACTTTCTCAATAATTTTGCAATGGGCAGATGGAGATGATATGGTAGCTAAAGAAGTCATCAGGGTCCAGTTTTGGCTTCTTAAAGATTGTTGCATTTTTCAGTGAATTTGGCAAATGTGTCTTTCTGAGGGAGGCATTTACAATTTTCATTAGTAATGGGGATAGTTGGTCTTTGCTTCCACCCGTCGGGGGTGGGGGGGCAGGGATCCATGTCTTAGACTGTGGCTAAATATGTTTCAGGGATTTTTGAGGTTAGGTATGTGTGATGGAGTCAAACTCAGTTGGGGATGTAAGATGAAAAATAGGATTTCCTTAGGAATGGAATGGTTTTTCTTGCATACTTTAATAACTATTTAGTTAATCTTATCAGCAGAATACACTGGCAATTTTTCACAGTGGTCCAGGCTTGGTCCAACACCAGGGCTATGAAATCTGGGTTCACTATGTGCAACCACTTTGTCATTTTGGAGTCTTCCTGCAGACAAATAGAAGGCTCATTTTGCCTCCTTTACTGCAGGGGCGTAGTCCTGTAAAATTGTTGGTGCTGATGGTGGATGAATTTAGAATGTTTTCTGTCATATTGACATTCTAACTAATAATAGACATCAAGTGATCATATTGCTGTACTAACTCATTAGCACCTTGCTCTTGGATTTGGGTAATTGTTATTCTAGAGTTGAAAATTTTAGATGATTCAGAATGTTTTGGGATGCACCAGCTTTGGATGTTCAATACCCTGGCTGGAAGGAAAGAAGTCTCTGATCTTTGCCTGGACAAGATTATGGTCAGACCAGGAGTGTGGTATTTTGATGATTTTTCTGACATCCATTCCAGCTCTAAAGATATGATACACTGTATGTATGTATGTATGTATACAGAGATGGTCAGAGAGAATCCTTTTGTTTTCTTGTAGGCTATGAGGTCAAGTACCTTGAGATGTTTCATTTTTATGAAGACAAAATTTAAAGAGACTTCCACGCTTGCACCATAATTATTTCAGTAGCCATTGACTACAGGCCTGAGCCAACTTTCAGCGAAGTCAGTGGAAAGACTTCTATGGGTTTGAAGTAGAATTGTATCCAGTATTTTGTGTGTTGAGAAAAAACACTTTATACATTGTCCTCTTCTGGAAAGGGAAACACCCTCCATCTACACCAAAACAACCAGACTTATTTTTTTTTTAAACAAAACAAACAACCCCCCCCTCCAATACCCTAGTGAAGATGGCTAAAAAGCTCATCATATTACATGCTTCCCAGACTCAAAGTGTGAATAAAGATTAGCTTTCTTCTTTTTGTGAGACAGTGCATAGCAGACTCTTCAGGTGTTTAACAAAATGGCTTCTGCAGATTAGTTGATCCTACAGCTTTTACTGAGAAGCCAGATTTTGAGCATTTGTGGTGGTGATTAAATATGGATGACTGCAGATTATTTTTAAGCAAATGGAGGACTGTTGGAGGAAAGGAGAAAATTGTTTTTCTCCAAAAATGTACTGTTAATCAATATCTAATCAATCTTTATCTTGAAATGTTTATAGTCAATAGAGATTTTCCTGTGACAATTAACTAATTATCTCATAAAGGTAAATGGAAGCAATTTTTACAGTAAACAAACATTATTATAATGACCCTGAATACTCAAACAACTTTCCACAAGTTTCAGTGTTAAATAATTTTTCCTTTTCAGGTCTGAGAAATTCTTGCCCACAGTCATTTGACTCAGTGTTAAAAATTAGCACTGCTAGGTTTGACTGAACTGTTGACAAAACACCAACATTTATCATCATGAGGTTGAGAAGGAAATAGGAGACAGACTTGTTGAATGTCTCTGGGTAAGGAAAAGAGAAATTAACAGAAGAATGATGCCATGGTAGGGGTCTAGTACAGACCACCTAACCATGAAGAAAAGGTGGGTTAGGCTTTTTTTAAATGACTAACAAAATCATCCAAAGTGTAGGACTTGCTAGTGATGGGAGAGTTGAACTTCCCAGACATCTGTTGGGAAAATAACACAGCAGGGCATACATAGATTATCCAACAAGTTCTTGGAATGTACTGGAGACACTTCTTTATTTCAGAATGTAGAGAAAGGTAGTGGGGAGACACTGTTCTAGATTTGATTTTGACAAATAGAGAAGAGCTTGCTGTGAGTTTGAAAGTGAAAGGCAGTTTGGTTGAAAGTGATCATGAAATGGTAGAGATCATTACTTTAAGGAATGGGAAGACAGAAAACAGCATAATAAAGAAAATGGATTTCAAAAAGGCAGACTTTAGTAAACTCAAAAAGTTGGCAGATAAGATCCCATGGGAAGCAAGTCTAAGCAGAAAAACAGTTCAAGAGAGCTGGCAGTTTTTCAAACAGACATTTTTTAAAGTCACAGAGTAAACTATCCCACTGCATAGGAAGGATAGAAAGTATGGCAAGAGAGCACCTTGGCTTAACCAGGAGATTAATTATCTGAAAATTAAAAATGAGTTCTACAGAAAGTGGAAACTAGGTCAAATTACGAAGGATGAATATAAACAAATAACACATGTATGTATGGGCAAAATTAAAAGGTCAAAGAACAAAATGAGATTAAATGAGCTAAAAATATATAGTGTAACAGGAAAAAAATTCTACAAATGCATTAGAACTAAAAGGAAGACCAAAGACAGGGCAGGCCCATTACTCAATGGGGGTAAAAAGTAATAACAGAAAATATGGAAATGGCAGAAGTGCTAAATGACTTTTTTGTTTCAGTTTTTACCAGATAGGTTAGTAGTGACCAGACATTTAGCACAGTGAATGCCAGAAAAATGAGGTAGAATCTGAGGCTAAAAGGGTGAAAGAGCAAATTAAAATGACTTAGACAACTTAGATGCCTTCAAGTCACCAGGGCCTGATGAATATATCCTTTAGAATAGTCAAGGAGCTGACTAAGTTGATATCTGAGCCATTAGCAATTATCTTTGAAAAGTCATGGAAGATGGGACAGATTCCAGAGAACTGAAAAAAGGCAAATACAGTGCCAATCTATAACAAAGGAAATAAGAACAATCTTGGGAACTACAGACAGTCAGTTTAACTTCAGTACCCAGGTAGATAATGGAGCAATAATTAAGCTATCAGATGGCAAACACCTACAAGATAATAAGATGATAAGTAACAGTCAGCTTGGATGTGTCCGGAAAAAGTCATGTAAAACCAACGTAATAACTTTCTTTGACAGTGTAACAAGTGTTGTGGATGGAGAAAGAAGTAGATGTGGTATATCTTGACATTAGTAAGGTTTTCTATACTCTCTTGCAGGACCATCTCGTAAACAAACCAAGAAAATACAACTTAAATGGAGATGCTATAAGGTAGGTGCATAACTTATTGAAAAAACATTCCCAGGGAGAAAAATTAATCATCACTGGTAATCATCAATGATACAAGCTAATATTAATCATTGGCATGAAGTCTAAGGCCCGTGAGAAGCTATCTGTATTCTGAGAAAGAGAGCAAGATAAAACAATATAAAATAAGATTCAAAGGGCCTGGCCTTGTAGTCTTTCCTCAGGCGAATCTCCCATTGAATTCAAAAGGAGTTATACTTGAATGAATTATGACTTCATGGTTGACTCCACAAGTACTCAAGTAAGTACTCAAGATCATCATAATGTGCAGAGATCTGGCTAGGGTAGTTGTGAGCAATTTTTATTGAGCCGTAGAAATGAAATTACAAAAACAATAGAAAAATGACAAATGGAAAAATCTCAATGATATAAAAAACTGCTTATTTATACTGGTAATTATAAATTAAAACTTTACAGCAATGAGAAGGCACTAGGATAGAAAAGCAGTAGTGTAAGTCCTATTAAACTGGAGTTTGCTTTGAGAGAGAGTGAGGCATTCAATGAGTTAGACTTCTGAACCAGAGCTGTGTGGGTAACCAGAGGTGGAAATAAACTTACTCTCCTATATTAATCTTGGGATATCTGCTTGTTTGTTACTATGGGATTACATTTTTCTTTAAGTAAGGAAACAGACTAGAAAGGAAAGTAGAGCCCGATTTGTTAACCTTGGAATTTTTACTATATGCTGCTAGACAGTGGTGATATTGCTGGAGAGGGCTTTTTGTTGTTGGAAATAGATGACTGAGCAGGAACAGGGAATCATTTAATCTTTTTGACCATGATGAGTATGTATAATCTAAGGCTCCTATACAAATATTGTAGTTCTATTTGACTGGAGAATCTGGATTAGCCAGGATTCCTCATGGGGGGCTCCTGCAGTCTGTCCCCTCCAAAGCCAGCTGCCACACGCCTGAGATCAGAGCAAGTTTTTGTGGAAGGATTTAGGTAAATATTTAACTGCATAGTATAACTAGGACAGGAAACAGGCACTAAAAAAAGTTAGGATGGAACATCACTCATTGACTCCATTCCTTCCTGTCTGATCGATCACAGAGAATGAGTACCACCACCACTCCAAAAGCTTTCATGTATGGGCTCCTGAAGAGCCAGATGATTCCCTCTTTTCTTCAGCATGTTCTTGAGACCTCAGAGATATTCAGACCATACCAATGGATTCAAATGTCCACAGCTCTGGGATGCTAGGGGATGAACCTATTGGTTCCTTCTCACCTTAGAATTTATGAGAGAGAGTACTGTTCTTTTCTCCTGTGTCTGCCTCAGGAGAAAAGGCAGCCTGGGGGAAGCAACACAAGTACACATTACAAATATTTTTGTCTTCCTATGCATACCTGGGTCCAGGTTAATCCCTGCCTGTGGTCAGGGCTGTCCCTAAGGGGTGCGGGGCCTGGGTCAATCAGCCTCTGTGGGGCCCCCCCCACCCCCACTGGGGGTGGGGTCAGCTGGCCCAGGGGAGGCGCAGGAGAGCGAGCCTGACCCCTGGGCCAGCTTGCTCTGCCTCTGGGCAAGCTGTTCCCCAGCCTGGGGGCAGGCTGAGCCAGTCAAAAGCACAGGCCAAGTTCTGCGCTCCTGCTCTCCCCACAACACTGCCTTCAGCTCCACGCTGAGGGCGGTGGGGAGGGGGCGTGAGTCAGCATGGGGCATGCACTGCTGCCCCCCCTCCACAGTTGTGCTGCCTCCTGCCCTTTCCCCCTGCCTTTGGCACAGAGCAGAAGGCAGCGTGGGGGTGGGGGGTGGGAGCACAGAACCCAGAGTCCGCCTTTGGCCAGCTCACCCCTCCCCCAGGATGGGGAACAGCTGGCCATGGGGGGGCAGTGGTGTGGGCAGGACAGCATGGGGCCCACAGAACCACGGGGCCTGGGCTGAGTGCCCCCCCCAAGGACGGCCCTACCTGTGGTATCATGCTGGAGAGGTAGAGAGAGAGGGATGATTAAGGTACTGCCTGCTGGCACTACATGGAATTGCTAGTGCTAATTATTTTTAAGAAAATTGCTCTGAGAGCTCTGTAGAACAGCTAACCATGGCTACCCCTTTGGAACTTGTCCAAGGCACTGAATACAGCCTGGGACAGTGTTTCTATTTGCCCTCCCTGGCTGACAATCCTGTCCATTTGGCAGAGAAGGATGCTTCACTCACACTCACTCCTAATAGTTCGTGAAAGAAAAATGAAGAGATATGTGTAGAACTCCTATTGTCTTCCTGAGCAAAAAGGAGTACTCACCTAATCTGGTGACCTTTTTTTTTTTTCTGAGAACAAGAGTCATAAGAACATGGCTACTTAGGGCTATCTTTAATTGTTGTGCAATGCTTAGATATTACAGCAGTAGGCTTTTTAGACAAGCATGGATTAGATATCTACTAATTTGAGCTGAGAAACTCCATAAAAGTATGGCACTCCATGGAAAGGATCTAGTGATGAAGTTTAGCCCAACATGATTATATGCATGAAGACAAAACTGACTTTCACAAAGACAAGCTGTGTGGATTTGAGCAGTATTCTCTGAGATGCTAGCTGGCAACTGAATGAGGCAATAATTGAATATATGCAAGCAAGTTTAACCTGAGAGGGATTTTGTTACTGAGATGTGAAGTGAGGTAATGTCATGATTAGGAGATATGGGAGCTAAAAGAGCATTCAAAAAGTTTTCCTCATGGTGAACAGGAGACTACACGTGGGTTACCTTTTTTTTTTTTTTTTTAAACATTCATGTTCCCACAAGCAAGGGTGCTAGAATAAGGGGTGCTAAACATGTGGTAGCGCCCCATGGCTTGAAGTGCATTCCATCATATACAGGGTTTACAGTTTTGTTCAGTGGCTTTCAGCATCACTACTATAAAATTTTTCCAACATCACTGCCAGCAAGAGAAATCCAAGCAAAAACTGCTGCAAAGATGACTTCTACAAGACCCTTGTCAGTCTGACATGAAGGCTGTGCAATGTGTCTATTTATGAATGAAGACTAGGAGTTTATGACTAGTGGTCTAAAACTATGATTTATGTGTGAAACAAGACAGTTTCTCCTTCAGAAGAAAAAGAAGAACTTGAATGGCTACTGAAATCTCTATAAGAGACAAAGAGCATAGGAAGGAGAATGAAGAACAAGGAGACCAAAGAACACAATCATTAAGTGAGAGAGAGGAGAGTAATATCCTGAATGGGAAAGAAATAAGATGTAGACATATAGCATTAACAGAGTTAGAAACTATATGAACAGAAGGCAAAAATACATCCCGCCATTTAACCTTTACACCAGTGATAGGTATTCCATCTTCAACAGAACAGAAGAGAATTAAGCCTCGAGACCAAGAGAGATCAGTAGGCTAATCAGTGATCAAGAGATAAGCACTGAAAGGGAGCCAACAAAAATAAAGAGGCCTTAGTTAATCTTGATTAGTGACTATACAATATGGAACATGGCCTGTGAACTGCAGGACAGTATATAACTTCCCAGCAAATTTAAATACCTGCTAAATTGGTCAAATAACCAGTCAATATGTGAGCACCTACAGGAAAATACTGTTATTCATATCATCACTGGGACTGATCCTGCATGGACTGAGGTAGTCTTGAATTTTCTATTGGAATGATTTTCTGTCAGAAAATGCAGCTTCCACCAAGTCAATATTTTCCATGGGAAAATTACAATTTTGAAAAAAAATCAGTTTGCCACTGGGAAAATCTAAATGAAACTATTTCTTTTTCAATTGCAGGGGCACCACTACACATAAATATTGGGGGGGGGGGCCCGGCCCCCACTGGCCACTGGGGCCCCGATTTGTTCCCTTCCCTCCCTTCGGCAGCCCCCTGAGCCCCTCCTTAACCACCCAGTCCCACTGCCCCGGGCTGACCCCCTCCTCTGTTTTCCCACTGGGCCAGCGTGCCTGCCCCCAGACTCCCCACCTTGTCCCTGGCTCCCTTACCTGCCTGCTAGAGGAAGGGTGGGGCTGCAGCAGAGACTGAGGCCCCTGGCATCACCCTACTCTGAGCAGGGTCATGCCAGGGTGGGAGTTTTAAAAACTTCCAGGCCCAGTCTGGGGCAGCTCCCTACCAGCCAGAAGACTCTGTCTTCCATCTGGGTAGAGGCTGCAGCTTCTGGCTGCCCACTGCCCAGGCAGTGTTCCCTGTGCAGAAGCAGGATAGTGCACCCCCACACAGTTTAGAGGCGCACTACTCAGTCTGACCCTGAGTTTCAGGGGGGCTGAGGCCCCTGAAGCTCCCCCCCCAGCAACACCACTGTTCCATTGGTTTGACTTATATCAGAATATTTTGTTTTGTTAAACTGATCCAAAAGTATTTCATTTAAAATCAGTTCAACAAAATATTACATTGCATTGCCCTATGAGCACATTGCTGCCTGGGAGTTTTTGATGCTATTTTATTATGGGCCAGACTCTCTGGAGGACCACATCTCACTTAATGCAAAGTGGATTCCCCACTGATCAAACTGCATGGTTCATCACAGGAGCCACATGACTGTGGCTGCATCATGGGAGAAGTAATCTGACCAAGCAGCCTTGCATATAGGGGTGGTTGGCAGCATCAGGTGCCCTAAGTGAGAGACTATCTGTAGGGTTGGGTTTGGAGCCTCCTAGAGTTGCACCTCCATAATGCTCTACATAGGGCCCTTTCCTCTTCAGTTCCTTCATGCCAGATGATTTTAACAGTGCAGTAGACAAGATGGTTTTGGAATGGACATAAGCAACACATCTCAAAGAACAACAGTTACAGAAGATTTGTAACTATCTTTTCTTCTTCAAGTGCTTGCTCATGTCAATGCTAAACTGGGTGATTCTCAAGCCATACCGAAGGAGGAGGGATTACAACTTAGACTCCCACAGACTGCAGCATCATCTCTAGCCTGTTGAATAATTGTATAATGCATTGTGAAGGTGTGAACTGACAACTATGTTATTAAGTTGCAAATGACTTGGACTGGCACCTGCACCAGAAAGGCTGCTGAGGCTGCCTGTGATTTTGTAGAGTGGACCATTAACTCAGGTGTGGCATCTTTGCCAGGCCATAGCATGTCTTGATACATGGTGTCATCTAAGATGAGATGTGGTACGATGAAATCAGTTTCCCATTCATCCTATCAGCCCGTGCCACAAACAGTTCAGATGTTTTCCTGAAAGGTCTTGTCCTTTCAATGTAGAAGGTTAAGGCCCTTCTAAAATCAAGAGTATGTAGCCAACACTCCCTACTAGTGGCATGTGGTTTTAGGAAAAAGAAGCAGAAGGAAAATGTCCTGATTAGAGTGAAAGGGCGAGACTATCTTTGGCAGGAAGGCCAAAGGGGAGCAAAGCTGGACCTTGTCCTTAAAAAACACCATGTACGGCTCTGAAGTTAGCACTCCGAGTTTAGGTACCCTTCTGACTGAAGTTACAGCTATCAGAAAGGTCACCTTCCAGGATAAGGATAAGAATGAACATCACACCAGAGGCTTTAACGGAGGTTCTGTCAACCTTGAGAGGATGAGGTTTAGGTCCTACTGGGCTACTGGTGGACACATATGCAGGAACAGTCTATCCAAACCCTACAAGAACTGCTTGACCATGAGGTTCACAAAAACTAAGCCACTCGCCTTCCCCAGATGGAAAGCTAAAATAACAGCAAGCTGAACTTTCATCAAAAGACCCCGAGAAGCCCTGTTGCTTCACGTGAAGTAAATTGTCCAGAATCATCAGGATCAGTGCTTCTCTTTGTTGCTGCCCCTGTGGAGCATCATTTCCACTTTGCCACATAAGTAGCCCTAGAAAAGGGTTTCCTATTACCAAGGAAGATCACCCTGACCTGGCCTGAGCTAATCAGCTCTCTGGGATTCTAGCATGAAGGTTCCAAATCTTGAGGTGCAGCGTCTTGAGGTTGGGATGCTGCTATTTGGCCTTCCATCTGGAGGAGATGGGTGGCTCAATCTTTGTGAACCCCATAGTCAAGCAGTTCTTGAAGGGTAAGCAGGTCAGATAGAAGAGATAGGGTGATTGGTGCTTCTACTGTCAGCTCAGAGTTGTAAACCAATGCTGCCAGGGCCAAGCTGAGGCTATCAGAATCACCATGGTCTCATCTTGCTGGATCTTTGGCAGCACCCTTGGGACAAGCAGATTTGGCAGGAACGCATAGAACTGCTGATTCATCCTTGGGATGAGAAATGTGTCCGCAGTGGACCTGGGGCTGTGCCCTTGAAAGGAGCAGAACCCCTTGCACCTCTTGTTAAGCTGTGAGGTAAACAGGTCTGCCCAGGGAATGCACCACCTCTGGAAGATATTGGCCTATATGTCTGTATGAATCAACCACTTGTGGGTGAGGAAAGACCTTCTGAGATTGTTCTGGCACCTTAGGAGGTATGCTGCCACTAGGTGGATCAATCAAGTGATGCAGAATTCACACATATTGAGAGCTGCCTGGAACAGGTGAGAGGAGTGAGCTCGATTCTGTTTGTTTATATAAAACATCACTGTCATATTGTCTGTCAGAACTGACACCACCTGGCTCTGTAACTCTTCCTGAAAGGCTTGGAATGCCCACCACACTGCTCTTAACTCTCTCACTTTGATGTATAACCACAGGTCTGATTCTGTCCACAGACTTTGCATCCTGTGCTCACTTAAGTAGCTCCCATCCACATCTGAGGCATTCATCAGTAGACACACAAATGGCTGTGGTGAGTGGAAGTGAAGACCTGCTCACAGTTGATGGGGGTGCAGCACCAATTCAGGGAAATCAGAACCTTGGGGAGCAGAGATACCACCCTATCCAATGTATTGTATGCTGGTTGATACATCATTGCTAATCATGACTAATCAGCCTTGCATGCTGGATCATGTAAGTACATGCTGGCATATGTCCCAGAAGATTTAAACAGCTCCAGGCTCCAGTGCAAGGATGAATCTCCAAACTCATTATCATATCCCTGATGGCCAAAAAATGAGCTTAGGGAAGGCACATCATTGCTCATCCCGAATCCAGTACTGCCCCAATAAACTCTGTGCTCCGCATGGGGACCAGTGTCAACTTTTGCTTGTTAATCATGAGATCAGCTTGCCAAAAGTGGTTTGTATCATCTGCAGGTGCACTGCCACCTGGGCCCTGGTGTATCCCCTTATTAGCCAATCATCGAGGTAAAGGAACACCTAAACTCCTCACCTCTACAGGAAGGCAATGACTACTGAGAGATATTGTGTGAAGACTCAGGATGCAGCTGACAGACTGAAGGGCAGAGCTGTAAAATGCAGGTGCATCTTGCTGACCACAAAATGGAGAAACTATGCCTTGGGACAATGGCCACATGAAAGTACGTGTCCTTCAAGTTGAAAGTAGCATACCAGTTTACTGAATTCAGGGAAGTTCCAAAGGGGCAGCCATGTTAGTTTTAGTTCAGCAAAACAAACAAGGAGTCCTGTGACACTTAAAGACTAACAAATTTATTTATTGCATGAACTTTCGTGGGAGAAAATCCCAATTCATCAGATGCTTTGAAAATGTGGGAACTTAAAGAATGGGAAGAAAATAAATACAGGGGAGCGTAAGTCATGGGTTCAGGTCACACTGTAACAGCAAATCAAAGCAGTTGTTAAGATTCAAACACTGGGAAACAGCACATAGAGGAAGGTGAAATCAAATCACCTATTATAATAGGAAAAGAATTCATACTCACGATTTAATACTGCTTTCACACAACTGAATCTGCATACCAGTTCTAGTTCAGCTGTTTCAGACTGATATATAGATTCATTTGTGTGAAAGCAGGATTAAATTGTGACTGTGGATTCTTTTCCTATTACAACAGGTGATTTGACCTCACCTTCCTCTGTGTGCTCTTTCCTAGTGTTTGAATCTTAACAACTGCTTTGTTTTGCTGTTACAGTATGACCTGAACCCATGACTTACATTTCCCTGTATTTATTTTCCTCCCATTCTTTAAGTTCCCCCATTTTCAAAGCTTCTGACAAAGTGGGATTTTCTCCCATGAACGCTCATGCTATAAATAATTTTGTTAGTCTTTAAGTGCCACAGGACTCAGAAACAACCTTTCTGCTGAAGCAGTTGCTTGTGAGAGGGGTCTCTGAATAGGAAAGGAGATGGAAGAGAGTGGGAAGGAAACAGAGAAAAAAACTGGACTGAGTATCCTGATTTTACCGTGCAATGGCCCTTCTGGTCCAATGTAAACTGGTAAAATTGTGAAAAATGGCTGCAAAAGAGGAAATAGTGTAGATCCAGGTTTGAGGCTGGCATTCCATCCTTGGAGGCACCCTCAGAAGTTCTTTTTTTGGCCCCGAAGCCTGCTGCAACTGACCATGGTTCTAGCCAAAGTAATGATGGTTATTCCCCCTGCCATTTCAGCCCTGTCTACGATTGTAGTCTTGTCTTTGCTGGTAGAAGTAGGGCACTGTCTGTGGCTTAAAGAGCTTCCTCTGGGGTGCTGGTGTGTGAAAGCCAAATGAAAATTTGAAAGTGGAAGGTAATTTAGGTGAAAGTGATAATGAAATGGTAGACTTCATGATTCCAAGGTATGGTAGGAGAGGGAACACCAAAATAAAGAAGATGGATTTTAAGAAGACTGACTTTAGCACACTCAAGGAATTGATAGGCAGGATCCTATGGAAAGCATGTCTAAGAGGAAAAACAATTGAAGACAGTTGGCAGTTTTTCAAAGAGAGTATGAAGTACACAAGAACAAACTAATCAAATGCACAAGAAGGATAGAAAGTATGGCAAGAGACCACCTTGGCTTACTGGGAGATTTTCAATCATCAAAAAATGAAGAAGAATCCTACAAAAAGTGGAAACTTGGCCAAATCATAAAAAGATGACTATAAACAAACAATGTAGTTATGTAGGAGAAAAATCAGAAAGCCTAAGGCACAAACAGATCCAACTAGCTGAAGGCATAAAAGGTAACAATATAACATTTTTAGAATACATTAGAAATAAGGAAGACCAAGGATGGCATAGGTTTATTAGTCAACCCAGAGGAAGAAACAGTAAGAGAATATGTGGTAATGGCAGAGAAACTAAATGCTTTCTCATTTCAGTTTTCATTGAGAAGGTTTGTGATGACTGGATACATGATGTAGGGGAGGACGGTCAAAACAGGACAGGATCAGAATCTAAAATAGGGAAAGAACAAGTTAAAAATTACCTAGACAAGGTAGATGCCTTCCAGTCACCAGGGCCTGATGATATGCAGCCTAGAATACTCAAGGAGCTGACTCAAGAGATATCTGAGCCATTGGCTATTATCTTTGAAAAATCATGGAAGACTGGAGAGGTCCCAGAGGACTAGAAAAGTGCAAATACAGTGCCCATCTATAAAAAGGGAAACATGGACAACCAAGGGAATTATAGACCAGTCAGCTTAACCTCTGTACCAGGAAAAACAATGGAGCAAATTATTAAGGAATCTATTAGCTAGCACCTAGGAGAGAATATGGTGCTAAGTGAGAGTCAGCATGGATTTGTCAAGAACAAATTGTGTCAAATCAACCTGGTAGCTTTCTATCATGGGGTAACAAGCCTTGTGGATAGAGGGGAAGTGGTAGATGTGGTGTATCTAGACTTTAGTAAGGCTTTAGATACAATCTTGCATCATCTTCTTCTTAAAAAAATTGGGAAGTACAGCCTGGCTAGAGCTACTATAACATGGGTGAAAAACTGATTGGATTATTACTTCCAGAGGGTACTTATCAATGGTTCACAGTCATGCTGGAAGGGCATAATGAGTGGAGTACCACAGGGATCAATTGTGGGTCCAGTTCTCTTCCTTATTTTCATCAATGATTTAGATGATGGTATAGAAAGTACACTTATAGGCTGTGTTCTCACACAGCCAGTTATTTCGATATGGTTGTTTCGCAACAACCGTATATCGAAATAACGCTTATTTCAAAACAACTTATTTCGAATTAACAAAATGTTAATTCGAAAAAAGGAAAAAAGGCGGAAACGAAATAGCAGGTTCATACTATGAACTTGCTATTTCACTTCTGCAGGGGGCTGCAGGCACCGGCGGGGTTCAGCGCTGCCCGGCGCTGCTCCCTGCCGGT
>ML681994.1:31847292-31864798 GCA_007922195.1 Podocnemis expansa | reverse complement strand
TGAGGGGTGTCCCCTGGCCAGGGTGCTGAGGGGGCACGCCTTGAACTGTTGTTTCGGAGATCTTGTTCCGAAACAACACGTTCAGACGGTGTTGTTTCGAAACAACTGTGGCGAAACAACTTTGTTTCGCCCACGGACTAGGTTTAACTTGTTTCGAAACAACCGTGCGTCGTGTGAACAGCCTAAATCTTATTTTGAAACAACCTCTGTTGTTTCAAAATAAGAGGGCTGTGTGAACACAGCCATAAAGTTTGCTGATGACACCAAGCTGGGAGGCGTTTGAAGTTCTTGGGAGGATAGGATCACAATTCAAAATGATTAGGACAAACTGCTGAAATGGTCTGAGGTAAACAGAATGAAATTCAATAAAGACAAGTGTAAAGTACTCCACTTAGGAAAGAACAATCCATTGAACATACACAAAATGGGCAATGACTGCCTAGGAAGGAGTACTGTGGAAAGGGATGTGGGTGTCACAAAGGACCACCAGCTAAATATGAGTAAACAGTGTAACACTGTTGCAAAAAAAGCAAACACCATTCTGGGATATATTAACAGGAGTATTGTAAGTAATACATGAGAAGTAATTCTTGCTCTCCACTCCAGTCTGATTAGTCCTCAATTGGCGTATTGTGTCCAGTTTTGGGCACATGATTTCAGGAAAGATGTGGACAAACTGGAGTCCAGAGAAGAGCAACACTATGATTAGAAGTCTGGAACACTTGACTTATGAGGGAAGATTGAAAGAGCTGGGTTTGTTAGTCTAAAAAAGAGGAGACTGAGAGGGATGTAACAGTTTTCAAGTATCTAAGAGTTTGTCATAAAGAGAAGGGAAAAAAACTGTTCTCCTTAACTGCTGATGATAGGACAAGGAGCAATGGACTTAAATTACAGCAAGGGAGGTTTAGGTTGGACATTTGGAAAAAATTCCTGTCAGGGTGTTTAATCATGGGAATAATTTGCCCAGGCAGGTTGTGGAATCTCCATCATTGGAAGTTTTTAAGAGCAGGTTAGACAAGCACCTGTTGGGGATAGTTTAAGAGGGTACTTCGTCCTGCCATGAGTGCAAGGGACTGGACTTGATGACCTCTCATGGTCCCTTCCAGTTTCTCTGATTCCATGACTTTAGAATGGCCCTTGAGTTCTTCAAGCTCTGTAACATAGAGTCTGTCTGGGATGCAAATAACTCTGGGCCTTCAGTGCAAAGGTCCTAGATGGTTGTTTGAACGTCCTGAGGTAGGCCTGAAGCTTGCTGTAACAAGCTCTCTCTCATGGCCACCTCTGACAACATGGCACAGGTTGCATTGTCCACTGCTTCCAAGGCCAACTGGAGTAAAGTTCTGGATACTACCTTAAATCTCTAACCATTGTTATGAACTCAGACTTGGACTCTTGTTGCATTGAGTCTTTGAATATTGTTCACTGACCCTCAAGAATTTTAGGCATGCCTATATAGGATAGCTTGCTGATTTGCAGTCCAAAGTTGAAGCACTCTTTGCACCTGAAAAGGTCCAACTTTTTGGTGTTTTTGGCCTTCGGCATGGGCCCTTGCTAAGCCTGGCATTTCTTCTTATTAGTGACAGCCATCACCAGTGACCCTGGAATGGGGTGGGTGTAAAATTGCTCGTGCCCCTTGAAGGGCAAAAAATATTTTCTTTCTACCTTATTGGCCATCAGGGATAGAGAGGACAGAGTCTTCCATAAGGTCTTTCGGGTCTCCCTGATTGTTTTGATTAGAGGAAGGGTGATCCTGGAATAATCTTCCAGAACCAGTATGTCGGTGTCTTCTACTACTGCCTCAGCCTGAAGACCCATATTTTGAGCCACCCTGCACAGCAGCTTCAGGTGCATCCTGCTATCGTCTGGAATAGCCACTGAAGCAGCTTCTGCTACTGCTTCATTCAGGGACAAAGAAGAAGACTCTCTCACAGGTCCTGGGATTCCATACTCTTTGGCATCATCTGGGTTCTGCAGTGCTGTCTCACTTCCCTCAGCACTGGGTTCATGCAGTTTGTCCAACTCAATGCCAGTGTCTTAAGCATCTCTGGTGTCTGGGAGAGCTCTTGCCAAGTGAGATGGCCATGGACTGGATCCTGAGGTCAAAGTAGACCTAAGTGGGACTGTTTGGTTTCACCAAGAGGGTCCAAATGAGCCACTGAAATGGGCCATTGTGGTGGCATCTGCCATTGGGGTGGCCACTGCATTGAGGGGTGTGGTGGCCCTTTAGGATGATTCCTGCTCTGGCACTGACTTTTCCTGGATACTATTGACTCTGCTTCAGAGTCTGAGGAGAATCTGCCACTGCATGGAGAACATGTTGGTGCAGCACTGAGGAGTGCCAAAGACTGGTTCTGTGGAGACTGAGATCCATTCATGGTGCCAGATGGTGCCAGGGATCAGTGTTTCAGGGAATGTGCTGAGAGATCATAGAGCAGAATGGTGCTAGGAACCAGAACTCCGAGGAGCAGGGCCTTGCCATCAGAACTTGTTTGCCTCTTGATGGTACTGAGACCTTCTCTGGCACTGGGTCCTTTGAGCATTTTCATCAACGGTGGTCTGGCAGACCTGTCTCCTCAGTTAACACTTTCAGCAACTCAAAAGCTTTGGGAGTGGAGGGGAGCTAAAGGTATTCCTCCAGCATCTCCCTAGTTCAGGGGTCTCAAACTCAAATCACCACAAGGGCCGCATGAGTACTAGTACAGGGCCACGTGAGGACTAGTACATTAGCCTGAGGGCTGCACCACTGAAACCTTTTCATACAATGATATTGCTAATATTTGTAGCAATAGTGTTGTTGCAGGCTGCAGGAAATAGTTTCGGGGCCACAGGTTGCCCACAGATTGTGTGTTTGAGACCCTTGTCCTAGTTGAATATGGCACTAGTGCCATGCTTTTAGGGTCCAGGGTCGAGTGGCCTGGCACGGGTCTCACTCTGCTCATTTCCTTACCCAATCCTCGATGGTGGTGACCGCTCTCTTCCAACCTCTTCTTTCTGCGTGGCATTGGGGAGTGGATCGGTGCAGCTGAGTCTCCTGTGCCATTATCTTCAGTGGTGGTGAAATGTCAAAGAGCCATGGCACTGTCATAGAGTCCTTTGACTGTGGCCTTTCCTGTACTGATGCTGAAACACTGTGCACCAAGGCTGATTTGCCAACTTGCTCCCCAGAAGTGCCAGAAAGTCAAAGAGCTTCCTCCATCATTAGAAATTTGAGCCTTTGGCTCATCTCTTTCTGAATCCTTGGATGGAAACCTCAGAGAACTTACACTTAGCCTCCAAGAGTAACTCTCTTAAACACTTAAGGCAAGAGGAATGTGGGGCATCTTTGGGAATGGGCTTCTTACAGGATACGCATGACATGGAGATGGGCATGCCCCAACCCCAGTACAGGGTGGGCAGACTAAACTACCCACTAATGGTAACTCTATCTTAACTGCACTAATACAACAAATTCTAACTGTTAGGTATTTGCAGGTACTTAATACAAAGGAATAAGAAGTGGGAATCTCTTGCTGAGCAAGAGATATCAGTTGTTCCAGTGACTGTCATGGGTGGTAAGAAGGAATTGAGAAGGGATGGTTTGCAGGTCCTATATAGAGTGCTATGGAGGCACAACTCCAGGGGGCTTTACAGCTAACCCTGTGGGCATTCTGGGGGAAAGTTTTCTGGTGTACCATGCATGCAACATGTGCACACCTAGTTTGGAATCAACATGAACAAGTACTTGAAGAAGAACCAAGTATTTCAATATTGGGAATGCTGAAATGTTTCGTTCTGACTGATAATTTTCAAGTGAAACTTTTCAGTAGTTTTCAGGGAAATTTTTTCATATATTTTGTTCCTCAAAAAATGACAAAATTTCAAATTTTTGCCCCAGTCTGGGACAAATCAAAATGTTGAAATATTTGAATTTTCTGTGGAACAGAAATTTTGAATTTTGCTCAGTTTGAGTGACATCAGTAAAATGAGAATCTCTTAAAATGTAAAGTATTTTACAGAATGAGGAATAACTGAAGACACAGTATAGATTGGACAAATAGAGGTAAGTAGTAATACCTAATTTTAAGGCCAGAAGAGACTGTTATGATCCCTTAGTCTGACCTCTTGCATTAACACAGGTCAAAATTACAGATCCAACAATTGTCACTTCCTCGTCTAGGATTACATATAATTTGAATATAAGTAAATAGTTCAAAGTCGATGTAGAAGAGAAAAATGTTCTATTAAGTAGTTTTAAGTTAAGAGGATATCACATCTATAACAAGCCAGGGCATGGCTTGTATTATGCCTATAACTCCATAAAAAGCCCCTCTGCAAGGGATCCTGTAATATACATACCCCTGATGTACCAGCCAAAGTACCACCACTAATTTCTTTTCTGTGATTCCATCTAACTCTGGTGCCAGTAGGTAGTGGCAAAGAATTCCCAGACTGCTGTTCCAGCTTCCACCAGTGACTTCATTCCACCCTCTTCCTTCTCCTTTGCAGTTTGACCTCTTCTCCATTCTCATTGGGTTTCCTAAGTCTCCAGTGTAACTTCCCATAAACCCCTAAATAATCTATCACCAATACTAAGTAAAGTAGTTATAGCTCATAAATTACATTTGCCTATGGGGTCCACACTTTTGAAAAGATACACTCAAATTGCAGAAAGTTTGGCAGAGAGCAATACAAATGAAAATGTTAGGAAAACAAGATCTGTGAGGGACTTTTAACAGAGTTACATAGATTCAATCTAGCCAAAAGAGACATAATAACAGCAACTATTTACAAAAGGTAAAGGAGAGTCATAAAGCGGATCAATTTTTCTGATTGGTCAAAAAAGAATGAACAGTTAATTTAACATGTAGAAGAGCAAATTTAGATTGAACAGTAGGAAAAAATGTATATCTGTACAAGCAGTGAGGTGATGGTACAACCCAGGGAGGCTGTGACATTGCCATTTCAGACTGAACTGTTGTAGGAAGTCCATTTATTATTCTTGGGGATGGTTATAAATAACTGAATCAATCCTGTATGTTGCTAGAGGAGGTACTAGATGAACACACAGTGTCACCATGAGGCAAATAGTTATATTATATATCTATAGTTATATTAATCTAAAGCTTTTCTTGAAAGGCAGCAAAATATGAAACAACTTTACTGTTTTGTAGTAGCTACAATAAGAAATTACTCCTGTACGTTTAAAAAGCAGGTATTTTATTCTATTCCATTATATAAGCAAGCCAGCATTTAATATTTTTGTTTCAAAAATTGCAACATTATGAATTTTAATGTGCTTATGATATAATGGAGAATAAAGAATATAGGCAAGTTCCAAAGGGGCAGCTGTGTTAGCCTAATAAAGCAAAAAAGGCAAGGAGTCTTGTCACACTTAAAGACTGACATTTATTTATTGCATGAGCTCTCATGGGAAAAAATCCCACTTCGTCGGGGTGGTTGAATGAAAAACAGTCTACAAAGCCAGATGTAAAACCTGTATTTGATTTTGGAGACAGAATCCTTTTTCACTGGGTTAATTTTCTAATGTAAAAAATTCAGTACAAGTCCACAGATAGCATTGACCACGTATGTCCCAGTCTCTTAAGGGCAGTATGAGAGCAATCCCCTGTAATTTGCATAATAATTGTACTAGCACTTTCCCTCTCAAGCAGGGGTCAGCAAAACCTGGAACATGTGCTGACAGTGGCACAAGAAATGATTTGGAGCGGCATGTGGCACCCTCTGCTGAAAGTGCCACTCCTGCCCCAGAAAAGCAAGCAGCAGTGCCCCAGGCACCCAATGGTTTCAAGGCATGCCATGGAAAGAAGCTGCTTAAACCTGCAATGGCTTCTTTTCGTGGCATGCCTAGGGACCCGTGCCCCAGGTATGTTGTAGAGAGGAGCTGCTCTAGGTGTTTTCTTTCCAGAGTGTGCTTGGGGACTCACCCCTGGGCAAGCTGCATGGAGGAGTTGCTTGGGGCAGCTTCTTTCTGTGGCATGCCTGCAAACACTCTCCCAGAAACACTGCAGCTGTGGAAGCCACCAAATTTTCAGGCAGCAATGCAGCCACTTTTTTTGGCAAAGGGGCTACTGGCACTGACTAAGGTACAGGAAGGAAGGGCTGGCACAGGGGTCAGTAAAGGTTGCTGACCCCTACTCTCAAGTGTTCTTTCTTGCTGTATATATTCGCCATTTAAAGATTCTGCACTTTAAAAAATGTTAGGGTCATATTTTTCCTTGATGTAACTCTATCAATATCAATAGAATTACATCAGGTCAGATTTGTCCTTTAATTATTACTGGAAAAAGAACTACTTGAAAATCTTTGGAGAAACTTTAAAAAAACACAAATGAACAACTGTTGTTACTTCAGGTCTTCATTCTTTCATCACTCTGGAATAAGGATAATTGATAATTTGACTTCTTTCTCTCATGATGCATGAACACTGCCCTTAAATTCCTTTCCTTTGCTATTCAATTAGCTGAACAAGTATAATAATCCAATCTACATAATTTAAGCAATAGATTGCTTCTAAATAAAAGAAGAAATTCCAATATGGTAATGTTTTAACATTTCCAGCAGTAAATAAACAAACAGAGGTATAGACTTTGATATAGTGTGATCAATACTCAGTAGTATTATAAAACCCAATTCTTAGTTAATATTGGGTTTGGATATAATTTAAATTAATTCCCTTGAAATGTCACTAAAATATTCATTAACAGATTCATTTATCGCATGAGCTTTCATGGGAGAAAATCCCACTGTGTCAGATGCTTTGAAGATGAGGGAAATTACAGAATGGGGGGAAAATAAATGCAGGGAAGTGTAAATAATTTTGATTTGCTGTTAAAGTGTGACTTGTTTCCATGACTTACACTTCCCTGCATTTATTCCCCCCCACCCCACCATTCTGTAATTTCCCTCATGTTCAAAGCATCTGATGAAGTGGGATTTTCTCCCACAAGAGCTCATGCGATAAATAAATCTGTTAGGCTATGTCCACACGTTGCTTTTAAATCATGTCCGGATGACATTTCGTTATTTTGAAATGATGAGCCCCATCATTTCAAAACAAGAAACCTTATTTTGAAATGGTAAAACCTACTAGACAATTGAAATAGCCATTAAATCAAAATGGTTGTTTCAAAACAATGCCGTTTGGACACATTGCTTCTAAACAATGGCTGTTCAGATTCCAGCATGAATTGCCCTTCTTCCTCCCAGGGTGCCCCTCTCCTGAATCGAAATAGCAAGTCCTGTGTTCGGACTTGCTGTTTCAATTTTGTGTTTTTGCTTAATTTGATTTAAGTTAAATCAATTTAATGATTTTATTTCAAATGAGCTTATTTCGATTTAACCCTGTACGTCTGGACATAGCCTTAGTCTTTAAAAGTGCCACAGGACTCGTTTGTTTTGCTGAACTAGACTAACATGGCTACCCCTTTGGATCGTAAAATATTCATGGTTGCAATGAATTCCTGAGCAGATCCTGGACTTTATTCATAGAGACTGGAACCATTAAACCAGAGCAAAAGTTACTGATATGCTTGGAAGAATTTGATTTTTATTTCTTAAATAAATCTGACAGGTTTATTTGAAACCTTTTTTTATTGATTACATTTTCACAGTTGCAGGAGATTATTTTGGGGCCAGGCAATAATTATTTAATGACAACAGACATTTAGATTAAAAAATTTAAAGCTTTATAAACCATTAAAACACAAATTGTCAGCATCACGTTTCAAATATACAAAGTAAATATCTTTAAATCAACAAATCATATCTCATTTTAATATTCATTAGTTAGTCCATCTGTAAAATATCTATTTAAAAAATTTATGTCCCTGAATTTTGATTCAAAATTCTCAAACACTATTTTTCGTACTTTGCTTATATGTAAAATTCAATTATTTATGAATTTCAATATTTTTTGTTGGTTTGTGTGTGTATTGTGAAATTGACTTTTATGATATTTACCAGTGAAAATCTAATCCTACCAAGCCTAATTACTGAACAAAAAGACAGAAAGCCAAAGGGGAATTCTCTGTACTAGTCTCTTGCAAATTAGATTGTCACCTGTATTTCTCATGTCCACAGAAATTACTAGGGAGTGGAGGGCTGGAGAAATTTTATAAGTCTCACATGTTTGAATGAGGTTCAGTTTAAAACTGTAATATACTTAGCTATAAAATGAAATTCGCTCACCTACTCAAGTTAATATTTGAAACAGCCAAGTTTGCACCTCCTTAATTTCCTTCTTAATGTTGCTGTCTTAGATTTAATTTCAGAATGGCAGCACCATGAATGAAAGCAAATTGCTAAGTGGCAATAACTAGGTAGTTGGCCAGCAGAGATTTCTATTTATGATGTTTATCTTAATTATTTGTTTATACCTTAATTTACATTTTAATCATTTTTCAGAACTATCTAGTTGCATACTTACATGGCTTATATTAATTATTACTTATTACTATTTTCCTTGTCTTGCTTCATTTCCCCCAGTTTGCTATATTTTTTGGGGTGGCTTTTAACTGCTTATCCAAAGGAGGGCCTTCCTTGATCTTTTTTGCAGTCCCTTTTCTTATTCTCACCACACTTTTCAATTATTATAATGAAGGAAGAGGGGGCAACAGACAAGAGCCTCACTCACTGCCCAACTTTGGTTTATTCATTTGACACTATACAAATCATGTACTGAATGAGGCAGAGGTACCATGGGGAAACAATACTGTGTCTTCATGAGCACCAAAATTGTGGATATGTCTACACTGCAGTTGGGAGAATGTTTCCTAGCTTAGATAGCCACAGGTAGTAGCTAGTTCTCTTTAAGCTATAGCTTAAGCTAAAGCTATAGCAGTTTAAATAATATTCTTTTAACATAGCCTTTTGCATGTTATTTCCTAGTTTTTTAAAAAAGGAAAAAAATTTCTAGCATGTGCTACCACTCTCCCTATAATAACAACAGCCAGAATGAAAGCCAAATCTGTCACTTCATCGAGAGGATTTGCCAACTGTTCCCATTCACATGGAGCTTAAGTCACATTGGAATGCTCCAGAACACTATTCCTGGACTTTTTGAGGAGTCAGAACAGTATTTTGTGGTACACCCAGTGCATGAGTATGAGGATTTCTCAGCCACTGTCCTCATCCCCTGATTTCATATAATCTCTTCAGGAAATCTTGTAATTCTTTGTATCTTTTCTGATGGGCTTTTTGTGGACACTTGTGGAAATTGCTCTTTTGATTTTAATTAAATTAATCTTAGACTTCTTTATATGTGGCAACTGCTTAAAGATTTCAGCAGCAGCATTTAAGTAGCTCATATTATTACAGCTTCTATCTATGCCAAGGCACAGTACTTCTGGTGGTTCAACTGACAATTTTTGAAGCATTTCTTTGTGACAGTCTTCAACATTATTAGCTATCAAACTTTCTTCCAGAGTTCAATGTTAAGCTAATTACAAAAGCCAATCAGATTCAGTGGTGTAGCAACAGAGGGGCAGGGCAGGGGGACGGCAAGCCACCAGGTGCTGCAGGGGAGCACTGGTTTCTGACAAAACACACCTTGAAACCTACCTCAACTATGTGTTCCTCAACTGTCCCTCTTACAGCCATCATGCATTTTTATTTCAAGCTTGTACTTTTTTTCTCTTAGTAAATACCTTTACAAGCCCAAAGAATCAAAAAGAGAGGCAGATTCTATGACCAAGTCATTCTATGACTCTTTGAACTGTTCAGCATGGGATACTCCCTTATTATCCCCTTCTCTGATGCACCTAGCAGAAGCTGGACACCACAGAGAATCTAATCCAAGTTTAATAGCCATTTGATTGAGAGGTTTCTATGTTTGGTAGGTAGATGTCTCTTTTATGTAGTACAGGAAGAACCAAAGGTTAGAATTTGCATCATTACCTGAGACGGTGCAGTGGCACTAACAGTTGATAATTATGCAACAGCCATTTTCTGTGTATCTGAAGAAGTACCTTCACGATAATTAGCATTTTGAAGCTGCCTAGACTGGGGTGTGAAATCAACCTGATTCTGTCCATCACCAATACAGGCAGTTTTTTGTTTTTGAATACATTATAAAGTGTATAATTTCTTATTGCATGGTATTTACTCCACTTAAAATATTAGTCATAAAATAAATTAAGCAACGAGTCATGTGGCACTTAAAGACAAACGAATTTATCTATCACATAAGCTTTTGTGGGAGAAAATCCCACTTCATCAGACTTGTTCTTTTTGGTTTCTGTTATAAGGAAATGTAATTAGTTTGGACTATTTTATAAAAAAATTTGGTAATACAACTAGCTGCGCAACTGGACTTTTTTTCAATCTGCAAAGTAAGACTAAACAACAGCTAAACAGCATCTAGTTGTTTTCTTTTCCCCCATAGAAGTAGTCTTTGGATTAAGTATGTATGGAGTATAATACTCTTCAAAGCTTCTAATGAAGTGAGATTTTCTCCCACAAAAGCTCATGCAATAAATAAACTTGTTAGTCTTTAAAACTGCCAAAGGACTGCTTGTTTGTCTTACCATATTGTTAGGCTTGTAACATCAGATTCTGCCTCCACTCTCTTTGGATCTAACAATAGTAATTGGCTTTTGGAACAAAAATATTTCTTCTCCCTCTCTCTTGCTCTCTCTCATCTTTTTTCAATATATACAGTGTTAAAAACCTAATAAAAGCAGAATTGTAAAAGTAAAATTCACATTTTTCTTGTTTTCTTTCCATTGAATGGGAATTCAGTACTCTGTTAGGCTTGGAAAACTTCTGGGTTATATCACAGAAACAGCAGAAGAAGGTCCCTTCCCTTTGCAATTTTCCTGGTTTCCTTTATTGACTTCTTTACAGTGTCTTCTCCAGCACTACTGTGGGTCCTTTGAATACATCTTGCCCAGACCACATTGCCAAATATACAAAAATAAAGGCCTTGATTAACAACCTTAACTTTAAGCACAAGTAGCATTATTGATTTCACTGGTATTATGTGTGTTCTTAAAGTCATGTGCATAAGTGTTACCAGATAAAACCAAGTTCCAAAGAGGCAGCTGTGTTAGTCTAGTAATGCAAAAAAAACAAGGAGTCTTGTGGCACTTAAAGACTAACATATTTATTTATCACATCAGCTTTCATGGGAGAAAATCCCACTTCCTCAGATGCTTTGAAGAGGGGGAACTTACAGAACTGAATGAAAATAAATGCAGGGGATTGTAAGACATGGGATCAGGTCATACTGCAACAACAGATAAAAACAGAGATAGTCAAAAATCATCTCATGAGGATGTCATTGATCAATAAAGAAACTGCACAAAGTTGCCAAGATCATCCAACACTAGATAGGGCTTGGTAGAGCATCAGATTATTATTCCAGGATTACAAAATTGTAGTTAAACACACTAATTTTATCCTCCTTTTATTAATAATTGTATTGTTCATCATGAAATCTTTTGGTCTGTCAGGCCTGGAAAATGGAGGGTCATCACATAGAACCTGAATTGCCCTTATCTTCTGAGAAGGTTGTATGATAGAAAGTGTTCCAAGATCATTAACTATCCTTGGTGATATGATCACCAAGGGCAAGTGAACGTTAAGATTAAAACATACAAAGACGCTTCCCACATGAAGGATCTTTGAATGAGAACCTTTGCTGGAGAAAATTTCCAGAGGGGTAGCCATGTTAGTCTGTATACAGCAAAAACAACAAGAGCCCTCTGGCACCTTAGAGACTAAAAGATTTGGTGAGTGTTTGCTTCACGTTGGGGGGCTGTCTGTTAGAAAACAAATACCAGCAACCATACATTGTACAACAAGAACACTAATCCAGGAACCTATCCCTGCAACAAACCCCATTGCCACCTCTGACTGCACATTGACTCCAGTGATACCATCACAGGTCCCAGCAACATCAGCCACACCAGCAGGGGCTCATCCACCTGCACATCCACTAATGTGGTATATGCCATGTGCCAGCAATACCACTCTACCATGTACATTGGCGAAACCGGACTGTTCTTGCTCAAAAAGGATAAATGGATACAAATTGGACATTAAAAATGCCAACATCCATAAACCAGTAGAACACTTCAATCTCTCTGAAAACTCGGTAGCAGACTTGAAAGTTGCCATACTTAAAAAACGAACAAACAAAAAAAACCCCCAAACCCTTCAAAAACAGACTTCAGTGTGAAACTGCAGAGCTGGAGCTATTTTCAAACTTGACACAATCAGAGTGAGTCTGAATAGGGACTTGGAATGGTTAGCACATTACAAAAATTAATTGTTGCTGTTCGCAGATTCTATCCCTTTAATCTACTGTTGAGAATGGGCTCAATCTGCCCTCTTAATTGACTTTGCTAACACCTGCCCTCCTCCATCCTGGCATGTGTATAGATACCTCTCAACTGCAGTTTCCACTTCATGCATCTGACGAAGTGGGTTGGAGCCCACGAAAGCTTATGCCAAAAGAAATCTGTTTGTCTTTAAGGTGCCACAGGACTGTCATTTTTGTTGGAGAAAAAATTCCTGATCCTGGTGGAATAAAAAAGCAAAAGGAATGATGATAGTTCTGGTACTGCTATAAACTGTTGTGACTAAATGAACTGACACCCCTCTAAGCATGTCTACGTGAGCGTTGGCTAAGGATAATTTAATTTGTATCTGGTGATCCCTATAGAGCTTCTAGATTTGGTGAAAAGTGTCATCCTGTCTATAGGTATCTAAATAAGGTTTCTTCTGGAAGCGGTGACTGTATCATAAGCTCACAATCCTTTTTTTTTTTTTTGCTATAGTATTACAGAAATTGGCACTCATGAAAGATCTGGTGTCACACTAGAGACTAGCTAATGCTGTCTAGATAACAGCTTTTTCTTGGTATCTCTACAGGATCTTTTCTTCTGAGTGTACAACAGCGAGAGAGTGATAGAGCTGTGTTAGCACACATCAGGCACATCACTGTAGTACTGAGGAGAATTCAAGACCCCTCTTAAGGAATTTCTCAAATGACTTTAAAGGCACAAAACTGAGAAATTCAGTTACTGAGAGACATATTTTTTAATATGTTCTCTGTTCTCTTCTGAGGTTTAAGAAGGGTGAACAAACAGACACTGGATAGTTTTGTCCTACTAGACATAATTTCTGGGTAGCCTTGCTGATGCATCTTTTCTTGTGACATCTAGACCAGTGGTTCTCAACCATTGTGTCAGGACACGTTACTGAGTTACCAAGCAGTGGAAAATGTGGCGTGGAAAGCCAGGGAGATGGCTGGATTTGGCCTGGGGGAAGAGTGGGCTGGTGTATCTTACAGGGTCATGCTTTGCTACCAACTGTGTCACAACCTGCAAAACCCACTAATCTAGACCATTCAGGAGTCCACAGTTTCTCCAGAAATTCTTTTATGAGAAAGACAGAACTGCCCTTTCTATATCCCACCTTAAGGAATTCCAGGGCAAGGGAAAGATAAGCCACTGTCTCTGCTCTGTTGGGGATGGAAAGAATTATTTCCACCAAAACCTCCATATACTCTTTTGAAAACAGATGACTTGAGTCACCAAAATCAGGGCTTGCAAAGTGGAAGGAGAATTTGTCATCCTCATTGGCTATGTCCACACGTTGCTTTTAAATCGAAACAATGACCGTTGTTTCAATTTTAAAAAAGTCATGTTCAAATGATGTTTTGTTATTTCAAAATGATGAGCCCTGTCATTTTGAAACAATGAACCTAATTTTGAAATAGTAAAACCCAGGAAGAAATCGAAAGAGCCATTAAATCAAAATGGTTGTTTTGAAATAACACTGTTTGGACGTGTTATTTTGAAATAGCCATTATTTTGATTTAACACTTTTGCCCTTCTCCTTCCCAAGGTGCCTACTTTTTCTATATATTGGGTGGGGGCATGGCCCTGCGAGGGGGGCATGTTGCCATACTTCCCATGATGCCCCTCTCCTGATTGGAAATAGGAAGTCCTGTGTCCAGACTTGTTATTTTGATTTGGTGTTTTTGCTTAATTCAATTTAAGTTAGATCAATTTAATGGTTTTATTTCAAATTAACTTATTTTGATTTAACTTAAATCAGATTAACCCTGTCTTTGTGGACATAGCCATTTAGAACATAAGACCAGCTATACAACATCTACTGTCCATCTAGCCCAACATCCTGTAATAACACAGTACCCTATACCAGGTGCTTCTGAGGGTGAGACCAGAACAGGGCAGTTGATTGAATGATCCATCCCCTGTCATCCAGGCCCAACTTCTTCTACCCCCATCTTGCCTAATTATAGTTGATGGATGTATCCTCCATGAATTTATCTAATTTTCTTTTGAACCCCATCATAGTTTTGGCCTTCGCAACATCCCATGGCAACAAATTCTGCAGGTTGTGAAGAACTACTTCCTTTTGATTGTTTAAAATCCACTGCCTATTTATTTCATTGGATGACCCCTGGTGGTTGTGCTATTTGAAGGAGTAAATAACACCTCCTTATTCATTTTCTCAGTGTCACATATGATTTTACAGATCTTTATCATATCCCTCTTTAGTTGTCTCTTTTCCAAGCCCAAATGTTCCAGTGTTTTTAATTCTCTCCTCATATGTAAAGTGTTCAATTCCTTTATTTTTTTTGTTGCCCTTCTCTGTACCATTTCCAATATCAATGTATTTTTTTCTGAGACTGGGCAACCAGAACTGCAGGTAGTATTTAAGGTGTGAGTGTACCATGGATTTATATAGTGACATTATGATATTTTAATTCCTTTCCTAATGGTTCCCAACAGTCCATTAGCTTTTTTTTTTCTCCCTTCTGGTCTGCCACTGCACATTGAGTGGATGTTTTCAGAGATCAATCAACACTGATGCCAAGATCTTTTTCTTGAGTGGTAACAGCTGATTTAGACCCCATCATTTTGTATGTATAATTGGGATAATGTTTTCCAAAGAGTATTACTTTGCATTTATCAACACTGAGTTTCCTCTATGATTTTGTTGCCCAGTCACCCAGTTTTGTGAGATCCCATTGTAACTCTTCACAGTCTGCTTTGGACTTAAGTATCTTGAGTAATTTTGTATCTGCAAACTTGCCAACTCACTGTTTACTATTTGTGATACTTGGGGGAATCCTTGGAAGAGGGGATGGGCTTGCTTGGCTTGGAATTCTGTTTGTATCCCTGCTTCAGGAACACTAGAAGAAGGATGGAGTTTCCCATGAAAACCATTTGGAGCAGGCCAGTGGTGCGGTTTGAATGAGGATGAGCTATTGAAGGAAATGGAATTCTTGCAATCAGAGGCATTCATTTGATTGTAGTTTGTATTGGAGATGGCTAAAGAAATTGCTAGCAGTCACAAGGACATCTAAGATACAGAGATCTAAACGTATTAGAAAGAGTAAGAAACGGAGGTTACTCACCTTGTGCAGTAGCCGTGCTTCTTCGAGATGCGCGTCCCCGCACTGCTCCACCTTAGGTGTGCGGCCGCGCCCGCACCCAGCACCGGAGACTTTAATAGCAGTGTCAAGGGGGGGAGCGCGCTGCCATGGTGACGTCACGGCTGTCTTCCCGCCGTTTGGAATGCTCGCTCCCCCCTCCCACCCGTTAGTTCCTTCTCTAGCGCGAAGTACCAGTGGACGATACTCTGAAGGAGAGGGGATGCGGGTGGGTAGTGGAGCAGTGCGGGGACACGCATCTTGAAGAAGCACGGCTACTGCACAAGGTGAGTAACCTCCGTTTCTTCTTCGAGCAGTGTCCCTGCTGCTCCACCTTAGGTGAATACCTAGCAGTGTCCCTCACTGGAGGAGGGACCTTCGGAGTTGTCCCTTCTTATGGAATTAAGCACTGCTAGCCCCACGGCCGTGTCCATAGAGGCGTATCGGTCCATGGCATAATGTTTCACAAAAGTGTCCGCTGAGGCCCAGGTGGCGGCCCTACATATGTCCAATATGGGGACGTTTCGAAGAAACTCAGTGGTGCTAGACACCGCTCTGGTCGAGTGGGTCCTAATGACACCGGGAGGTTCGTGCCCGTGTTTCTGATTGGCAAGCCAAATACAACTCGAGATCCATTTAGACAACCTTTGGTTCGATATGGGATTACCCTTTGATCGTTCCGTTATTGAGACAAATAGACGAGGAGTTTTACGGAAGGATTTTGTTCTGTCAATATAGAATGCTACCGCCCGTTTGACGTCCAATGTATGCCATGCCGCTTCCTCGGGGCCGGCATGGGGTTTCGAGTAGAAGACCGGGAGATGAATGGTCTGGTTAATGTGAAACACGGAAGAAATCTTTGGCAAAAATTTTGGGTGAGGCCGTAAAGAGATCTTGTCTTTCATAAGTACCGTAAATGGAGGGCAAGCCATGAGAGCCGCTAATTCGCTCACCCGTCGGGCTGATGTCACTGCCACCAGGAAAGCTACCTTCATAGAGAGATGCAGTAGGGAACAGGTAGCCATGGGTTCGAATGGTGGCCTAGTAAGTGCCCGTAGAACTAAAGAGAGGTCCCATGGGTGAACAGGGGACCTGACGTCTGGATAAGTATTCTGTACTCCCACCATGAAGTGTTTAACAACAGAATGCGAGAATAGAGAACAATCATCCATTGCCACGTGAAATGTGGATATTGCCGCGAGATGGACCCTCAAAGTAGCCATCTTCAATCCTTTCTCTTTCAGTTTGAGGAGATACTCCAGTACCGCCAGGATGGATGCGGACTGTGGAATGACGGACCTCGCCTGGCACCAGGTAAGGAATCTTTTCCATTTCTGCAGGTAAGTAACCCTCATCGCTGGCTTCTGACTATTTATTAATACCTGTTTTACCCTGTCAGAACACTGTCCCTCCGTTTCATTGAGCCATCGAGGAACCATGCTGTGAGGTGCAACCTGCTGAGGTGAGTATGCCATGTCTTGCCTTTGTTCTGAGTTAGTAGATTGGGGATTAGTGGGAGAGGAAAAGGTGAGTCCTTGGACATGCGTATGAGAAGAGAGTACCACTTCTGTCTCGGCCAGGCTGGGGCGATCAATATCACCTCCGCTTTGTCCTGTTTCACCTTTTGAAGTGTTCTGTGAATAAGAGGGAGCGGGGGAGAAAGCGTAAAAGAGACCATGGTCCCACATGGTTAGGAGCGCATCGCCCAGAGATTCATAACCACGGCCCGCTCTCGAACAGAACAGCGGGCATTTCTTGTTGGCCTGAGTCGCAAACAAATCCACGCTCGGAAAACCCCAGCGTCGGAATATGCTCGTGAGAACTGTGTCGTTGAGTTCCCACTCTTGGGGATCTATGAAGTTCCTGCTTAGATCGTCTGTGACCGTGTTCAGTACACCTGGGAGGTACACAGCTGAAATACTGATATCCTGTGCCAGGCACCAGTGCCATAGCTTCAATGCTTCTAGGCACAGGGCTTGCGAGCGAGCTCCCCCCTGGCGATTGATGTAATACACAGTCGCCATATTGTCTGTCTGGATTTTCACATTCTTGCCTCTTATAATGGGTAGGAAGTGCCGGCAGGCATTTCTTACTGCC